>JACBWW010000004.1:10727777-11066487 GCA_020086605.1 Lanius collurio | reverse complement strand
CTAAAGACTCCATTTTCAGAGGGTATTACTGTCCTCAAACACTTCATGAAAGCTTCATATTTTTAGGGCTTTCTTCCCTTTTTAAGGTTATACATACAACTTTTTTGTAGAAAAGAACTGAGAAGCACTTTGAAAAACAACTTTACATGTATATAAGAAGCATCATAAAGCAGACCTTTTAAATAATAAGCTCTTGTTTCTGAAGGCAGACAATCTTTCATCATTCCATCTGTCCAAATAGCATCCAATCACAAATCCTAAAGGAACAAGGATGTGAACCCAGTGGTCACGCACAGCTTGGGCGAAATTCACCATGACCGCTAGAAAGAAAAGCGTAACAGGTAAGAGTTACTAATAAATCTGCATTTGGAAACTGTTGCATGTCTAGCACCTTTACTCTCACTTAGTAGGATTCTACAATGATGTAATACATGTAGTATCTAACACTTCCTAGAAGACACATACTGTTCTCAAACCCACACCTGGGTTTCTTAGAAATAATCCTAACTAACTCTTGGCCCTGGGAAAAAGTCTTTCACCCTAAAACAGGAGAGAAATAGAACATCTCTTTAATTTACCCATTTAAGCAACTCTACAGAAGTTTGCTGCTCTGTAAAACACTAAAAACACTTCTATAACCTAAACTCCTGTAGATGGACACTTTATTACCTGTCAAGTGTCAGAAACAAGTTGTATGTTTAGTGGGGAGCTGACAGATAAGAAAGAAGGTTTCTAAAATAAAGGAAGAACATTTCTAAAATCACAGAATAACAGACTCTTCAGGGTTGAAATGGACTTCTGGAGGTCATCCAGTCCAACCTTTCTGCCAAGGCAGCGTCACCTGGAGCAGGAGACACAGGAATGCATCCAGGTGGGCTTTGAATGTCTCCAGAGAAGACTCCACGACCATCATGGGCAGCCTGTTCCAATGCTCTGCCACCCTCAATTTATAGAAATCCTTCCTCGTCTTGAGGTGGAACATCTTGTGTTTTAGTTTATGGCCATTGAGCCTTGTCCTGTCGCTGGGCACCACTGAGAAGAGTCTGGCACCATCCTCTTGGCACTCGACTTACGGATATTTACAAGCATTAATGAGATTTCCCTCTCAGCCTTCCCTTCTCCACACTAAAGAGGCCCAGCAAACCTTTCCACCCCAGCCAAAGCCTTCTCGGTTAGGGAATCACACGCGACACCAGAGATGTCCGTCACACACCCCCGCGGGCTCGGAGCCCCAAGGGCGGACAGCGCTGCCACGGCCGCTGTGGGGCGGCCACGCACCCACCCCCAGTGGGAGCGGCAGGAGGAGCTGCCCGGGCCCGGGCTCCGACCCGCGACACGGCCCCGCCACCTCCCGGCTCAGCCGCCTCCGGCCTGCCCGGGACACCGACCGCCCCTCCAGGGGCAATAACGCCATAAAGCCCCCCGGCTGAGGGGCGCTTCCGCCCGCCGCCGCGTCCCGGCCGGAGGAGTAGGGGAGGGGGCGAGGCCCTCCCAGGGAGGTCTGACAGCGGCTCCGCCCTCCACGCCGCTCTCATCCCGCGCACGACCCCGCCATTACCGCTGCTCAGGCCGCCGCCGGGACCCGCAGAGCCGCGCCAAGGGCACCGCGAACGGGCGGGCCGGGACAGACCACGGGCTGCACAAGAGCGGGGGAGGAGCGCCCTCCCCCCCGGCCGGCTCGCGGTGGTGCCTCCCGCTACCCTTCCGCCTGCTGCCCCGCCTCCCCGCCTCCCGCAAAATGGCGGCGAGCGCGGCGCGGGCCGGGGGTGGTTGAGGGCGGCAGGTATCGGCTGTCTCACATCATTCTCCTCTTCCCCCTTGTTCTCCTCATCTCGGACTGGAGCGGGTGCAGGGCTCGCCCCCGTGACGCCATCCCCGCCCGGCGAGGCTCGACCCGTCAGGCTGGGCCTGGGCGCTGGGGCCTGGTGGGGCGCTGGGGCCCCGTAGCCCCCGCGCGGAGCCCTCGGCCCGCCCCGCGCTGTGCCCCTGGTCGGGCATGCCCTGGGGTTGAGGGTCGCGGCCCTGGATATGCCATCTCTGGGGTGTCCCTATCCAACTCCGTGGAGCTGCTGGTAACTGCGCTGCTCCTAGGGATCCTCTTTTCAATTATTTTTAATGTATATTGTAAAAAAACAACCCCACCACTTCCTAATAACAAAACCTGCAACGGTCGAATGTTAATGTCTGAGACTTAATTGGTATCCAGCAGCTCTGTTGAGCAGTACTAATACCGTTAGCCTGCGTATTTTCAGGAATATGTAAAGCTAGATTAAGTAAATGGACTTTTTTTTTGTGTTAGTCAATAAAACGTTTTGTCCCCCAAACAGATTAGTTCTTTTGGAGAGTAAGCACTTGGAGAGGAAAATGACATCGATTATCAAGTTGACTACGCTGTCGGGGGTGCAGGAAGAATCTGCCCTTTGCTATCTGTTGCAAGTAGATGAGTTTCGTTTTCTTTTGGACTGTGGCTGGGATGAAAACTTTTCTATGGACATTATTGATTCTCTGAGGAAGTAAGTAGTTCAGTTCATACAGTCTTGGCCTGTCTTGAAAGTTTTCGAAATTCCATGCAGTGGTATAATGTATGGTGTTGCTGAAACCAAAGCTGTTCTTTTGTTTTGTTTTGTGTGTGTTTTACCTGAAGGGAATCACATCGCAAAAACTTGGGTTTTTTTCCAGTCAGTCCAGTGAGTTGTGTCTCTTAACTGTAATTTTCAAACTGTTCCACATTTGTTTTGGCTTGGATAGTTTGTTTGGTTTTTCTTGTCATAAATGTGACACAGTTTGTAGGAGACTGAATTTGGCTCTCAACTAATTTGGAGCAGTTAACTAAGTTTTAAACGGGAGAGCAAGCCTTAGTTTATGTAGTCTGAACGCAAAGCGGTTCATATCTTGCCTCCTGTTTCAAGTTGAATAGACTGCCAGGAAAATGCCTTCTGTCAGTACACCATCCCTGAAAAGTGAAAAAAACCAACAAACCAAATAGGCTTTAATATTGGATTTCTGCAGGTGTATAGCAAGGAGCTGTGCTGATTGCCAAGTTAGGAGTGAAACATAGAAATTTGGGAAAGAAACAAAACTTTTTGATACTAGTTTCATAGTTTCATACTAACACGCATGTTAGGAATCTTTTAACTGAGGATTGTTAGGTAGTAAGGATAATTTATAAATTGTTTCAAGTGTCTTATCTCAGAAGCAATTAGTTAAAATTCCCTTTTTCATAACAGCCATCGAGAAGAATGTGTGTGCCCCACTTATTATGCAAGGGAACAAAAAGCTATCAGACCAGCTTGTACTTTGATTGGTGAAATACATGTGGTTTATGCCCTTAGGTTTTTCAGTTACGATACATAGAAAGGTTTTAGTCTGATTTCTAATTTTATGCAACACTTTGCGAGAAAAAGAATTGTTTTCAAAAGTAATAAAATCCCCCAAATGGATTATGCTACTTTTCTTAAACAATATGTTTGATTTTTTCTATATTTAAAGAAATATATTTTGATTTGATTTTTATCACTTTGAGGATTATTGTGTCTTTGGTCCTGTTACTTGGTTGTTTCTCATCAGAAGAAAAAGTTGTAGTCTGTTTTTAGGTGTATAAACATCTGCACTGGTAGTATTTTTGGTCCCTCAATGACTTCCTGGTGTCCACATACATACTAAGGTCTTTTCCATCAGGAGTTTGATGTGAAACTTATGTCTTACAGGTCTTAAAATTATGCTTTCTGAAATCACTTGTGTTTTTAAGTACTTGAACATTAGGAAACACCTGTAACTTTCAATTATGATTTTTAAAACTGTCCTGAATTTTGAAGGATTGAAATTTCATTGTTTGGCGTTCAGACTGTGTATGTATTCTCAAAATAGCCCTAACAGAAGATACACAAAACCATACAGGACTCCTTTCAATGGCTTTTGTTGGCCCTCTCTTTATAGGCATGTACACCAGGTTGATGCTGTTCTTCTTTCCCACCCGGATCCTCTGCACCTTGGTGCTCTTCCATATGCAGTTGGAAAAATGGGGTTGAATTGTGCCATTTATGCAACTATTCCTGTATATAAAATGGGACAGATGTTTATGTATGATCTCTATCAGGTATGTTTAAATTGATATTTTCATACACAACATCTTTGTTATGGTAAAGTGTTTGAATGCTCTGTACCTCTTTGTTTTAGTCCCGTCATAATACTGAAGATTTCACACTCTTTACATTGGATGATGTAGATGCGGCCTTTGATAAGATACAACAGCTGAAGTTTTCTCAGATTGTGAATTTGAAAGGTAAAGTTGTCACCAAAACCCCAAGAAATTACTTCTAGTGAAAGGCAACAGAGTAGTTAAGAGTTAAAGTAACTTTTTTAAAGGGAGTGAGTTCTGAAATATTGTGTGTTTTGCAGTGGTGAATTCATTAGCCCCATATCAGTCTGTATCAGCTGAATTCTATCTAGAAATGGATAGAATATTCACTTAATGCAGAGGAGGTAATGCCAAAGAATGTTTAGATGTTTGTTTCTCTTTTGTGTTTTTGTAGCTTTTCTTGGAATTTACTCATGTCTATTAAAAGCATGTACTTATGTCTAGTGGTAAATACCTCAGAACTGTTCATAAGGAGTAACACACAGGAAAACTTTGTAGAGCAGGTTGCAGAGATGAAGTTACAGCATGTAATGGGGATTCATTTAATGGGGAGATCTTCACTGACTCAGATCATACTCAGTATAGCTTATTGCTGGGACCTGTGGCAACCAATCATCAGCTTTCCACTTATTTTGAATGTAAAAATCAGAATGAAATAAAAACTCTCTTCTTGAACAGAGACACATACAAGCTGACCACCAGCAGTTTGTCTCTGAAGTATTTCACAGGTTTATGAATAGTGCTGCCAAAATACTTACCTTTTTATATGTAAAACAGAAAGAGGATGTTATCCTTGAAAGACTGTAGGCCCCTTTTCGAGATAGTTGTAGCAAGGCTATGTTTGTGCTGGCAATTTTTACATCTAAAGAGTAATTTTAGTAACTTTTTTAAAACAAACAACCAACTTCTTTTATATTTAATGGAGGTGATTTGAAAGGAGGCATTTAAGAAGATAATGTATGTTTAATTATTACTGTGCACTTCATGCAGCAGAGTCAGTGAGTAATGGTTGTGGGTGGGTCTCATTTTAATCTGACAAAGATACAGTGGTATCAATGTCAGGGAGCAACAGTGCATTTTAAAAATGCATGAGGTGATGAAAATTTCTGTCATCTTTGACTGCAGCACATGAACACCTTTCCTGCTATGGTTTGGCTTGTGTATTTGTCATTATGGAAAGCTTCTGGGTTGTGTAATTTATGTAAGTTTTTCGAAGTACCTGAAAAGTGAATGATACAGTAAACATTTAGAGTTGCCCCAGAGTGCTGGGTGCTGGCTTTCATCAAGGTGCTTGCTTTCTTGTGCTGTGTTTTTTATATAATTTCCTGTTTACGCTACAGTGTTGTGTTACGTTACAGTGCCTGTAAGTATCAGTGTGAGATGGAGGGAAGAAGTGATCTTTGCTTTAGTTTCTTTATTCTGGAAGAAATATAAAAGTGAATTGTAAAATGTTTTGATGTTACTGGTTAGACGAGAAGGACAGATAGTACTGCTTTTTCATACTTTGACTTTTTTTCTCAATAGTAATTTAGGCATTCAGTTGTTTAAAGTCACTATCTCATGTTCTGAGTAATGGATTTTAAATGTGTAATCTACCTAAAATACTGAAAACCTTTGTAGGCAAAGGACATGGTTTGTCAATCACGCCATTGCCAGCTGGTCACATGATAGGAGGCACAATTTGGAAGATTGTCAAGGATGGGGAGGAAGAAATTGTTTATGCCGTTGATTTCAACCACAAGAGGGAGATGTAAGTTCAACATAGCAATGTATAGTTCTTAGCTGTGTTAGGTGTGTATCATTTAGTGGGTGATAAAGAGGTGTGGAAGCAGAAGTGCATTTCCAGTTCTAATAAGCCTACTAATTCCATTTGCATTTAGATTAATCAGTTTGAAGCAAGCATTAGCTCTGGGTTTCTTTATTCCATTCATTTTTATTTATTTTTAAATTTGAAGCAGGAAGCTTTCAGTAGCTGAGTAGTACATGCAAATATCTGGAAGCTAGCTGCCTTATTTTTTCTCTTAAAATAGAAATGCATAAAAGTGAGATTTTGCCTCTTTTCCACAGCCATCTGAATGGATGTTCCTTGGAAATGTTGAGCAGGCCTTCATTGCTTATTACAGATTCATTTAATGCTACTTATGTACAACCCAGGAGGAAGCAAAGGGATGAACAGCTGCTGAGTATGTATTGTTAGGGCTTCAAAAATATCCATTATGTGGTTTATTAGCCACTATAAATGATTTTTCTATGAGAAATTCATCAGCATTTAAACTTAAGAATCCTTATTAAAATGTAACAAGTTTTGAATTACTCTTTTCTGATGATCCTGGTCCTGTGAGTTAAATGTTTTCCTAGCAACAATGAACCGTATTTGAAAACAGGATATTTTACCCAGTATCCCTAAATCTCTTTGGGGATTTTTAAATTACTTTCTCAGCACTGTCTTTTTTAAAACTCCATATAATGTTGTTTTTTTTTTTTTTTTTATTCAAAGTATAAGGTTTTTGTTTTGTTTTTAATTCTTCTTAGCTAATGTTTTGGAGACATTACGAGGTGATGGAAATGTGTTAATAGCAGTGGATACAGCGGGCAGAGTTCTGGAACTTGCTCAGCTTCTTGATCAGATCTGGAGAACAAAAGATGCAGGATTAGGAGTCTACTCTCTTGCACTTTTGAATAACGTCAGCTACAATGTAGTGGAGTTCTCTAAATCACAGGTTTGTTTTGATTTTAAAATCCAATTATGAAGTGTAATGAAACATTTATGCCAAAACGTTTTATTGTAATGGTAAAAAATGGCCAAGTACTGGGGGGTGTCCTTATTCTGTAGTGCATGTTTGTGTCTCAGCTCTTTTGATCAAGTAACACAGGGTTCAGTTGTGACAAGTGGGCGTGTTTCTTGACACTGATTTCTGTTTTTATGATAATATTTATTAGCATAGTTTATAGTTGTTTAAAAAGAGAGCTTAAAGTACTTGTTTTGGTGTTGGTTATGCTCAACGTTACTTCTACACCTGCTGAGAAATACTGAAGTAATCATGGGCATATTGCATCCTGTACTTCATATCAGGCTTATACTGTTGAAGAACCTTGTATTCCTGTAGATAACTTTCTCTAATACATGTTTTAGGTTGAATGGATGAGTGACAAGTTGATGAGGTGCTTTGAAGACAAGAGAAATAACCCTTTTCAGTTCCGCCATCTCTCCTTATGCCACAGTCTGTCTGATCTGGCTCGAGTGCCTAGTCCAAAAGTTGTTCTTGCCAGTCAGCCTGACTTGGAGTGTGGATTTTCTAGAGATCTTTTCATTCAGTGGTGCCAGGATTCCAAAAACTCTATAATTTTAACTTATCGCACTACACCTGGAACATTAGCACGATTCCTGATTGATAATCCTTCTGAAAAAGTTATTGATATTGAGGTAAGAGTTGTTTCTTTAGCTCCAAGTTTTTACTGTGGGCCATCTGGGGTCATATGGGCAAAACTGAACATAGTTTCCTTTCTAATCTTCTGAAAATTCTTCAAGTGGTGGAGAGAAACCTGAAATCTGTGTATGGCATATTTATTAAATTGTGGATAAATTTACATAAAAATAGGTCTTCTAGTGAGAACTGCAAAATGCTTTTTCATGGTATGGCAAAATTAATGCTCCATAGACCTGAGCATGAAGTTCCTTTTAAATATTTAGACAACCCTTACCTTTGTGTTTTTATTATAATTGAAAAAAGTCTGCTTGCAGGTGATTTACAGATCACCACATATGATGGGTTAGTCTTGCTGGAAAATACTCCAGGTTTGGGTGAGGGGAGAATCAAGTCAAATTAGTATAATATATGCCACCAGGATTAGAAAGATAAGTTAGAAATTAGGAGACAATGAATTGCTATTCATGCTTTCAAATTGTTTTCAGTAATCTTCACACCTGTGTCTACTTCTTTCTGGTACACATTGTTAATTTATGGAAGTCCCCTGTGATTGCAGTGATTATTTCAATACTGATGATGCAGCTTTTTTTTTAGTTTTAGATTGGATTGAAAGCATTGAATTACAGTATTAGATTATTAGTAGAATTCGGTTTATTCAAAGTGACCTGTACTCAGAAAACAAGAAACAAAATCTACCATTATTTTGCCAGCTAGGATGACTTTTCCAGCTTCTTTTGGATTGATGTTAATGATAGAAAAACTAAAAACGGCTGCTCATGTAAGAGTATTTGCCTTCATTTACTGAAGAGATATTTCCTGAAGACATTTTCAGAAATTTTTGGGAAGTTTAGTTGATTTTAATATTTTTAGAAATGCTTTCCTTTTTAAGTAGACTATACTAATTAACACTATCCTGATGTTGCCATGCCAAGGTGCCACATGTTTGTCATAGTCTTGTCTTGTATGTGACATACAATTTATACTTGCCCTTGTTACCCAAGTATAAACATTCTTGTCAGCAGCATGTTGGAGAAGTATTAAAATTATGTCAGCTACTCACAATAACATGAATATTAACTCTATCTGCAGCTGAGAAAACGTGTCAAGTTGGAAGGAAAAGAGCTTGAAGAATACCTAGAAAAGGAGAAACTAAAGAAAGAAGCAGCTAAGAAGTTAGAGCAGTCTAAAGAGTAAGTGTGTTTGCTCATTCTGCTGTTACAATCAGAGCTGAGATTATTCTGCTTCTTCAACTCTTCACAGGGATAAATGAAAATTATAGTTTCAATAGACTTGTCTGAGGGCACTGAGCAATGAGGAGTGGTTGTTTTGATCTGTTTTTCTGATAGACTCCGTTTCATCTGCCCTTTGGCTGTGAGCTCTTTCTCGGATACATAAACTGCCCTTGGCTTTGGTTATTGTTATGTCAGCTGTTACTTTCAGGTCAGTGTGTTTATGTAATATGCAAGTTGAAGAAAAAAAGAAGTGCTAGGTTTTTTTGGAATGTCATTTCAGGGCAGATATCGATTCCAGTGATGAGAGTGATGCTGAAGAGGATATTGATCAGCCAACTTTACATAAGACCAAACATGATTTGATGATGAAAGGTGAAGGTAGCCGGAAAGGAAGTTTCTTCAAACAGGCAAAAAAATCTTACCCAATGTTTCCAGCTCCCGAAGAAAGAATTAAATGGGATGAATATGGTGAAATTATCAAGTATGTGGTGGTAATGTATACTAATGTAGTATTCTGAAATAACCAAAAACCAGAAGGAATTAAAATCAACATTTTGTCTCTTTTGCAGCATTGTTATATGCTCTTCAAACTGCTAAGTCTTACAGGAAGTTTCTGACAGAATTGAAGCTGCAGCATGTTGATCCTTGACCTGTGTTCACACCTCTTAGGATGTATTTTTACTCCAGGCTTTTTTTTTTTTTTTTTTTTCTGTAAAATCATATGAGATAGAAGATTTAAAATTCTTTTAACCTGACTTTTTTTCTGCTTTAAATTACACTTAATGTTAAATTTGTGAGGTGAAAAAACACTTCATCCTAACAAAATCTAGTGGTAATCCTTTCCATAAGGAATACTTGGTAGAAATCCTTAATTTGCTAGTATTTCATAAGTTATTCAAGTTCTTTTCTAAGATAGGAAGGTCATATTTTCCAAATCAGCTCTGTTTAAGTATGGAAATACTGAAGGCAGGTGTAGGAAAATTGTTGTTGTTGCAAAAAAATCTTAGTAGTAATAGTCAGTGCTGTTTGTTTTTATATTAGGTAGTGCTTTGGTTTTACTCTAAAAAGCAAAATGCCTTTCATTCTTTAGACCTGAGGATTTTCTAGTTCCAGAACTTCAAGCAACAGAAGAAGAAAAAAGCAAGTTAGAGTCTGGTTTGACAAATGGAGAGGAGCCTATGGACCAGGATTTATCAGACGTTCCTACCAAATGTATTTCTGCAACAGAATCCATGGAAATTAAGTGAGTGACTTTCTTCTCGCCAGTTCTCCTAGAATGGTGGCATGGGTACAGTGCAAAACGGGTAAAAGGCTGGCTTGGATTTAAGAAAGTGGCAAAGGACTTGATTTTTGTTTGTTTTTTTTCCCCAAGCTAAGCTGTATTTTACTAGTCTTTCTGGGAGCACACAACAGTCTTATGGTTCCCCACTCTTAAGAAATGTGGTTTGTTCCCTGTCTTGTGAAAACAACTGGAAGAAGTAGAAGAAATGATAAAATAGTGTGTTAGCATAGATACTTAATTATGTTTCAGTAAAAAGCTAACATATTCAAATCTGCTTATTTCATGGATAACGTGTTTTTTTGAAAACTGTGTAAGTGAATTTTGTGAATGTATAGTGTTAAATACACACTAATATTTGACAACTGTATTTTACAGATCCATAATATACCTTGTGCTGATGACTTTTGTTAAAGTAGAATAATTAAAAAATATCTTAATGAAATATTTTTGAGTACTAAGAGGTTTAATCTTTTAAACTAAAACATATTATTCTTGGATTTTTAATTCAAACTAGAGCCAGAGTTACATACATTGACTATGAAGGACGTTCAGATGGGGACTCAATTAAAAAAATTATTAACCAAATGAAACCAAGACAACTGGTCATTGTCCATGGACCACCTGAGGCCAGTCAGGACCTTGCAGAATGTTGCAGAGCTTTTGGTGGAAAAGATATTAAAGTTTACATGCCCAAACTTCATGAAACTGTAGATGCTACAAGTGAAACTCATATTTACCAGGTAAGGTACTGGAATTTTTTAGGTGTGTAACTGCTTTGGACTGTAGTAGAGCTGTATGGGCAGAATGTAATTTGCCCTCTCTCTTTGGGAGGGGAGAGGTGGTATTGCCTGTGTGTACAAATAGTTTTGTGTGATCAAGGCACTGGTAGTGTTTCTCTGTCTCCTAGATAAGCATTCTCCTGATGCTTTTTATTCATAAGTGTTTGAAAGCTTGCATGTGAGATCAATGTGTAGTGCAGAAGGCAGTGTTCGTGTCCATCAGTTTGCTTTGTTGAAGGATTTATAAATTTATAATGCTTATATTTAGAATACCATTGTATACTAGCTGCAATTCAGGATTCTCTTTGGAATCTGAAATGGAGCCTTAAAGAGCTAGAAAAGAAAAATTCTACATACTTAAATAGTACCTAAGATTGAACATGTAAAGTTAGGAGCAAGTTAATGATAAAAACAAATAAGACGCACACACCTCCCAAAAACTTAATGTGATAATCCTTGAAAAGTGAGGTTATGATGATGTATTGCTCCATGTTAGCCATGAAAATTAAATGCAATATAATAATAAATAAGAAAACTGGAATAACTTGTGTGAATTGTGTGAAAGTGGTGTATGGTCCCAATTAAATTTTTGAAGTTGTTTAGAGGGAAGTCTTTCCCAAGCACTTTTGCAGCAGTAGTTTATTCCTTTGTTCTCTTAAAGTTAGTAGACGAACATTGGTAAAATTGTTGAAAGTGGTACTTCTGTTTCTTTCCAGAGAAAAATCTGTTACTCTCTAGGAAGTAGAAAGTTCCAGTTATTAAAAATCATCTAGTTATGACAGCCTTAAAACAACATGCTTTCTGCATTTGGTTTGTTGGTTGTTGGGGTATTTTTGATTTTTAAAACTATAAAAGAGTGGGCTGTGCTGTAGATGGGTAGGTTGTTGATAGTTGTCTTTCGCAGAGTTGCAGCCTTGATTGCACTGTGGGAATCTTGGACCTTCTAATGTACATAACAATCTCTAACACTAGAGCTTTATTTAAAGGGTTAAAGTCCTAGAGTCCGCTAGAGGAATCAGGGTAATGGCACTTAAAAGTCTCATATTTACAACATCTTTTCTTACAATAAAATATGAATTATAATTTTTTTGGAGGGATGAAATGTGGAACTATTTATCAACAACCTAACTGTAGCTATAGAAACTTTCTCTGAATTTGCTATGACCAACTGAGGGACAGCTTGGCTGGGAAAAAGGTTCCTGGTTTTTCAAAGTAAATGATAGCTCTTGCTGTAAATTTAAATCAGGTTTGAAGTTCTGTAGGTTCTTTTTTTTATTTTAGCCAAGATAAGAAAGGTGTTGATTTCTGCTGCTTTTTAAGTTAAGTAGTGATATGAGTATTACACATATTAAATTTTAAAGTATCTTGCCTTGGTGATATCAGTTCCTTCCTTTCTCTCCTCCACAAGAGTGCATGAGTCAAACCCACTGGAAAGACAGTGAAGGGAAACTTGCTAATCTTTAAAGCTTGAAGTAAGGACTCTATATTTTCCATGAAAGTAATAGCACTTTTATTGTTGTGCAACCCAGGTCAGGTTGAAAGATTCTCTTGTCAGCTCTCTTCAGTTCTGTAAAGCCAAGGATGCTGAGTTGGCTTGGATTGATGGTGTTCTGGACATGAGGGTTTCAAAAGTGGATACTGGAGTTATTCTGGAAGAGGGAGAGTTGAGGGAAGATGAAGACTTAGAGATGCAAGTGGACGTACCTTCTTCAGACTCGAGTGTGATTGCACAACAGAAGGCCATGAAAAGCCTCTTTGGTGATGATGACAAGGAGATGTGTGAGGAGAGTGAGATCATTCCTACTTTGGAACCTCTGCCACCTCATGAGGTACAGAAATGATGCTGGTCTGGATTTCTTTTATGAAGACCTCTGTATTCATTTGTCTTTTTCTAGTGCTTAGAGGTTGATACTGTGATGTTACTCAAATGAGAGCCTAACTGAAACTGGGTTCTCGTGTTTGCGTTTCTCTTTGTTAACCCAGTGCTGTTCTTGGTTCAGCTTTTATGCTTTTCAGTGAGGATGATCTTTTGCACCCATTAATAGTGCCTAGCATACAGTATCGTATATTTATGAAGATAAGATTTTAATTAGCGTGTCATATCTGTAGTTAGTACTTGCAGATAGAGAAATAAGTTGATGTTAGTCACTTTTGGATTTTATTATGTTTTGTTAATGCTATGGAAAATATTTCATGTACTTGAGATACAGATCTTTGACATTCATATGTCTGCTTCTATAGTAGGGATTTGAGAGTTCATTACATTTATCTTTTCTACAAATTTACCCTTACTCTTAAAATACTTTGCATTTTAGGAGATACTGTTTTATCTTTCTGTTGCATGATTCCAGTAGCTTTTAATCCTAGAGTTGCTTTTTTAGATTCTCTGTTTCACAGTCCTAAATGTAGTCTGTTCTGGGAGCTAGACAACTATGGAGACAGCTCTAAAGTGTGTTCAGATTAATGACAACCATCATAGCACCTTGTACTGATCAGCAGTACAGCTCACTGCAGCTCGGTCCCTGACATAGCATGGCTTGAAAGAGGGATCTTCCTGTCAGCTTTCCATTTGTCTTCAATATGTGAGCAAAGAAAAAACTTTTGCTATTCTTGATGGTTAACTTCTAAGGCCTTTCAATCCTGAAGATGTATTGCTGCAGGTGAACAGAAATAGAGCCAATATTCTAATTTGGAGTCCTTTATTTGAGGCTGCACTGCTGCCTACGCAATAATGAGATCTTTGGAAAAATGTAAGGTGTTAAATAGAAGTAGTAAAATTGTGTGTGTTATTTTGAAGGTTCTTGGACATCAGTCTGTGTTTATGAATGAGCCAAGACTATCTGACTTCAAGCAGGTTCTCTTGCGAGAAGGTATACAAGCTGAATTTGTAGGAGGAGTGCTTGTGTGCAACAACCTGGTGGCTGTCCGCAGGGTAGGTCTTCTGTGTCTTAATCTCTTTGGCAAATAATATTATAATATATATTATTTTAGTAATAAAGTAAAATATTATTTTAATAGTAAGTTCCCCAATAGTATAAAGATAATAAATTGAAACATGTCTTTTGTTTCAGACTGAAACAGGGCGCATTGGATTGGAAGGCTGCCTCTGCCAGGACTTCTATAGGATAAGAGACCTTTTATATGAACAATACGCTATTGTCTAAGGAAAGTGCTGCAAAGGTGTTTTCACTTGAACTTTTACAGATAATGGAGGTTTCTCCCAGTTCTGACTTTTTGTAGTTTTCTAATTTATACAGGGAAATCTAATTCATAAAGAAAAATTAGCTGCCATGAACATGTAAGTAACTACTATTGTTGTTCATAAATCTATTGGTACATTCCATGTAGTTGACTTTTAAACTGTTACAACTTGGCATCTCCCACGTAACACATTATAAATGAATCTATGAACACTTCTCAGGAAAGGTTCAATTTGTAAGGGCATGTTTTGGTTTCACAGACTTCCTGCCAAGGAGTATAAAACATGTGAAAGTCATTTTTCTGTTCTAAAATAAGATGGTTATTGATAAAGAACTTTGGTTTTGTTAGTTTTGGTTTCTGTGTGTGGTTGTTTTTGGTTTCGGTTGTTTGGGGTTTTTTTTTTTTTGTAAGTTTGATTTGGGAAACAGTCTCAAATATTTTCCTCTTCTGTTTTTAATTTGAGGTTAGTTGAAGTACATTATTAACAGCACACTTAAAGCTAGACTACCTAAAGTTTCCCCAGTGTTAATCTGGCTGCATCTTAATGCTTTATCTGTTCCATCTTACTCATTTGTTCTGAAACAGCATTTCATATTCTATATGAAAGTATTAATCTGCAAGATAAAAAAATTACTTGGGCAATTACTCTAAGAAGATTGGATGATATTTTAAGGCAGTTTAAAATGCAGTAATTGTGCTTCAGAGTAACTTCTGCACAAAAATACAGAATTGCTGTCTCCTAGCTCTTGCAAAATTATGTCAATTGTAAAACCTTTTCCAAGTTCTGATTTTAATACTTTTCAAAATCTAAAACCTTTATCCATGCAGTGCTGTTTGTTCAGAGTCCCATGACCCAGGTTCAAGAAGATCTTTTCTCTTGAAATCTGCATTCATGTGATGTATTTAATGATTTTGTGCCATGTTCTGTTCTAGTTGACAGTGAGACTTATTGTAGCTGCTGATGCTAGGAATTGACCTTACTTTTTAGGTGAGGATAAGCACAGTTTTGAGTTCATTAATTTCTCAGAAATTAACTTATGAAAACAAACGGCCTCTTGAGTTTGTTTAATCCTTTTCTTCCCTGTCCATGTGTGAAACACCAGCTTTGGCAGTGGAGGATTCTTTGCTTTTTTACATAAAACAGCAATGTAATATATGCTCTTTGTGTGTATGCTTAAATAAAACCTTTTGAAAAAGTGGCAAAAAATAGCCCTGTGGGCTGTCAATGGAAAGCTAATTTATTTTGCCATTCATTCTCAACAAAAATTTTCTATCTGATCTACAGACTATTCTGTTTAAAATAGTAACTTAGAAGTGAAGACTATGTTAAACATCTGGTAGAACTATATACTAGAAATGTAAAAAACTTGAAAATGTAATGCTGAGTGAGAATGTATTTTCTTACACAAAGAAAAGCTATGGATAACTAGATGACTCAATGTTCTGGGTTTTTTTCTTAAGAGTCTAGAAAAATGTATTTCCCTTATACTGGCAACCCGAACTTCATAGAAATGCTCTGGTTTTGTAGCAATGCTATGTAAATCTATATGATGCTGAACACTTGTTGCTGAATACTATTGTATTACTATTGTTGCTGATACTAGTGAACTTTTATAAAGTGAGTTACTTTGTACATAATCATATTGGCTTTAGCACTTTTACCTTGAGGGTTTAGGATAGGATTACATACACTTGCATGGAATATACTAATAAAGAAAAAGTCCCTTAGGAAGTCAAAAATTATGCTATTTTGAAAAAAAAAAAGATAAAGACAACACAGTGTGATCATAAACCTTTCTATCAGTTTTTTTTGTTTTTCTAACCTACTGATACAAATCCGGCTAAGATCAACAAAACTTTAGTGTTATCAGTCACTAAGTTCTAGTGTGTGCTGACAGAGAACCCCGAATTAGTGCCATCACTGACTGAGGAAAAGGCTCAAGTATAAGCAAACCAGCTAACTGCTTATTTTAGTCTATTCGGCATAGGGGTGGCTGAAGTGTGAAATCACACCTAGAGAGCTGACATGCAAGGTGGCAATAGTCAGCTGAATGCTGGGACTGGAGTTCTGGACATCTGTAGGAGATGTATCACAGCCTGTACTGGTGGTGTGGGGCAGTTGTGCTCCTCAGCTGTGCATGCAGTACTTGTAAGCAGTGTGCAACTGAAGCCAATGCCCATCAATTTTGCCTATTCTGCTGTCAGTTCCCTGATGCATTCTTAACTATGATTTGCTTTAGACAGTAATGGAACTTCTCTGTATAATTTTCAGAACTAGTCAGGTTCTTGTTTGTATTTAAACTAAAAGATTAATTTCCACTTACCTTCCCAAAATGTCACTGCTGCCATGACCTGTAAGTAGTGTTTTCTGACTTTACATTATCTTCATTAACAGTAAAAATGTGACAAGGAGTAGCATTTCTTTTTCACTACTCTGTTGCCCTTGAGAGTGAGAACATTAACTTCAAACCTAGTTTTGGTGTTCACCAGTTAAAATATTTCCTTCTAGGGCTCCTGGATAGTTCAGATTCCTCAGAGAAGAAGAGCCAAGGGTATCTGGAACCACAGGAAAGGTGGAAACTTGCCTTCTTCCATCCCCAAAGTCTATAGTACTTGTGGGTAAATCCTAGCTTTTGTAGTCTCTTCTTCCTGTACTTATGTAGTAGAATGTGAAGACATGTTTTTAAAGATTAAGGGAATGCAGAAGCCGAACTCTGATGATAAAAAATAATTTTAGCATTAATTATTATGCTGTTCCTATTATGAAAACATAGCTTAATTTAGCTGAGTTAAATAACATAGTTTGTGACAGTTTCATTTTTAATCATTTTACTTTGACAATATGAAGTGAAGTAAAGCTGAAAATCTTCTCCATCCTTCAATGATATTTAGACTTAACCAGATCCACTTCTTAAAATATGCTGTTAATGGAAAAGTAGGATGCCCAGCATTCTGTCAGAGTAACAGTCTTGTGACAGCATTTGAGATCTACTTGCTACTACAACTTGCTTGGAAATGTATGGATTTTCCCATATCTCTGCTAGCTTTTAATTGGGGTCAGATGCTATTCATTAGGAATTAAGAAGCAGAGACACCCTCCCTCCCCACCGTCCAATCTAATTATTATAGATAGTCGTATCCTAAACTACTTGTTTTGTACAGAATCAAGATTTCTCTGATAAGGCATGACATATATTAATACTGCAGGTAGGAAAGGGGACTGGATTGCCTGTGGTAAACACTTAAACCTAGTTCTGGCCAGGACAGGGTTAATTTTTTGCGGCAGCTAGGAGTGGCATGGCCAGGTCCCAGACGTTATTCTATGCCACCTCAGGTCATTTTCCAAGACTGGGGAAGGGTTCCCTTCCTGGTCTGGTATTGTTGGGCTCCCTTTGGTGTAGGGGTGAGCATTTGCATGGGAATCGCTCACTTCCCTTGTACACTTTTGTTATTAGTGTTGTTGCTGTTACTGTTCATTTTCTTATTTCATTGCTATTTCTGGTAAATTGTTCTTATCTTAACCCGTGATCTTCACATTTTGTGACTCCAGTTCTTCTCTTCGACCCCAGCAAGGGAAGGAGAGGGGAAGGGAGGAGCAAACAAGTGGTACATGGTTTGGAGTGTTTTGATGGGAACACTAAATGGGAGAATACCATTCCTAAACCATGAAAACTACTAAAATTTTTTTCGTCTTTGTCAAAAATAGTCTTAATGTAAGGGTCTGAATGTTGCATGATATTCTGTTTCATGGTTTTTAGAGCTGTTTTCATAGTTTTGAAAAGAAAGTGCTGGGGAAGATGATCTCACAGTCAAATCTGATAAAGAAATATATCTAGTAAACAGAATTCTAGCTCTTGGTCTGAAAACTGTGTAAGAAACCAATGATAATTCAAACTTGGATAATGAAACTAAATCAAAAGAATCTATAAAATTGCCTGTTGACATTAATTTTTAAAAATATTTTAAACAGTATTAGTGTTACCTTCTCTTGAGACTCTTTTTGCTTGTATAAGAGATATAATACAAAGATCAAAATTTCATAGAATGGTTTGGTTTGGAAGGGTCTGTAAAGATCATCTTGTTTCAGTGCTCTGCCACGGGCAGGGACACCTTTCACTAGACCAGGTTGCTCAAAGCCCCATCTAACCTGGCCTTAAACACTTCCAGAGAAGAGCCAACCACAACTCTGGGCAACCAGTACATCACCCCCACTCACAGTGAAGAATTTCTTCCTCACACTTAACCTAAACATACTCTCAGTTTAAAGCTATTCCCCCTTGTCCTTTCACTTCATGCCCTTGTAAAAAGTCTCTCTCCAGCTCTCCTGTAGGACCCCTTTAAGTACTGGAAGGTGCTCTAAGGTTTCCCCAGAGGTTTCTCTTTTCCAGTCTAGACCACCCCAGCTCTCTCAGCCTGCCTTCATGGGAGAGGTGCTCCAGCCACATGATCATCTTCGTGGCCCTCTGCAGTTGCTCCATCAGGTCCATGTCCTTCCTGTGCTGGGTACCCCAGAGCTGGATGCAGTGTTTCAGGTAGGGTCTCACCAGAGTGGAGTAGAGGGCAGAATCTCCTCCCTCACTCTGCTGCCCTCACTGCTTTGTATGCAGTCCAGGATACAATTGGCTCTCTGGGTTGCAAGAGCACATTGTCAGATCATGTCCGTCCTGCATCACCAACATTTATTTTGGGAGTCTTGTTGCATGGCTTGTTTTCTTCAAGTACAGACCAGTGTAGTTAGCCAAAGTTGAAGTGAGCACTAATCATCTTTTTAAGAGTACTTTTTTTTATTTCTAGTGAAGTTGAAAGCTTCCATTATAACAACACAAGTTTTTGTAGAAACTCATTTCCATGAAGCTTACTGGAAGGAAAAATCTTTCATTTAATGGTTTGGATGATATAAAATGGCATGGTAAGCAGTATGTGTTGTGAGCTGTTAATGTACATCACACTGCTTGATCAGTATTAACCAAGGGATGAAAGAGCATTTTGTTTCAGATCAACTACATTAATTACATTCAAAAAATTCTTAATTCTGTGTTGTAAAGGATGTCTTAGAGTTTTCTGGAAGAGGAGCTCTGGGGAGTGGTTGCAGTTCTGTGGTAAGGGAACATCCTTCCTTTCAGCTCAATAACACTTCCTCAGAGTGGTAGAAGAGTAATATAGTTATGAGTATGTGGGAAAACAAGATTGTTTCATGCAATGAACTTCAAATTTTACTGTCTTTGATAGGTTATGTATTACCACTGTGATAAAAAGTAAAAAATCCAAAAAACAACCTCACTCCTGCATTACTTAGTAGAACTTCCAGTAAGCCCTGTAACTGTCTTCCTGGAAGAGAAGGATCCTTACAAACTCTAAAGGTTAGAAGAAGCAAGTTTGCTGTATGAGCTTTAAACAGTAAAAACCTGCCTGTTGTTGCATAATCCTCTTAGGTGATGCAAGCTGGATCTGTGATTCAACAGCTGAATGATAACGAGATAAACATCTGCCAAAAAGTGTAGTTTGTAACTGCAATCTGGCAGTTACCAATTTTGGTAATGAGAAAATACATTATTTCAGTTGTGCAGGCTTTTCTTAAATACTCTTCATTTTCAGTGCAGCTTTTTGGAAGTGATAAAAACTTCTCTAAAAGCTGCTTTTGACATATGATTCTAAAGAAATTTGTAATGGTGTTCATTTCAGTTAAAAAATAATACAACCCAAACCACAAGCTTTCTGTTGAACTTGTCCCAAGGCTGATACCAGTTTTTGTAAAACTGACTCTGGAAAATTACAGGGGAAACCAATGGAAAGAATTAATCATGTTGTGTAGTAGTGGCTACTATGCCCTTGCTGGTATTTAAGATGTAGAAAATAAAGCATAACATTTAATGTCAATAACAATGCCAGAACTTTTGCAAGTAAATAAAAATTCCATCTTCAAAATGTTGAAGGTTTTTATTTTTAGATGTAACAGAATTTTTTTTTTTCCCTTGTTTGTGGCTAATTAGTTTATAGGAGTATATAGGTGTGAAGAATGAACTCTTAACAACACAGTTGTTAAGCAACAGCTCTTGGAATGATTGATTTCTCAAGTGGTGGTTTCATTGATACCTTCTTAAAGCTGTCACTTAACTCAGTTACCTTGTCTGCCAGAAGTCTTGTTTGGTTGTCTCACCAATTCTGAACTACGTTGTGATACACAGTCATTTACTCAACTGCTTTCCAGCTCTGTAAATGAGAAGAAGACTCTAATTTGGAGTGAGGCAGTTTAGATCACTGAGTTCTAGCAAAGAAAAGAAAAAAAAATTAATAGTCTAGCGGTTGAAAGATAACCTTTTATTGAGGTTGAAGGTTGCACTTGTATGTAAAACCATTGCAGTTAATCTAATCCAGAGAACTGCTTCCTCTCCAGCTGTTTATATTTTTGTAGAAATAGCAAAAATGTGACTGACCATACAAGTATTATACCTTATTTTGCAGTATGCCTTATTTTACAGTAGTTGTTTTGAAGTGCGTGTGTTTAATCTTTTAAATCCATCTGTATACATTTTATAGTGTGCTCATCTCAGCTGTTACTGCCAAAGTTTCTCAGCAATAATTCTGAAGCAGGTAGGTAATATGTTGTTATCAGTGGTAACACACAAATTTTGTAGTAAAATCTTACAAGAGGATTTTGAAAGATCCTTGAAAGGGAAAAACGTGATGTAGTTAGAACTTAATCATCACTAAAACTTAGTAGGACTGTCAACCATTTAATTTCTATATCTGCCTGGGATGCAGCGATAGGAACAGCCTTCTAAGGAATGTTTTCTGATGGCACTGCAGTGAGCTGGTCAAATAAAGAAATAATGGTCAGAAAAAATAAAGGTTATCCACATTTACCTAACTAGCCTGTTGCATGTGCTTGATGATGTGAAGCTGAAAATGTTTTCATGGTGTGGATTACATATCAAAAAGAGTGAGATTGGGTGTGAAAGCATTGCCAATCATTTTGTAATTTTACCATGTGTCTGGGGCAACAGATATAGCATATCCAAGTAATTATTTCTGTTAGGACACTATTATTGTATCTTTGGTTGTTTTCAGAGCAAAAACCCCTGAGCATGATGTAATCAATACTTCATAAATTATTGGCAGGTGCTCTGAAAGACATAATAATGAACTGCAGTGAAAAATCGACAGGGAATTACTTTTTCTGCTGGTTTGCAGCTCCTGAAGGAGTTGCACAGCTGGCGGAGCATATTGCCCGTCACCATGCCAGACTCGGCATTTGAAAGGCTGCCAGATTGCTCTGTGCTGTTGTGCTAGTCATGGATCAGCAGTTTGCAACAGTATGAAGACAGTGAGTGTTTTATTCTTTGCCCTTTGGAGGATCACACAAGTTAATACTGCATTTATAAAGCGTCCAACCTATTTTCTGAATCTACCAGGTACTTGGTTTGCATTACCTGGTTAGATTACCCTGTATGCTGCAACAATCTATAGAGAAGTTATGTTACTGAATTTCTCTTAGCATCAATGTTTGGAGTTGCTCTGTATAGCCTGCTTTTCATGTTTTATGTAATTTTATTATGCTTTAGTATTTCTTTCATAATCTCTCTGACTTTACTAATGCACAATATTGCAAAAGCAGTATAAAACTAGTCAACAGACTTTAAATCATTTGTGTATCTCTAAACCTCTTATGCTGATTAAAAGTGTTAAGGCTATTAGTATTTTTTATGTAACTGGGTCTAAATTTAGTTTCTGTTGCAGTCTGAAAACACTCTTGATATTGCAAACCATGATCCTAATGTGCTTCCTTTTGGAATCAATGGTAACAGTTTTTCAGCACAGCTTTTGTGTTTCTGTGTACTAATGACTTGAATAGTTAACTTAATGTTTATTGTAGAAGTTCAGTAGTGACTTTTCATAGTTCTGATTTCTCTTCCAGGAGTGTCAAAATACTACTTTTGTTGTTGTGTGAAATATGATTTTATTTACTTCTGGGCATTTTTTTTTTTAATTATGAATTTTTAAAAAGTGATTTGAGTGGCCCATAGGTTACTGCTCCATTGGTTGGAAGGACCAGGACTGTTAGTATTTTTCCTCATGTGAAATTCTTCAGATTCTTGTATGAAGAGACAAAAAGAAAAAGAAATGTTAAACTGGAAAAAGTTAGATAGCATTTATGTAGCCCATACCTTCTAAGATGAATAGCTGTAAAATGTCTGCATGACAGTCTCATCCTGCAAAACCACACTTAATTGTGCATTCTGTTTGAAGAACCCAATTATGACGAAAAAGCAACAAAGTCGTGCCATCACATATTACTGATTTTATTTCTTGCAATATTGTATACTGCCTTTGGCCAGTTACAATGTGTGGTCTTAATTTCACACACACACAAGTTTTATGTCATAGATGACAGCTTGATGCAAAAAGCCAGCTTAACAAAAAAAAAAAAAAAACAAACGAATACTGATGTTGGAGATGTGAGGATATCCAATAAAGGAAATCATAGCTCTGTGTTCAAGGAGCCTGTTGGAAAGACTGAACATTTTGAACATAAGTAGTAGTAGCCTTCCTACTATTTACATACAAAAATGAGTGCCTTTAAGCTCATGTATGGAAATGGGTAATTTACATTATGTTTTTTTAAAACTCAAAATTCAAGATCATATTTCTAATGCATGTGTGCATGATCTCAGAAATGGCTAGAGACTGCATTATGTGAGCCATATATACAAGTCAATAGTTACGTACCTAAGAGTACAGCACTTGAGTGCTTCTGGTAATTTTAGTCCTACACTGGCAGGACTGTTCCATTGATTGTTTTCTAAGAAACAAATAGCTTCCAAATTATAGTTATTTTTTGATCTGTGAATGGAATTTTCTTTATCTTGTCAGAATGTAGGCTCTAACAATGCTGAAGTGGTTCTAAAATAATTCATCTAGTCGGAGGACAATATGTTTTCTTTGAAGTTGAGCATTTCTTTGAGACTGGGAAAGGATATTTGCCTTGATATTCTTGGTTTGGAAATACAGTATGGATGGAGTGAAGAAAGAGCTTTAGGCAACATGGAAGGAAGGAGAAATAACTAAAACTGTGATGACTTTTCTAGGGACATGGTGTTCTGCTTTCCTTGAGAGAGTTATTGATGCCTTGTCAATTATTCCCTATAGAATTAAGCATGAGTTTAAGCATTGGAAGATTTTAGTGGCTAATCTTTCAGCTTCTGCAAGCCTGTCATGTCAGAAGATAATGGTGTATGTTTTTTTTCCAAGATGAGATTAGGTTAGGATTATGAACAGCATAATAAAGAATTAAATTCATTGATCACACAGCAGAGTCTGCAGGTCTAGGTTTGATGGCTGCAAGTTGCTTATGAAGTATTCTGTGCTGGGTGATTTATTTGATTCATAGTTCAGGTTATGGCTAAGGGTAAGGTTAGGGGCACCAGGTCGCAAATGGAAATTTTGTAACTCTCATGGTGAGAGAAGCAAAAATTAGGTCTGGTATTGATGATACAGAGAAGAGCACTAAAGGCAAATCATGGCTGTTCTTGGAAACTTAAGCCTTGCAACTGATACCAGGTTGATATCAACAACAATAAATTACAAGACTCTTTGTTTCTTGTCTATTCATAAAGTTCTAGTAAATACAGTGCTCCACTGTCACTGGTCAGCGTGTTGGTTTGTGTGGTTTTGAATACACAGCTCTGTGTAACTTGTTGGACTAACTGATATTTACTTCTGCTTTTTATTTCACTATATTGATTATACCATTCTTTCACTTAATTATTCATTAGTTCAATTATATGCAATGTAATTCTATGAAATCCAGAACTAGAGGGAATTTTTATAGTTGGGCTGCTCAATACTGAAAAATCTTTCTAGTGTTAAATGACTTTTCATTATGAAATTGCCTTTTTTAAAATTCCTTGAGCTTTTTGAAATAATGTTTAAAACAGTGTTAATTTCCTAAGTGTATATTTCTGTAAACCTTGATTTCTGATTGCAAATGCTCTGCCACATCTTCTGTGTGTTGCGGCTCTAAGAGGGCAGATGCAGGGAAATCTCTGAATAGATTCAAATTTACACTTTGAAAGTCTGCTGCCTACTGATGTATGTACAAATGTAAAATCTCTCTCCTAATAGTGCCACACACTGTTTATTGCACAGAGCTTTGGCTTCCTTTGCATGACTGATGAGGACACCTGAAATATTGCATTTTTTACATTATTTTGAAAATTGTCAAGTCAACTGCTTGGTTTTGACTCCAAGGTTTCTTTTTTGATTGTCTAACAAATTTGTAGCCCTGGAGTTGGTAAGTAGCTTGTGTCACTAGGCAAGCAGCTGAAATTTAGTAGCAAGATACCTCTAATATCTAGTCTGATTGGGCATCTCTGTATGCTGATAAATGGTATGCTTCGGGGAAGGTGAGGGGGAAAGATGGAAGGGGTGAAGACAGGCAGATTCCTGCTTGGCTGTCTAATTATACTGCTGTGGGATATACTTAAGAATTACTTTCTGGATTGTCAACTTCAGCCTATTTGTGATGTATGTTTACAGTACTCTGCTTTAGCATAACTACCTCCTCTGGGCTTTTTTCTCTTACTTGGATGGGTAGAAGTCTTCTACTCTATCATCTGCTACGATGTGTGGATAGAAGAGTACTTACTCTTTTACTAACACCAGGTATATCATGTAGGTGAATAGAAGGCTGGTGCTCCTTTGCTGCCTATGGAAAGTTGAGCATGTGATCCAGAACATGAGAAGTTGGGAATTTCCCTTGGTATCATCTAAGATTCTGCACCATGTCTCCAGAGTTCTCTGTGCATTTCTTCCCCTTAGAAGTCTCTGTTTGTCCATGGATACAATGGATGAGTGATTTTCTCAAATACCCCTTTTTATTTTTTTTTTTCAGTTAGGGAGACTAAGCTCAAAAGAAGAGTACATTAAAGTGGCATCCTTGAGTTTCTTACTCCAGTTCTGGTTCTTTCAGGCACCTTGGTTCTCTTGGGACCCTCAGAAGCTGTGCTCTTTGTTTTTTTCTGTGAACTCTTAGTCAACTCAATGCTTTGTTGTTTCTGCTTTTCTAGTTTTTTTAGCTCATGCCAGTGGCAGTTCTGAAACGAAGCCAAAATTAGAATGTAGAGTCTCAGTAGCTCAGAAAGCTTGGGGGTTATCTCATAACACTTGTGGAGATACCTCCCTGCCAGGAGGTCCTGGGGGAGGGGACCCTGATGTACAGGGTTTGCCCCTGCTCCCTGCTCATGTGTGCCCGGATGCTGTGTCCAGCTTGGTTGGTGGGGATTCCCAGGCCGGGGAAAAGTGCCAGGGGGTCCCATGACTGGAAAGATCACCAGCAGGCTCGATGCCATGTGGCTGGGAGAAGTAAACATCTCTGAACATCCACCCAGTATCGTTGCATATTTCATTTCTACATGTCTCACGGTAAAATACTTGTGGCAAGAATTCCCCAACAACAACAACACTTGTGGTGTATTGACTTTATTGAGAAAGGAGTTGCTGTTCTTTGGGGATGCATGGATGCCTGTATGAGGCAAGGCTGTCCTTGATTTCAGTGCTTCAGTCAAGAAATGGGATATTAGCCTAATAGAAATTGTCTGCCCCTGCATTGCTGCTTGTTCTTTAACTTTACTGTCTGATTAAACTTCTGCAATTCCTGGAATAAACATCTCAATAATACAGTCACAAAATGTGTGGAAGCTTGTAGTGGGTTGAATCTGAGTTGATAGACAGATTTTTAGACCAATAGCGCTTCTCAAAATTTGCTCATTTAAGCCGCACGGAAAGGCGGGAGTTTCTCTTGTTCCAGCTCGCCTGAGGGAGGTGGAGAGGCCTCGGAGTCTCTGGGCCGGGCCGAAGCCTCGGCCCCCTTCTCCTCTTCCTGCTGCTGCAGCACGGACCCTGGACTGCTGGTGAAGGAGCCATCCCAGAGCCCAGGCAGCTAAACCCAGCCATGGACTGCTAAACTCAGCCATGGACTGCCAGAGAGCCGGACCCAGCCATGGACTGCTGCGCAGCTGGGACCTTTCCAGAGCGGCTTCTTGGGACCGGCGGGTTCTTTCACACCCCCCGCCCTGCTCTCCACACGGAACTGTCGGGAGCCGGCGGGAGCCTCCTTTCTGCAGCCAGCACACTTCGAGATGAACCACCACGCAGCCAGCAGCACAAGGAGAGCTAGGTTTTTCTTCACCATAAAGCTTGAATAAGACCATTTTTTTCAACATAAAGGTTTCAGAGTCAGAGAGAATGAGCCATGTGAGACGGAGCTGAAAATGGCGGCGGAGAAAAGGGGCGGTGCCGCGTTCCTCGTGCGGAGCTTAAAAATCCTTCTGGCATGTGGTGGTAAGAAACTGTAATATCTCAACCTGTTTGTGTCTTCAATCCATTTGAAGTATATGGGGGGATGGAAGACTTACGTGTGGCCCTTGAAGTTTGTGAAGAGAGAGTGTCTATGCCAAGATATACATAGAAGCAGTGAGAGGCTTTTAAGGATTTGTAGCAGAAAAAGCCTTTGTGTTCAGGCCAAAGTGACCCATCCTTAAAAAAATTGATAACCCCATGTGATGGCCCATGTGTGGCAGTGTGAAAAAACTGATATTTTTTTCATAGAAGAGATGTGTTACACCACAGCAGATTGTTTCTTTCCGGGCGGGTCTGTTGTTGGGAGGCAGCTTGAGAAACCATGTGAAGAAAAAAGAAACCCTTTTTTCCTTAAGCCTAAGAAAGAGACTTTTCAAGAACTGTAACACTGACTACAATCCTATGTTGTGATATCTTTTGTGCTAGTTAAAAAGGAAAAGTAAAGCACTGAGAAGAGGAGGGCAGGAGGGAGGGTGTGTGTGTGTGTTTTAAATTTCTTGTTATATCTTTTAATTCTCTTAGTAACAAACTTGTTTTCTCCTGGTACTGCAACTGTTTAAGTGTGAACCTGTTTTTTGCCTCACAGCTATCTAGCATTTTCCTCAATATTTTCTTATTTTGTTTTCCTTATAAAATAATTGATATTTTAGATGCTTGACGCTCAGTTGTGTCAAACCACAACAAAGCTACAAAGACTGTCAGTCACTGTTTGAAACATGAAGTTTTTTCCTTGGTTCTAGTCTTCCAGGAATAAAAACCATGTCTAATTTTCCATGACTTTTGGTGAAATTTGATGGGCAAACTGTCTTTTCAGAGTATTGCATTCCTGAAGATAATAATGCTGTCTTGAATGGTAAAATATCAAGGAGGTTCTATATATTTTTGAGTGCTTTTCATCGTATCCAGAAACTAGAAATAACTAATTTCAGAATCCTCTTGGCTAGTTACTACTAGCTACATCATTAAAAGAACATGGTAGAACACATTGTAGTTGAGAGATGAAAAGTACATTCTCCTGCAATAGTCAAATGAAAGTAAGCAAAGAATTTCAGTGCAGACACCTTCTCTGTGTCTGTCATATGCTTGAAAAGAATTCCCAATATAAGTGCAAGTGCAAGCCATTTTGATTACACAAAAGAAAAGGCAGAGTTTGTGATACAAGTTGGCCAGAAATCAAAACTGGTATGCCTAATATTAGTGAAGACCAATCCTTTGTCCTACAAACCCAACTCATGGGTCCATGCCATGTGTTTGTGTGATGTCTGCCACGTTCACCTGCCCAGTTCCAGGTTCTGTGCTCCAGAACATACAGCACCATGAAGACTCAAAATCTGCACTTGTGGCTGCAAGGCACAAGTTATGTCTCAGGGTGGTGTGAGGCTGGAGCTTTGAAGGCCAAAGGTCGTTGATGATGCAGTTCACTGTGGACATTAAGGAAGCTTCTTTGGAAAAGTGGGGTGTTTGTGTGTCTCTGGTCCAAATAAAGTCTCTTTTCAGGAAAGGACATTATTGGAACGAAGGAAACTTTTACTTCTGAAATTGCATTGTGTTTGAAATTAAATTCTGTGTCTGAACAAACTCATCCATTATAACCTTTAAGCAACTTAAAAGTCTCACTTCTGATACCCCACTTAAAAGGATAATTGATTTTTTCCTTTTTACCTCCCCTTTGTACAGTTATTTGAAACCTCCTGCAGAAAATGTTAATTTGTTTTCAGTATGTATACTTTTAAGGCATGAGATCCTTAGCAAGTTATGCAAGCCTTTGAAACAAAAGCTGCTATAAAAAGAAATCTGAATGAAACAATTTGCATAGCAATAGCAGCCCAGTTTTGGTATATATGTTAAAACAAATGGAAATCTGCAGGGGAAGCAAATACTCCAAATCTAGAACAGATAAACAAATCCAAAGTACATCATGAGAGGATTTTCCACAATTTCATGTCAAAGACTACTGAAGTATTAGTGCTGTTCTACTTTAATAGTATTTCAATACTTTGTCTTATCTAGTGGTATAAGAGCAAGGGTAGACTGAGATTTCTTTCTTTTTCTTTTTTTCTTTTTTCTTATTAGTTTGTCTCTTACTTTGAAGCTGTGTGATGCCGAGCAGGGGGCGCTGCATGGCCACGTGCTTTGTGTGGGCAGCGGGGGCTGCGGGCTGCCCTGCCTGGCAGGTGGCCATTGCCGAGCCTGGAGTGCTGCTGACTGGAATGGGCAGCCTGTGGCGTGGGCAGCACTGATGCCTTTGAACAGGAATGGCAGCTGCAAGGGGCCAGAGGCACCATGTTGTGAAGGCTGCTGCTCTTGGAAGGTGACCCACACCAAAGGAGGGATCCTTTGAGGGACGATGGCTGTGGGCACCTCACACCAGCGTGAGGATGCATCTGAGGACCAGTGACTCTGGGCACACTGAGCTGGAAACATAAAGACATGGAGAGGCAATGGAAAAATGAGAAGAAGGAAAGAGCAGCCGGTGGGACTGTTACCAGGCACCCCCAAGCCCCTGCCTCATCCACTGGCTCGGAAGGGCAGTGGCGCGGGCTGACTGTAACTGGTCTGTGACCCATGAAAAGCTGAGATTAGAAAGGGGGAGGAGAGCTGTTCATGGACGTGTTTATGCTTTCCCACCCACCCCCTGGCACGCAGATAAACAATCAGAAGTTGATGTTAACTGGCAATAAATTACAGTAGGAAAAAAATACCCAAGTTCCCAGGGTGTTCTGTCTGGGAGGGGCCTGTGACTGCCCACCCTGAGAGTGTCCCTTTGGGCCCACTAACCTGGCAAGTGGGAGGGCGACTTCCAGGCTTGTGTAGACATCCAGTGGTGTCAGCCACTAGTGGCTACCAATATTACCGACCTCATGAGACATCCCATTTGCTATGAATGCTTTTGAAAGGGTTTTGGCAGCATATGATTTTTCACCAGATAAGTAAATTACATGGAATGTGGAATTTTTTTGGAACCAAAGTGCTGTTGGGTTAGTCGTGTTGCCTGCAATATGGTTAGGCAGGCATGAGCCAGCCAGCGTCAGAGCAGCAGATAGACTTGTCATTAGGAACAGGCACTAATGAAGTGTGAGCTGCAACCGTATGTGGAACAAACATCTTTATGGTGTCAGTCGTGACTTTCTGGTTGCTCTTGTTGAGCTAAGCACTGCAAGGCACTGCCTGCTCTGGAGGAGGCACATGAGATTCTGGCTGGGTAAGCTGTTAAAACAAAGTGCTGGAAGTCGGGGGTTAGTGCTGAAATTTTGGGCAACATGGGATTTCTGATAGCATTGCAAGAGAAGGGTCTTTCTTTGTTTCAGGTGGTATTTATAGCCTCACACATAAGGAGTCAACTTTCATTTCTGTGTCCCTAACTTTTTATTACAGTGTGCCTTAACTGACTATTTAGAGTGGTACATTAAACTTTGGAACACATTTATCTACAATCACTTGTATCTTTCACAATCCTGATGTTTCTCTTTGGTATCATTGTACCCTTTGCAACTGTGCCACTTTTAAATGTGTTGGACAAGGGCTTCATAGTTTTCCAGGGTGGTGGATGAGGGAATGTGTACGTTAATGTGGGTTAGGAGATATTAATGTGGCTGCTGGAAAGCCAGTCTGCCCCAGGGAGACTGCCAGGTGAGATGGTGTTGGCTGTGACAGTGTCCCCCCTCACCCCTGGTCTGAAAAGAATTCCTTCTTTACTTTTTCTCAGATCAGAGCAGTCATACCAGTTCTTGCTGCTTGCTGAAGAAAGGGAAGGCTCCCACCTGGTCAGGGAAAGAAAAGAGGGGCAAGACTCATTGTCAGCCTATTGGCTTCTGCCAATGTTAGCATCTTGGCTGAGGGGGATGAAGCCAGCCTTTTAGGCAGGGTAGTACAGAAATTTAGATACCCTGATGTGGTCACAAGCTCGTTGTTTTGGAATCATGTGTTTTTAGGCTTGGGGTATGGTAAGTCTAGAAGAAGGTTGCTTATTAATTGTGAGCTACATACTCTGATGAATTACTTCATGAGAATCTGCAAGTTGTTTTTGTCTTGCTGCAGCTGATGTTTTAAAGGAGCCAGCCTGGGAAGTTGGATCCTCTGGCCAAATATTTATCCATCTTTTTGGATGCATTTTCCCAGCATCTGGTGGGATTTATGTTCTGTATTAAAATCTTGACTTGGGTACCAGGTAACTACTTTTAAAACTAATTGGCTGCAGTCATAAAAGTAAAACCTAGTGATGGTCCACACTCTGTGAATACTAAAGTGGTCAGCTCTCAGTCACTGGGTGTGTCCCACCATGGTGTTAAAGCTGGGTAAGATCAAGGTCTGAGTGAATGTCAGCCCCAATATAAGCAACCATGACGGACTGCAGACATGTGGTGGGTTAGTGATAGAATAAAGGTGTTGTATTGGCAGAAAGTGCCTGCTTGCTGCTGCATTTTATGTTGGCAGGATGGGGATGAAATACCTGTCAAATGATTTAATCTAGCTCTCACACTCTGGAGGGGTGCATTTTTATCTTGGGATATAATCTTGTTCATATGGCCTTGGGTTTGTGGAAGCATAAAGGTGGCTTTGAGTGCCAGATGGGCTGAGAAACATGGATTGAACTGAGAAAAGAGCTGCATTTACTCTTTGTTTTGGTAGGTTTTATCTACTTTGGTTTACTTTCATTTTATTAAATATACACAGACATGCTGGCAGCTCCAGAGTTCCCTTTAGGATATATACTAAATTCATTTGGATAAAAATGGTAGAAAGTAAGAGTTAGTAGTAGAGTTGCATGTGTACTTCACTTCATTGACTGACTTTAAGTTAAATAAAACATTAATAAAAAGTGCTGTTACACAAGATATGATTTTAGGTACTCTTGAAATCTTCCCAGCATGTCAGGAGTTCAGGAATCTTCTGACTTACACCATTCTTTTATTCACCTGACCTTGATTCAAGTGGTAAGTGAGGTACAGACACTCAGGCATTAGTGGTAGGGGCATATGAAAAAACTGGAAACAGGAGCCTTTTCTCCAATAAATGGGTGTGTAATGAGTCACGTGGTAATAGTGGTATCACTTCAGTTACGTGGTGATGTGTGATGTATGTAACTTTTTTTGAGATGATCCTAAATTTTCTCCTCAAGTGTAAGGATGTACTTGCAGAGAGCAAAAGAAGTCAACTGGCCAAACTTTGCTCAGCTTTGCAAACAGAAGCTTTAGAAATAGAATGGCCATAGAGGGGCATTGATGTCAGAGCATTTACTCAGTTGAATGCAAACACTTGTCCTTTCATCCCTTAGGGGACAAAGGGAATCGTTAAGGAAAAGAAATCATAAAAAATTGAAAAAAAAAGCCACATAGTGTGCAGGGAGTGGACTTAATTGGTCGCACTGGGAAATCATCAAGAAAAGTCCCTTCTTCTGATTTGACTTGCTCCAGTAGTCTACTTTCTCAAGTAGTCACTTGCCTGTGTGTGTGGTAGGTTAGATGGCATATGTTTCACATTGCTGTAGAAGTACGCCTGAACATAGGAAGTAAAGTTTTTGGTTGATCACATTTTTCCCTAGTACAAGGTCTCCAGGGGATCATCCAATAAAAACTGGAAAGTGCTACTATTAGAAATAAATACAGAGCCCTTGAAATCAAATAAAGCTCACATGTAATTATGAAACCCACTCAGAGATGGAAAGCCAAAGCCAATTGGCAAATGGTATCATTTGCCTCTCTGGGATTTTTGCTTACAGTCTCCACTTTTTGTTGATACCAACCATGACTGATGGATTGTCAGTAATGCTTATACTATTTTGCCTTAAGGAATAAGATGCTGCCATGTGCCTATTGCGGACCCACAAGTTTTGCAAACCCTGGTGTGCTTGCTCATGCCTCCTGCAGTGGGGTGGGGACACAACAGGAAGAACAAAAGCAAGAAAATGCCCGGGTCAAGGTAAAGACAGTTCAAAAGTGAAGGAAGGAGGGTAGAGAGAAAGTGCTGCACTCACCATCTTTCATGATCAGGCCGATATCCTGCCAGCCTCTGAGCAAAGGCTGTGCTGGAAGATGTTCCATCCCCTACCCCAAGATTTTCATCTCTGAGCATGAAGATACACAGTATGGAATATCCCTTCAGCTGGTCTGTGTCAGCTGTCCCACCTCTGTTCCCTCCCAAATCCTTGCCCACCCCCAGCGTGACTAACAAGAAAGCTTTGATGTTGTGCAAGCACTGTTCAGCAGTAGCCAAAACCACTGGGGTGTTAAGCAATACTGTTCTGTGTCTCAGAACACAGCAGGACATCATCCCCTGTGAAGAAAGTGAACTCCATTTCAGCCAGAGCCTGTATAACACGTTTGGATACAGCCTTTCAAAATGAAGCAGTCCTTTCTTTCTTAGATGAATGAGGTGCTGCAGGTCTGATGACTGATGAGGATATTTCTGGCTATCTGAAGCAAGGTAAAATAAGGATAAGTCTGGAAATGGGTGAAGTACCAAAATAAGAATCAAAGTTATGTAAACCTTTACCTAAACTTAGGTTAAAAGTTTCACCAATTTTTTTTCCTTCTCCCTCAAATGCTTAACATTTTTGTGGCAATGTCTTACAAATGAGCTTTAATCAAGTATCATGACAATTAATAGACATTCTGATACATTTCCAAAAATAAACTCCAAAGTGCTATTATATGAGCATTGAGAAGAGGGAAGAACTCTTTCTCTATTGCTTAAAAATTAGAGCTGAGTGGGAGAAAGAAGGAAAAAGGGAGGTGAGAGAGAAGGAGAAAACAACTTTCTCATTAAATCTTACTTTCTGAAAGCATGACAAAGTATCTACTCAAATAGCAGAATAGATAATCAGATTGACTGAAGGATCTAATATGAATTTTCATCCAAAGGTGGCACTAGCCTTTTGCTGTTGGAGTTTTTGTTGTGAGCTGGGAAATACAGATACCAAGATGCTCTCAACTAATCCAATGCTTACCATTAATCCCAAGCAAACCATCATTAGTACGTGGATTTGTCCTGCTTAGTCCTTGCTGGATAGTGAATTATGTAACCTTTGTTTTATTAACATTTAATGGAAGCTTATTATCAGGTGGGTTACCTCTGATATAAAAGGAAGGCAAAAAATTGTAAATTTTCTGCTTTCTGTTATTTGTTGTTTGTTTGAGGGATTTTTAAGGAGTTCCTTAAAAAGTGAGTGGATACTTCGTGACAGTTCCATAAATAAACTAACTTAAAATTCACCGAGTACATTGCTTGGCAAAAACCAGCTGTTTGAAAAATTACATAGCTCTTTTCTACATAACTAGCAGATAATGTTGATAACATGACTTAGGACTACAAAAACTAATCTTTTTGGTAGGAAATAATTTGATATGATGGTCGGGTGCAAAAATAGATACTTTAAAGTCTTTTCAACAAATGCCTTTTCTTGTGTCCTCATACATTGGTGCAGACTGATTTTAGTAGGTATGGTATGAAAGATGACAGAATTTCCACAGTCATGAAGTATGGATTATTATGCTCAAGATCTTGGCCTGGTTAGGGGGAGAGGTTGGTGCAGGAGTTGTAAATAAAAGTCACTAGGTGAGCACTGCAGGGAAGGGGAAGGATTTTGAGGTTAAAAGATACGAAGGCATCCAGTGTCACAGGATGTTAGGATTTTTACATGCTCGTGATGCAGTATTGCAGGGGCTAGTAAGCAAGTAATTTTGGAGCAGTTATCAGAGTTGCATCAGAATAAACGCTGATATAAAAGGAGAAGAAGTTTTGTAATCCATGGTGTAAATGTGTATGCTGAACAGCAGACCTGCAGTAGATACTCTGTGATTTTAACACGTCTAATGTGTGATGAGAGAGTGTGTTTAATTCTATTTACCAGATGTTTGCTTTTAATTTCTCACTCTTTCCCAAATGATAATGGTTCATTATCAAATTGTCAACATTTTCTCAGTATTGATAAGACTCCACAGATGGGAAAAGTCCCAGCAGTCAGTCTGAAGCATTATTTTATGCCTGCTCTGAGAGAGCAGCAGTAATACAGGCTCTGCTATGGCAAGTGTTGGTACAGTGGTCTCAACAAAACCTTAGGCTGGGCAGTCCTGACTTGCTGTAGAACCTGAGGAAGCTCACTGAAGATCTCACGTGCATTTTCAGCTGAGTCTTTGTGTCCTTCTGAGCTTAGCTGTTCAGCTCCTGCAAAAGGCTGAAGATTTTAATTGTTGGAAAAAACTCCAGAAAGATGTTTTGCTGTGCCTATGAGGTGTTGCATCGAAGTTGTGCCTGCATTGATTGCCACATCTGAGATTATCACTTGACACTCTTTGATAATGATTAAATGCCTTTCCAGAAGTGACAGACTAATCAAAAGGAAATTTAGGTTTTAAAGCTCTTCTTGGAAGATTTCTGGTTTTGTTTGTTTGGGGTTTTTTTTGGGTTTTTTTGTTTTTTTTTTAAATAAAAAAAGCTAGTTGTTCCACTCACATAGTAGGTGGATGACATCTTGACTGTTGATGAAAGAGCACTACAACTGTGATAATCATCCTAGTATCGAGTCAAATTTACAATCTCTGTCTCCCAGGAAAAATTACACTGAGAGCAGTTTAAGGTTAGAGGAACTTCCATATAATTTTGAAGGCAGTGTTTGATGTCAATAGAAGTAAAAATGTTGTGAGGACTATGTTTGCAACTACCGTTTTGTTTTGCTACAGCAAAACAAATCTGTGATATTTGAATGATCCAAAAATTGACTCAAGATATTTTCAGAATTTGGTAGAAAGAAAGCAACTCTTTTATCAGATTACATGATATGTTTTGAAAATACCAATATTTTCATAAATACTTTTTTCTAATAACAGATTCTGGTTTTGCCAACAGATTTTATCTCTGGTGTTATTAGACCATCATAGCTACTCTAGTGATATATACTCATGAGAAAAACTTTGAGTCATACAGAATTCTAATGAAGGTGTTTTGATGTATCTTCAGAAAGTATGAGCTTGATCTTCCCGTTGCAAAAAAAGTATACTAGGATAATAAAATCACTAACTTACTGGGAAAGATGCCAGTGGTATCATGAACTCAACAACACAGACTTACATGAACTTTCCTGTGACTGTTTATATCTGGGCATATCTGAGCACTGAATGCTCATTTAGATTATTTTGAAAAGTTCTGAACAAAGAAATAGTTAGAGATTTTCCAGATATTTCCAAGAACTGAATGTGTTTAGTTTTTAAAATGTGTAGGAAACCTAGAAAATTGTGACTTTACCACACAGGGCGATTAAAAAAAAATCCTGATGTAACTGCTGATTCCCAGATTAAATGAATCAAACTTTTTTGCAAATAATTAATTTTGATGTGACTATAACATTCAGTAAAACTCATAATGACAATTTCCTATCCCTTGAATCATCTGAGTGAACAGATCTCTAGCTCTTTAAAATACTGTTTTTATAATGCATATATTCTACCACCTTGTAATCTGTATGCTTGGATTTTACAGCACATGCCAACTTGTACTGCTGTTACATAGTATAAGGAGAGAAGCAGAGATGTCAGTTAGAGGAAAGCATCAGAGACAGAGGTTTGAGTATCAAGATCTTGCAAGGTATGCTTGACTTTATTGCCTTGTGTAGATATTAGCTATATTCCTCTTTCCTCTTTATCAATTGGAAAATAGGAATGCAAGAGTAATAAAAATATGGCTGGCTTAAAGGAAAGGTTAAGCAGTAATTATTCAGCTGATAAACATCCACATTGTCACACTTACAGAGTGTGCTTTGCTTGGCAGCCAAAGGGATGATAAAAGCCCATCATCTCTGGGAAATGAAATGACACTGGAGGTAAGAAGCAAAGCGTTAACAGTGAAGGTAATTAACAGCTGAGTGCAACAGCAGCTGACAGGGTAGTTTCCCCACCTAGCAGAGTTTTAAATTGAAGGTGAAAGTCTTATGAAGGCTTGTTTCAACTCTCAGTTCTGAGCCTTATAAATAGTGGCTTCAGAACTGGACCAGCCACGTGAAATCCTCTGTTCTGAGTGCATGTACATAAGATGATGGTGGGTATCTGATCCTCCCCAAGGAGGGATCTGTGAACATGAAGTCTGATGCCTGATGCTTGTAGTATGAACCAGGAGCCTTGGCTAAATAGTTTTTCATTGTAATTATTTAATGTACTTTATGCCAAACTAGATAAACAAAATCAGCTTGAATTGATTGTATGTAAATTACCTAAAAAATGAAAGCACAGGATAAACTTCATTTCTTTCGTTTAATTTTCTGATATACATGGGTAAAGGGGTGAATTATAAAGAACATGGACAGAATTAAACCCTTGCATTAGAATGAGGATTGACTTCTGATCAGTTAATTAAGAAAGATATGAAAGCACCAAGTACTTGTTGATTCTGAAGGTTCTAATACTGAGAAATCACCATGGATGTTAGCAGAGTCAAGTTCTCAAATATAACAATCGCATTCCGAGAACATGAATCCAGCTGGGACATGAGGTTGTTTCCAGCAGGTGGAGTTGGTGCCAGCAGCATGTTGAGGTGGAAGTGTGCTTGGAGTGGCTGGCAGTACAATCTACTCGTGAGTAAAAACAGTGTTGTCTTATGCCAAATCTTTCAAAGGTCTCTGTGTGCCAATGTTCTGACATCCCAAAAAAATGTGGGGATTCCTTCGATTTTAAACAATTCAACAAGTTGCCAGCAGAAGTGCTGAAATACATGGTTTATTCCTGCTCTCTCCACCTCCCTTCTTTACCATAGGAATTACTGTAATGGAGAGAGATCACCTATAGAATTCAGAATCCTCCTTCAGAGGGTTTTGACCCTCAAGTGATATTTTCGTGGCAGAACACCTCCCATATGTTCTTTGAGTCAGAGGTTCAGCAAAGAAACCCATTCTCTTGTAAATCATATAGATAGGGAACATTTACAGATGTTGTTAAGTTTCCTAAGTGTCCTCTCTATTATGTTTTTAGGGACTTGTGCTGCACTCTGTTTCGTTCCTAAACACCAAGTATTCTCTTCTCCAGATTTGACATGTTGGCAAAATGCTGCAAAATAGAACTCCAAGGTAAAGTATGTGGGCAGAGCAGCGATCAGTGGCTTCTTCCCTAGCGCCAGTTACACTTAGACTGTGCCAGGTAGCAGGGAAGAGGTGAATGTGCAGCCCAAGGCAGCTGTGGGCAGCAGGGGGGACTCTGTTAGAGATCTGCACTGAGAAACAAATGCACATGAAGTAGCAGGTGGTTATCTGAGCTAAGTTAAGAAAGATGTGCCTAGGCACATTAAATCCAGCTCGAATAATCTTCATCAGTGAGGACAGCAGATTTATGTTCCTATGAGCAGGCTGTGTCTGAAATAGCGGACACGGCTCCCAGAAGGGATTTTCACAGGCTTTGGCAGGCAGTCTCCAGAGGGATTTTCACTGGATGGGTGTTCCCAGAACAAATCGTGCACATTATTTTAAGGGAAAGTTAAGAAATGAAAGCATTTCCACTCTACTCAAACACTTGACCAAGTCTGAAATCCTTCCTAGTTGGGTTCCTGCTCTGCTGACCTGCCTGCAAGATGCCTGACAGGTGTAGATGAGGCTGGGAAAAGTTCTTGCAGCGTAATGCTGGCTGTCCTTGTGTTAGGTGTCCAGGGAGTGTGCTGTACCTATATGTCTGTGTATAGGCCCCGTAAAGCTGCACTGAGGGAACTGGATGATGCCGGAGAAAAGGCAGCTTGCTTTGCTGCCTGAGCCACAAACTGGGTGTGCTACCATAACCCCACACCCCAGCTCTGTCCAGTGAGATAACTAAATGTGGCTCTTTTCCAAGCCCACCAGCACAAGGAGTCTTGTGACTGAGCAGAGGAGAATCAATCTAGCAGCAGCACCAAGCACAGAAGCAGGACAGAGGGAGGGCATCTTTCCAAAGGTCACAGCCTCCCTCCTCTGCCCTAAACACATGGGGAAACTTTCTCTGCCAGTAGCTTCTTCCCATGGCTCTGTCCCTAGCTGCAAGCCATTCACTGTGCTGACTAATGAGGAAGCATCATCTCCTAGAGAGTTTACTGTGTGTCTTCTTCACAAGACGCTGTGCTTCCATTGTACTCATCTTGCCTTCAGGCCAGCTGGGTTCTACATCTTTACTGAGCAAAATTGGCTCTTGCCCTGGGAAGTTAATGCGATTGATCTGGCAAGTGATTTTCAGGATCAGTTCTGATAATGCCAGGTAGGTATGGCAGGACAGGCTGTGAGAAGCCACGTATGTGGGAATTACAGTGCTATTTTTTCTCCAGGGCCTGAGGAGAATTGTGGAAAACTCCTTCAGCCTAAACGTGTCTGCTTCTTAATCTGCTCTTTCTTATCTGTATAATTACAAACAATCCCTAAAACAATCCCTGTGTCTGCTGGTGTCCTGGAAGTGCAGTGGCTGGTACGTGCAGCACTGGTGACTCCCACTGCAGCACTGCCCTATGGCACAATATCCAGGAAGGATGTGGCAGCTCAGAGTGGTTCAATGTTCCGTTTTGCTATAGTTTTGAGAACCTGATTAGTTTAAGGAAGAAGTAAAAAAGTTTTTTGGTTTGTTTCTATAATGACTTGCTGTGCCATCTGCTGCTTTTTATTCTTGGGTGCCACTCAGCTAGCCAGCAGCTCAGGTGCCTGCTTTCGCAGTAGCAGTGGGACCTGCAGCTAAACACCAGTGGTCCTGTGCTCTGGAGCTGCGCTGGCAGGATCCCCTTGCTTCCAGGGAAAGGTGGTCAGATTTCTCTGTGCTACACAATCCATATCTGTGTCATTTTACTTACCCGTACTGTGAGGGTCTAGCACATACATTGATGCTTAAAACTGTAGTGAACAGCACCCTGCTGATGTCAACTGGCTCGAGTCCCTTGGAATCAATGAAAGCTGTTTTGTTCTGACTGGCAAAAAGGTGTTAAGATGTTGATAGACCAGGCATTTTACATTCTCAGAGATCAGTGGAAGTGAGGTGAGAGGGCTGCTCTCACTCTTGCACCCATTTTACGTAAATTCAGTGCCTCTGGTTGTGGTAGAACTACGCCAGATTTGTGTGTGAGTGGACATGGGGACTTATATTCTGTGTCACATCACTCAGTGACATTTGTACCCAGATCAGAAACTGGGAAAGCAATGGCAGACCATGCATGGCATCACACTGCCCATTGGTGTGGTTTCTCACAGTAGTTTTGTGGCCTGGTCATTTCAGGGCATAGTTAATTTTTATTATTATTATTAATATTGTTGCTATTATTTGAAATTAGTTGTGAATGCACTGTTGCTTAGAGAACACCTGTGGATAATCAGGTAAAAAAAAATCTTCTGAGCACTGATGGAAAGTCTCTCATAACCATATCTTTCCAGTTTAGCTAACTGGAAATATTAGAAAGCCTCTGCAGTCCTACAAAATTTAAGTTTTGAATCAGTTTAGTTTTTAACAGTTGCTTTCACTTGTAGTATTCCTTTCTGCTGTTTTGATCTAATATTTATTGATTCAAATCTCCTAATAATGAAGGGAAGTCCATAGGCAGTGATAATACAGAAAATGGGCCTTATGGTCTATTATTTATATTAGACAAATCATCCTGAAGGTATCCATGCCAGGTGTTTCTGTTAAAAATCATACATCAGTCTTGGAGAACACAGGATTTTTTTTTTTTTTATATCTGGATTTTGACTTCTGAACATGCTGCCCAGGCAGGTTATACAGTCATTTAATCTGGAGGTTTTCAAGCTGAACAAAGCCATGGTTGAGCTGTTCCAGTGTTGGAAACAATCCTTCTTCAAGGGAGAGATTAAACAGCCCAGGAGTCTCCTCCCAATGTACATTTCTCTTATCTTGAATCTGAATTACATTTATCATCTTTTTCCACAGTAATGAAAACTCAGCTTTTACAACTACATGAAGTCATAAAGGAAACCTTCTAAAGCTGAGACTGCTGAGACTTGAAATAGCAGGGATGGCAGTGCTAAAGAACAGCAGGGCCTGAGAGTCACTTCATAACAAACTTGAAGGCAGCCTCAGCAAGTTTCTGACTTAACCTTGAGAACTAGCCTGAAAAAGATACTTTGGGACCTTATTTTAGGAATATTGAAAAGACAAAGTGACATCCAATACAATAATAAAGATCCATCCCAGCTGTATAACTTCAGGATTCTGTCCAGTGGGGGATTCAGCAAGAATGATTCCCTGACTAACATGAATATAAACACTTTGCTCTTTATAGAAGTATGTGGGAAACTAAGGCTGTCGGCTATATAATGTGCTGTGGAATCACCAGCATAACAATTCTGATCAGAGCTGACACCTCCCATCTGTTTCTATATGCAGTCTGTTCAGCATAAATCATAAACAGATGGTGTCATGGTGTCAGTGTCTCACAAGTCATGCTGCAGTCACTGGGTGTTAGCTAGGGCTCACTCAATGCCTAACTTTGCCACTTTACCCTTAATTGTTGAGTGTGTTTCATCCATAGAAATAACCTTTTATCCCTCTGAAGCCAACTGCTTGCTGGTTTCCAGGGCGTGGGTGGCCAGAGAACAGGTTTTTCCACCAGCCAAGCTGTTCATCTTCCAAAGCTCCCTGGCTGCAGCACCATTGTCAACAAGTTTTTCAGAGGATCAGGGGCTGGTAATGCATACTGACTCTCCAACCCATTTCCCATCTCTTTGCCACCCACATAGTTAGCCTGATTCTCTGAGCAGCACATGCTTTCACTCTCTCATCCTACTAATTTGTTAGCTGGGATAGCCAGTCCTTTTGCTTTACTCCACTTGATCTCACAAGCTAGGCAGGGCTGCAAGAATAGCCTACCTTCATGTAAAAAGCCTCCCATCAGTCAAGGATTTTTAAGGATTGGATAATGATGATGTAGGGCTTAACCTGTATTATTTGTGACTACTGTTGAACATCTGGCACTTTAGTGGAAGTTGTTTCTGGTTCCAAATCCAATCAGCTAAATTCTTCCTCTCTGATTTCTCCCTGATGTTGCAGCTGAGCATATTCAACTACATTTGAATGACTGAAATTAATTTTTCTCTTTTGTGGTTTCCTCTTTGGTCATAGCAAGGACTGAGTTTGAAATTCATCTCTCTAGGGCTCTGACTTGGAGCCCAGTCAGCAAAGCTGTAGGAAACTCCAGAGTTTCTTAATTCTTGATGTTGAGACCCAGATTCTTGGCTGTCCTGTTCAGCAAGAGACTGCTGCTTCCAAGCTTGGATCTAAGTCTGGACCTGATAGCTTCAAACAGCTGGGAATCATCTGTGCCTCAGTTTAACTGATACCTCTATCAGACTCCTGGGCAACTGCTTTTAGCAGTGCAGCTGCAACTCTGGGATGTGACATTGGCTATCGATGGCCCTGTCCCAGAACCCATGACATGGGATGGAGTTTGTCCAAGAGGGAATGACTCTTAGCTTGCAGAGGCAAAGCTCCAGGATATGAATTCCTCACCTCAGCAGCAGCTTTAGTTCCTCCTGGATTTCCCCAAAGCCTATGTTTGAGAAAACCACTGTGTGAGAGTCAACAGCACCTGAATGTCTTGCAAATCAGAACAGCCAAAGTTCATCTGCTGTCCTGTCACTTTGACATGTGTGTCTGTGTTCAGAAGTGAGGCACTGCACCCTGATTTATTTCAAATCAAGCAACAACAGACAAAACTCCAAAGCAATTTTCAGCCTGAGTAATCACTGCAAATTTGCTCCAAATGTTGAACAGATGGAATCTGTATATGACTTCTCTGAGTATAAACACAAGCACCCTGTCATATTTCAATTGCTGATGTAACAACACAGTGTGACTCTTGCTAAAGGGAAGGCACATGAATTTGGGGGTCTGATTATTTGTTTTCTCAGTGCAGTATAAGATCTGGTGTATTCACTTGCAAATAACGTATGACACTTGCCCATTGGTTCTTCTCTATTCAAATATTTAATCAGCAAAGCACTAGCATGAGTTCACTGCAAAAGGTGTATCATTGATATCAAAACCAATTTAGGCTTAATTTGGCTTCCTCTTGCCACGTTTGGTCACTTCTGATCTGCAAACTGGCCTGAAAACAGAAGTGGGGGGGTGGTTCTGGCCCCCCCTCCAATTGTGGCCTCCTCCCCAGCTGAAGAGGAAGGAGCCTGGCAGTCCCCAAATAGGGCTCATCCACAGTCTCCTCACTTCCTCTCTGGCATTAGGAGAGTCTCTTACCAATTCATGGTTGTATCTGTGAACTGAGAATAGATGGTTTGAGATTTGCTGATGAAAAACATGCAAGTTAATAATCTGATTGTTATGGTTTAAGATGGGAAATTCAAATGAGAGAGTGAGGCTTTGTTCTACCTCTGCTGTTGGTGTTTGTGGCCTTGCATAAACACTGTTGTAACAAAGGAGGAATAGGGGTAAGACCCCCTAGTTCTTGAAGGAATGGCTGGAGACCCCACAGTCTTCTGGTGGGTTGTCTGAGGTTGATTGTCTTGATGCTTCATAAATGTTTCCCAGAAGGGACCTGTACCCTCTTCCCCAGTACCTCCAGAGGTGATTGGGATCACGGTTTTCCTATGAATGTGGAAAGCACATTGCTGCTCCCTCCCTCGACACCTGGCTTTAACCTCTCTATTTTCCTTCTGCTCCAAGAAATGAGCTGGAATATTCCTCTCACCTTCTTCCCTTTCACTGCAGTGAGTCTCCTAGCACTGTTCTCACCTCCTGAGCACCTGAGATCACTACCCTTTTCCTTCTTCCCCCTCTGTCAGCTCCAGACCTGTGCTGGATGGGATGCTTCCCAATACTACCCCTCTTGTTGAATCCCCGGTGCAGCAGGACTCTTCCTTCAGAAAACTTGAGCTGCTGCAAACAAGTGCCCCGAGCTTTTCCTGCCACCTTTTCCCAGTCACATAAATTCATTACTTCCAAAACATATCCTGAGTGGAAGAGGGGCCAAGCAGCCAGATGATTGCTGTAGCTGATTGCAGCATCTGCTGGAGCCTCATTAGTGTTTTAGCTTTCGGACGTAGTTGTGGGATAAATTTGCTAACTTCATTTGCTTCCAGCAAAAGCTGCTTTAGGCGTACACGTGTGGCTGAGTACCCCAGGGGAGGATTTAACACGGCAGACCTATGTGTTAATGTTTTACATAATGTTTGATAAGAAAACCAGCTGTCATTTGCTCTTAGTCAGTTGACTAGATCTTCAGCAGATTCCAATACTTACGGCAAATTTCTTTCCTGCTGAAAATGCTAAAGGTGTCAAAACCTCACACATAGTATAATGTTTGGGAACGTGCCATATTCTGAATGTGTGCAGGATTTTCCAGCTTCCGCTCTTTCCTTTTAGGTCTTACTAATATCATCAATGTAAGTGTAGAGATATGCAGATTTTCATGTCTCAAACTTATTTTTGCTTCTCTGTTATCCTCCTCTTCCATTTAATAGATGGCTTAAATCTCTTCACTGTCGGCAGGTTCTCATCACCAGCCTCCACCCTGGATCTAGTTATATCTGCTTGAATTTTTTTTTTTTAACTCTTTTCATTCTTTTTTCTTCCATCAGAAAAAGAGAGAAGGGGAAGGAAGGTTAGAGCAGTGTTCCCAGTACAGATCTTCCAAGGGACTTCTCATCTTGTGGCTGTCGAAATCAATTGCTGGAATCTCTTAGCACTGCCACCACTGTCATTAAGTGCAGAAGTGGGCCCATGAGCTTCCTATGGTATCACTTGCTGACTCTGCTGCCTTGTTTGTGAGCTCTGGCTGATCTGATATTTATGACAGGCACTTGTTGTCTCCCCTTTGAAATCTCTTGTACTGACAAGATGTCAAAATATTTATCAATAATATTTGTAACTGAGAAACTGTAATCTAGGGGTTAAATAGCTATTTGCAATTTTGTTTTTCAGCTTTGCTATTCCAAGTCTGTGCTCTGTGTGTGCAATTACATTCAAACAGACAGATTCGGTCAGATTTTTGTTGCTTTGAGTTATTTTTTGCTGTTTTTCAGTGATGAATGCTGTGTCATAGCTTGTAAGTCACAGGATGGTCTCCGGATTCTCACATGATCAAGTAAAGGAAATTTATTTTAGTGGCCCAAAGCTCTTGCTAGTCCCTGCCTGCTATGTACCTTTTTCAGTTATGAGCTGAGAGGCTGTATAAATCTTTTCAGGTTGTATCATTGCTGAGCCTCAACATCCTTTAACTGGAACCTCATCACCCTAAATGGGCTTTCATCTTTGCTGGCTGGTTTCCATTTGATGTTCTGCTGCTGCGAATTGGGAACTGATGTGTTTCATCCCACTGTTGCTATTGGGTGGATTTGATAACACCTTACAGTCTGATACAGTGCCTTCCTAATGCTGAGCTGGGTAGTTCTTCTAGTAGTGCTATGTATGAGAATTAAATAAAAGCATATTCAAAGATATAGGTATCTTCTAAGTAATGAAAAAAGATAGTCTTGCTTTTCACTCTGCTCCATGATAAAGAAAGACACAACTGAAAAAAAATGCAGACTTTGTAAAATCAGGATAATAAAATATTTTTTAAAAAATGATCATTAATATGTTCAGGGCTGAGATTTGTCTTGGACATTGTGTAATGAATTCTGTGGGGAAGGTAGTACTAACTGTTACCACTCTGGTGCTGTACTTTAGGGCTTTATCCCTCCTCAATATTGCTGCCCAAGGGTAATCTACAATACCATGGGTCTTACTCAAGCTTCCTGCAGCAGGAACAACCTTTTACCCTGCATGTGTTTCACCCTGCTCCTAAGGGAGAGGACTTGTCTCGTAGGATTCATCTGGTTTAATTTTTCAAGAGCCAGGTCATGAGCAAGTGTTTTTCCTCTTCACTATTGCCACTGAGAAAGTGCTCACTTTATCTTTTACAGTTTAGTATCACATGGAAGATGCTTTTTGAAGAAAGAGCAAGGAAGAGCATGTCTCTGGGAACCTGACCTCAGTCAGGATGTGGTACTGCAGATGCTGCTGAAAGAATGACCACTTGAAAGATCATGAGATTTGTGTAGTGTTTCAAAAGCTATCTGCTTGCTCACCACCATAAACATAGGAGGTCATGCTGTATGTTATTATATTGTTTTTACAAAGTCAGAGTATATTCAGAGTATATTTTTTCAAACTAGGTAAACTTCTGTGCATGTGTTTTGTCATCTGAATGATATTTAGCCCCATTGGCACTTTTTAACTTTCTACATATTTTCAACTGCTGCAGAATTTTAAATCCTTTCTATTTAATATAGCTTTCACTGTTTGAATCCTTGAAAAAAAAACCTTGAAGTGTTCCCTGTACTTACACTTTTGAGAGCTGAAGCTGTGCCAGAATGCCTTCACAGATCCTGAAAATGGTAATTATAGAAATGGAAGTTAGATGTATTCACTAGGAACCTGCAATGTTTCTAGCTGCAAATAGATACATGGCCTAGGAAAGTTTAGCGTGGTGATCCTTGATAACAGAGGCATGTGGACCAAAGCAAGTACTTTTCCTTCTTTTCCCATTATTTTTACTATTTTCAGTATTACTTTTGGACACACATGGCTTCTTAGAGGAAAGCCCCCCCACTTAAGTCTCTTACTGGTCTCTACTCTCTACAAGTTTATGTGACAACCTGAGATGTGGAAGGCAAAGAGAAAGAGGAGCTATACTGGGGAGAACAGGACCAGAAGGCTGCTGGATAAGTGAATGCCAACTCAAATATGGTGAAATCTTCTTTTCTCTACATGGAAAATGCTAATCAAAACCAAAATTCATTAACAACAGTGTTGGGTTTTTTTCTCCATTCTCAGCAAATGAACTCCAGAAAACTCAGTTTTTCACCTTAGCCAAGTTTTTCTATATTTTTGCTTTCCAAAAGAAAAGCGTATTTTTTTTTAAAGAGTTTTATTCAGAAAAGTATTTGGCTGAAACATGCTCTAGTTTCTCTTCAGATCATGTAAATCTTTAATATATAGTGTATACTCTCTCTCTGTTGAATAAGTTTTGGAATAAAATTTCTGGCCAGCTTCAGTCTTTGTACTCAGCACTGCAGCTGGTCTGCGGCCTCAAATCAAGTGGAATGTAGATTGTAATCATGCTGCAAATGACCTTCCTCCAACGTTTCTGAAAGTTGCTGCTTTTTGACGTAATATTTTTGACTTGGTAGTTCCTGGCGTGTGGCAGCTTTGCATGTAACCAGAGCACTTCTGTGCTGTATATAGCTGGTGCTGCAAGTGCTGCCTCTCCAAAGGCACGCAGGCTGCCTGGGAGGATGAAAACTTGAAGCTCGGGTGTCAGGCTGTGTTGTACTCAGTTCAGGGATCTAACACACATAAAAAGAGCCCAGCACAGCTTCGTGATTCCCAGGGTGCTGATGTTCTCCTGGCAAGTGTTAAAGCAGCCCCCAACTTGGCTTGGCAGCATATTTACCCCTGCTAAGATTTCCCCAGGGCCCTTCTGCAGGCAATTTCTCTCTGCGGGGCTTGTTCTCTGGGCATTAACAGTGCACAGAGTTTGTCTTGTCTTCTCAACACTACCTGAAGATTTATTTCTCCATGCAGAGACAATGTGTACCTGCTTCTTGGAACATGTTTGTGGTGTCTTTGTGTTCCTGGAGCTGGGCATGGGCACTGTTTTGACAGCCTGAATCTAGTCTAGAGGAAATCAGTAAGAAAGCCATGAGGTCAGCTTCTCTCTTTAGTGAGCTATTTAATGTTTGTATTAGCATGCAAGGACTTAGAGTGAAAGAACACATTTAGCTTATGGTATCTCAACAAACAATCCTATCTTTGTTGAGCTGTGATGTCTCTGGTGATGAAGGTCTTGCATTGCTGATCTCAAACAATGGCATTTTCTGCAGCTGATTATTGAAGCTGAAGACCTTTACATGTATTTTGAAACAAATTTAGTAGCTAGATATTTTTCCTAACAAATGATGGCTTGTTTATGATAATTGAAGTAATTATTTTATTCTTCTTTCTGCATCATCTTGTGGTAAATAATTTCTTTAATCCATCACAAAGCTGTTGAGAACATTTGGAGAAAAAGAAAAATGTAAAAAACCTTCACACCTAAAGCGCTGCTCTGCCTCCCTGATCATTCTCACAGCCATTAGCTCCTCAGTGCCCCAGTTAAGTGGAGATGGCATCTGAAAAGATTTCTGTTGTTTTCTAGAAACCTTTTTGTATGAACAGTATCAAAAAGATGACAGGGAACATCCACATGTATTATTCACTGTTAATACCAATACTCTCTTTTGGTCTTTTTATAAGCGACACCAGGTGAAGGAATCTGTGCCGACCTGCAACAGAGCAACCTACTTAGCTCTGCTTTGTGGTCCTAAGTAAAGGACTGCTCAAAACTTTTTGCAAAATTCAGTAACTTTTTTTACATCAAAGAGGCAGTGTTGGATTTTGTAAATGCCTTACTTGCCTACAGTTGCTAACAGTTCTTCAAATTACAAAAAATGTGACTGTGTAAGACTCTTTCACTTCCTTTTCTCTGATTATCTTTTAAATTTTACCTGGAAAAAAAATCTGATCAATTAAATTTTTTTTTAAAAACAGCCTCTCTGCAGCCTCATTTCTTTACAGGGCCATATACGTTGGTGCCTTTGTATACATCATGCTGCTGGCTCTGCATAATTCAGCTATGGCCCTTCTCAGAAAACATCCTGAAGGGATAATTTCCACTGCAAAGTCAACCACTCACTTGTAGGTTCATCTTTCTCCACTGTAGATAACTAACCTAACTGAGGTTTTAGGGGGATCTTACAAAATTGTATCTCATTTCTCTCTGTTAGCAGTAGAATTCAGGGGTGGCAGCGCTTCCAACTTGTTTGACTAGTTACATGTCTGAATACAGAAGTGTGGCGGGATGAATCCAGGTTATTGCCCCTTGCCCTTTGTCCATCTGTAGTGGAGTTAAAAACAGCATCACAGAGCACAGGACCCAGCCTCATGTGTTGGAGGCTCCTCTTGTTATCCACAGTAGGCTTTGCAGCAGGATTTCCTGTATGCTCTTTGAGTCCCCCCTGAAAGCAGAACTGGTGTTTTCTGGAGAGGCTTTGTCCTAGTGCTTATTGCCCTCTTCATGCTCTGTGGACTGCAATGAATTGATTGCTTCATCCTTGATTTGCTATTACTCGCTTTTTGCCGATAGGATGTTGAAGGAGGGAGAAAGGGCAAAAATATCTGTAAGATTTAGGCTCTTGGAGTTAAAAGGTTATCTGCACTTTTAGAGTTGGTCCCTCTTTTGCTGACATAGAGCCTTTTTCTGGGAGGGTGTTTGGGTATAAGACTGTCTGTCTATATAGCTAAATAAACCAACATCTACCAGTGAGCTAAAGCACTGGACAGTAATTATCCATGTCACTTATTTGGCAGGTTACTGCCTTCTGTGGCTGGGCTATGCCAGTTGGCAGTTGGCATGGCTAAGGGTCATGATGCTCCAGAGACCACCCCTCACAGGCAAGATGGAAAATACAGTGCAGTGTCTGACCCCTCCTCTGTCCCCTGGCAGGCTCCAGCAAGCCTTGCTTCCTCCAGCACTCCTGCATGCCCTTATGCCCTGCGCCATGGCACAGATATTTCACCTGCACTTGCTATAAAATCGTCACTCTGCTGAAATCACATGTGTTTAAGTCATGTTATTTCAGGCATTTTGAATTAAACACCATCCCCTGTGCCGGTTCTTAAGGATACAAGGCATTACAAAGATTGCAGAGGACATTTAAAGCCAGGTCTATGCAGTGTGAAGATGAGCAGAAGGCTGAAACACCTCTCCTATGCAGATAGGCTGAGAGAATTGAGGCTGTTCAGCCTGAAGAAGAGAAAGCACCTTTCAGTACCTAATGGGGTTCAAGAATGGTGGAGAGGGAATTTTTACAAGGGCATGTTGTGACAGGACGGGGGGGGAATGGCTTCAAACTGAAGTGGGACAGGTTTGGATTATATATTAGGAAGATATTCTTTATTGTGAGGGTGGTGAGGTACTGGTATAGGTTGTCCAGAGAAATTGTGGATGCCCCATCCCTGAAAGCATTCAAGGCCAGGTTGGGTGGAGCTTTTAGCAACCTGGTCTAGTGGAAGGTGTGGCCCACGGCAGGAGAGATGGAATGAGGTCATCTTTAAGGTCTCTTCCAACCCAAACCATTCTATGATTCTATGACCCATTGTGGCTCACTTTGGCCCCAGTCTTGGTCCTGTTGTTATTTAGCAGCACAGCCATAGGCAGAGAGGCTGGAGGTCTGGAGCCAGGTACCTCTGTGTGGGAAGGGCAAATGACAGGAGTGCTGACTGCAAGACCTGGATCTGAGGGAACTCTTGGTTCTTAGGAAAAATGGGGAAGAAATATCTGCAACACAGAGGCACTGGGAAAAGGCTCTTTTTTGGGCCAAAAGTAATGTCATTTTGGGATTTATGAAAGCTGATAGTGCAGCCCAAAAATGTTGCCCTGAAAAGAAGGCTGAAACAGCCTCTGTCTGTTGGGATTTATCTGTGCTGTTTGTCCAGGTCTCCGGCCAATAGTCTAGGGCAAAAGTCTAAAATTATTTATATGTCCCATTTTAGGTTTCTAAAAGATCTTTAAATCCTAGTAAATAAAGCACACCCCGAAATAGGTAGATAGCTACACATGGATGAATGACTTTCCCCTTTGGGCTCGGGCTTCTGGGGAAAGTTAACAGACTAAGCCTGTTTAGGCTTTTTTTTTAAAAAAAAACTATTTTCCCTGCAATGCTGTTTGGTACCTAAGTTAAATGCAGCAGAAGTTGTGCCCACTGGGAACTTCTGCACACTTGACACCTCACTGAGGTTTGGCACTGACTGCTAGAACAAAGCTAGGGTGAATGAAATAGGGAACAGACATGAATTTATCTATCAGATATCAGAATCCTTCAGAATCACCAAAAAAAAGAGTTATTTCTGATAATTTTCCTTCATGCAAGTCTGCAAGGCTTTTTTTCCTCAGAAATAGAAAAAGGGAAGTACATTTTGGTCAGATGTCCTCTAAATTCTGTGGTTTGTGCTCCTTATAATTGCAGTTGCTGACTAGCAACAAGTGATTACTGTTGTCTATTGTTATTTTTAGAATTTAGATATAAATGGTGCAATAAAAGCAGAAGGGACAAAATAGTGTAGTGCTTCAAACTTTCAATGTTTCAAAAACAGCAGCTGAAGTCAGGCTCATGCACTAAGCTCAAGTGTACCTGATGATGCTGTCAAGAGCTGGGTGTTTGTGTCTGCAGTGTGTTAACAGCACATCTGACATGACAGGTTTTACAAGTAAGCCAGACATGACATCTGTAGATCACAACCTGTACCAAAACCCAGTGGCTGCATTCCTAAGGCCCACTAGGAGGCATGAGTCTGGAATTTTCAGTAAACCACTATCTGAAGGCTCTAACAGCTGGAAATTATGAAGAGTGTTATCAACTAATGAATGCAGAGTTAGCAGCTCACTGAAAGCTAATACTGCAATGCTGGGCAGGCATAAAGGTATTTCTGTAACTAATTTAACATTTTGAGCTCCATTTCCTTGTCTCCAAAATAGGACAGTGGGTGATCATGTTTGCAGAAAAGATCCACTGATGAGGAGGACCAGATTATAACTTGGGGATATGGTTGTTTGCCCACAGGCTGAGCAAGCCTCTTCTTTGTTCTTGTTTTGCAATGGCCTGCTTGTCCTCCCCTTTTCCTTGAGTGTGGCATTCCTCTAAAGGGATCCAAGTGGGAAGGGCTGTAGGAGATAACCTCAATGACACCTGTACTCCTGTGCTGAGTATCCTCTGTTAGCTGATTCTGCAGGTTTAAAGTCAGCCCAGTGGCAGGCTCAGCAGAGCACTCTGACATTCCCTGCATTCATCATTGTCTAGATGCAGCAGCAGTCCATTCCCTCTGAATACGGGCCATAATGGCCAAGAAGAAGCCAGTGCCCTTCTTTTGCTTGTTTTATGAAACTGAAAGTAATATTTATGTGGCGTTCATCTGGACTCTGAATTACTCTAGGTTCACTCACTTGGTTTAATCAGCATTACTCAAATATTTTAGTAGGTTCCTACTGACCCTCAGGACTATAATAAAACCTGAAATGGAATAATCTATTTTCAACCCTTTAAGACAATGCAGATCTTTTCTGAAATGCATCCTCCAGGAGCACAGAAAATAATAGCTTTCCATTTCACCCACAAAGAGGGATGAAGTTTCATTTTTAGTTAGACTTTTGCACATTTACAACCTTTCTCTCTAGGTTTTACTAACAGCCACAAAGCTTTCCAAGCTCTCAGAAAAGACTGTAAGAAGCGGAGGTTTCCACAGGACATTGGAGTTATGCATGGAATGCAGACATGGTCCTTCTGTGGCTCAAACATTGCACCAAAGCCTCCTGGTCCAGCACTGCAGCTTCCCAGTGTGGGCAGGAGCAGGGAGCTTGTTGGTTGCTCTGGTTCCCTTCCACCAGTGCAGGATTCACTTCATGAGGCCAAAAAACCTCAACTACTCTTCCCCCCTCAGTTCTGCCACCATTTTTGAGCCTCACCTCCAAGAACTTCTGCCCTAACCTTTGCTGGGATAGCAAATGCCACGGCCTGAAGTTTTATTGCATTTAGACAAACATTCACTGATCACAAAGCACTCTGTCTACAGAGTCATGTAGGGCAGGGACATCTTTGCACTAGGTCAGTTTGCTTAAAGCCATTTCCAAACTGGCCTTGAACACCTCCAGGAACAGAGCATCCACAAATTCTCCAGGCTACTTGTTCCAGTGTCTCACCACTCTCATCATAAATAATTTTTTTCATATAGCTAATCTAAGTCTAACCTCTTATACTCTCAAACTGTTGCCTCTCATCCTCTCACTACAGGCTCTGATAAAAAATACATTTCTCCATCTCTTGTATGAGTCCCTTTAATAAAAAGCTGCAATGAGGGATCTCCAAGTTGAACAACCCCAACTCTCTCAGCCCCTGACAGTTTTTTGCCCATTTTCCATTTCTCGCTCTGAGTGGAATCTCTTTTGCCAAATACAGGAATTGCTAAGTGATCTCCCTGTCTTTATCTCAATACATGGGCTTTCTTGTTCCTGGGGTTTTTCCTGTTTTCTACCCCATCCTTTTGGGTGCATGAAAGTGGAGAGTGAGCAGCTGGGTGGGAGTTTGACTGTCAGCCAAGGCTAACCCACCAGAGACAGCATCCTTGAAGCACATTTAAAATGTAAATATACAACATGTTTCTTCCAAATTGACTGTTTTTGTGTGGAGTGTTTGCCTATTACACACTTTCAGCCCTTTTCCCTGCTTAAAAGGAGTCAAATTTTTACCACCCTGCCTGTTGGCTGTGTACTGCTCTGGCTTTTTTCCTTCCCTATTATAGATGTGATTTGGAAAAAAAAAAAAAAAGATTAAGTGTTGGCTGGAACAGAGATAGAAGGGAAGAGTAAGTGGTGCACTGACTTGACAGGTTGGCAGTGGCTACTGTCCTGACCAACTGTTTAATGTGCATAGATTATTGGAAATGTATAAACAGCCCATGGAGCAGGAATCAGGATCTGGGGCATCAAAGAGTTGAACTCCCTTTTTGTCTCTGGGGGATCCAAGGATGTCAGTCTTTAGTTTGAGAGCGAGTAGTGCTGGGAAATTATTTGGTGAAAAAGGACTCTCTTCTAGGGGTTAGAATTTCCTAAAGTATCTTTGGCATGCAGCAGGTCTCCAGAGCTCAAATGGATCATGAAGACTTGCATCACAGAGTTCAATTCCTTTCTCCAAATCAGCCAAAAGTGATGATCTGGAATTATCTAACCATTAGCTGGACCTGTTTCTCTCTGGCTTTAAACAGCCAGTTTCAGAAATGGACTCACAGATGGCATTTCTAAGCAGACACAACTGCATGTTCTCCTTGGTGGCCTTCCCTGTTGGCTTGGCTCAGGTAGCCCCTTGCTTGGTGTGCCCATTTCCAGTGAAGCCTACCCCCCTTTCTACTGCCCCATAGCATTCCCTGGGTAGCCCCAAACACCCTACCCAGATCTGTGAGCTCTCTCAGGTTCCTACAAATTCAGGTCCCCTTTGGACTGAGCTCTCAGGTCAAAGTATCAAATTTGTCTACTTTGTGATTGATCCTAATTTTTAAAAAAGGCCTCTAGGAAGCCAAAATATTAGTGTGTTGTATCCTCTAACTTTGCACACCGCACAGGGACAGGTTGGAGACTGCACATCTGAGCTAAACAAATCTGAGACAAACTTCTTCTGAGATCTAACAGCATTCTTAGCATTCCCTTGAGTCCTCTCTTCCTGTGCTAATCCAAACACCCTCTTTTAAAAAGTCAAGAGGCTTGTGCTCTTCATAATCCAAACAAGACACTGCTAACATTGCTGTATTTCAATACTCTGGACACTATCTGATGAATTGTTTTCTCAGGGAGAAAAGACAGATTTTTCTTTTATTACCATCACTTCTGGAAAACAAAACATAGAATAAAATGATTTCAATTGGAAGGGAACGCCAATGAACATCTAGCCCAACTGTTTGACCACTTCATGGTGTGTTAATAAGGGAACTGTCTGAATGCTTCTTAAACACTGACTGGAGGCATCGACCCCTCTCTAGGAAGTCTGTTTCAATGTTTGACCACCCTCTTGTAAAGAAATGCTTCTTAATGTTCAGTCTAAACCTCCCCTGGAGACAAAGTATGCTAATAAACTACTTTTGCCATGGCTGTAATGGGAAATACCTCTACTTAATTAGGTCAATGGATTAGAGCATTTACTCACAATCGCATATAGAGAAGCACTTGGTTTGGGAAAAGGCTGTATTGTATGTAGAAGGGTTAAACTGGATAAGTTCTTCCTGCAGAGCAGCCATATGTGGCTGTTTTCCTCTCCAGACAGACAAGCCCAGCAGTATCCCTTTGAGGATATAAATCACCAGTTTCTGTGAAGCTTTACAGTGTGGGCTGTAATGATCCCAGTTACATCATTGATCAGATGTTAACCCAAGTCTGGCAAGGATGTGGTCATGTTCTACCTGAAAGGCTTGTTTGGGTTTTTCAGGTGATTTTTTAAATTCTTCCTGCCTTGGTTCCAAGTTCCTTAGTCTGGTTTAGTTGTTAATTGTAGACCATTAGCTAGATTAATAAGTGTCTATTTTGTGTGACTCTCCTCTGAGTCATGAAGAGTTGGACAAAAGAGCAGCTAGCACTGCTGGAAATGCTGCTAGAAAAAATAATCGGAGTTCCAGGTGCTACTTAGAGCCTCTTCAGAGTAATTTTTCAAATTAACATTTTAGAAATTATAAATTATTCAGATACGAAAAAATGTCCTAAAATATATTTTGAAGTTTTGAGTTCTCTGTTCTTTCAGCAGCCATGGCTCTCTGAACCTATAAACCTAGACTGTGTGAAAACCAGTACAAAACCCACTACTTTTCAGTCATTGGTGGCTGATCAGAGAGGCCCAAGCAGCCGGTCCATCTCTGCGGTTGTTCTTTCTCAGCAGTACAACATCTTACTGAAAACTCTGTTCTCAGGTTTTGAGTATGGCTTCAGTCTGTCTTGCTGGGAATGCACAGTGTTGAGCAAAGCAGTGATGGCAGAGGAGGCAAGAAATGTCTCTCATGAGGGCTTGAGAGGACTTTAATCACATCTTGTCCCAGCGATCCCCAGAGGCAGAGACCTCGTGGTCCAGGCGCAGGGGGGTTTTGTCAGTGACCCAGGGGCAGCCCCTGGGAGGGGTTGGGGTACAGAAACCGATGGGGAGAGCCTGAGGGAGTGGCCCAGGCTAAGGGCAGGGGAGAGCATGGTATCACAAAAGCAGTGGGTTAACAGACTACTACATTTTCCTGATTAATCTAGTCATCTTTCCTACATCCTAAACTATCCTGATGGTCTGTATACCTGTTCTGAGGTCATTGTACTCTTTTGCTTGACTCTGATCAGGCACGTGTGCTCCTACATAAGCAAACACCCCGCTTCCAGATGGTTAGCTCAAAGTTCTGTTCTCTTCTAATTTCAGAGAAAACCAAATCCTCTGTGGCATTAACTTGGTGAATTAAACTTTTGTTTAAGTTGAATTATCTGGCGAGATAGAAATAAGCTGTAATTGAAACTTCACAGCTGAAATACTTTGCTTGTATTTATTTTGTTTGGCTGTACCTTCCTTGAAGGTAACTTAGACCCACTGCATCTTTAGTTGATACTGAGAAAGTAAGACCTACAGCTATCTTGTGGAAACACTGATTTGATTCAAATGATAGTAATATTTCTCTTCCATCCCCTCAGTCTCTGGCTTTGTTGAAAACTTCTATTATTGGTCTGCAAGTTTCAGTAGATTAAAATTTCTTTGGCACATCCACATGAAGCTTGTACTGCTCCTTAGGCTGTAACAGAAATTATACATCAAATGGCAGAGTGAGGCCTCTAGAGATTGGAATTTCCTCTAAAACATTAAGCCTGTGACAATGTTGTCCACCTCATCTAATCATGTACACCTTACATATGTGTGCATTAACTTCTTTTCAATTTTACTTTTATCTTAAAAAGACTGTACTAAATCTTGTTCTGATTTAAGCATTAGTTCTTAGATGCTGTTCTTGGACCTCAGAGATTTAGTTCTCACAACTCAAGGAAATGCTTTTACTCCAAATAACCAATGACACGCCTGCAGTGGAGAACTCCAGTGTGGCTGCCATGGAGAGGGAGTGGTGAATAGAGGCAGAGAAGGGCCATGAGGGTGCACAGTCCTGTCCAGCCAAGCAGAGCCAATGGATTTTGACCTGAGGCTGGGGATTGTTGGTACTCATACTGCTTACAACAGGAAACCAGGAGCCCTCATTCTCTTCTCCTCAGTGACACCTTGTAAACACAGCTTGAGGACCTGGAGAGTGCAGAATTAGGATGATTGAAATTCATTATTTAAGCAATACACTGACTATCTTATTGACTCTCAATGTACTGTTTATGTAGGAACCTCTGTTTGAAACAACCCCTAATTAAACACCAGGAGAAAGAAGCCTTTAAGTTTTCATTGAGCTCCAATCTTTTATTTTATCTCATAATAATTATTTTGCTATTTTATTTCCTTTGGATTGAGCCTAAGATCAAAGCAATAACTTTGTTAAAAAGCAATCAATTCTAATGAGTTTAATAAGCAGCAAAGGAATTGCTTTGACTAAATGAAGGGGTTGTAGCCAGACCTCTGTGCTATGAGCCTGTGCCTGCTGGCACTGCTCTGTTCTTCATGTCTCAGCCTCCCCTGGTCCCTGCCCCATTCAGTCTCTGTCCTGTCTCACTGTGTTGTGGGTATGTGCCTGCTTTTCCCACTCTGGGAGCTTGAGCAGCTTTAGTCTGTTCAGCTCACACGTGAAAGGCCTGAATAATTACACCTTGGAGACTTTCCTGGAGCTGAGGGTAAACAGTAGGGAAGCAGAATTTTATTCACTTCCAAGCAGAGCTTACCCAGCTCTTGGTATCCAGTGTGGAACATTTCAGTTTCTTACTTTTTTCACTTACCACTGCCAGTCCAAAATGAAGCAGTGAGTTGGTGCATGTGCTCAGGCCATTTACTTCCTAGGGCTTTCACATACCAGGGCTACATTTCTGGAATTCCTCCTATTCTTTAAAACATAAAGCTCCAGTTATATCCAAGCTCCTGGTGTTAAGAAGTTAATTTACTTTTCCAATTGCACCACTGATCTGGAATGCCAGGGAAGAGGGCAATGGCTGGCACTGGCATTAGCATTAGCCTCAAGATGGAAAGCAGTATTCATCCATTCCCATTTGACTTTTTCATCAATAGATGGTAGGGCAGAGTATACCCTCAGCAAAACAGGAAGAGTGGCTGATAAAACAGAGGGTTATGCTGTCATCCAAAGGACCCTTGACAAGCTGGAAAAATAGGCTGACAGGAACATGATCAAGTTCAACAAGAAGAGCAAAGTCCTGCAGCTGGGGAGGAACCAGTGTGTACTGGGGACCCCCCCAGCTGGAAGCAACTTGGAAGAAAAGGACCTGGGCATCCTGGTGGCTGCTAAGTTTAACAGGAACCAGCAATGTGCCTTTGGAAAGAAGGGCTAATAGTATCTTGGGACCCATTAGGCAAAGGCTTGCGAGCAGGTTGAGGAAGTTGATCCTGGTCCTCTGCTCAGCACTGGTGAGGCCATACCTGGAGCTCTGTGTCCAGTCCAGCAGAGGCAGATGGGCACAAACTGAAACACAGCAGGTTCCCTCTGGACATCAGAACACAGTTTTCCATGTGAGGATGACTGAGCACTGGCACAGGTTTCCCAGAGGTACTGTGGAGTCTCCCTCCTTGGAGATATTCAAGAGCTCTCTGGATACAGTCCTCAGGAACTTGCTCTAGGTGACCCTACTTGAGCAGAGGGTTGGACTAGAGGACCTCCAGAGGTCCCTTCCAACTTCAATCATTCTGTGATTCTGTGATCTTTTCCAGTTACAGACTGTAAGGTAGAGGATGACCTAGTCACTCGAATTCAATACTGAGTGTCTTTGCTCTAGCTAATGTAATATATAAGAACAATTTTTTGGTGCAATTCTTTTCTGAAATCAAATAGCTTGAGCTGGAGTGTATTAAAGGGATCCTTTCTCTGAGACCTTTGGGATTAAGGGAAGGACCCACAGGAAGAATTTCTAAAAATTGATGTGGCAAGTGGACCTGAGCATATCTGGATGCCAAATTACACATTCATGGTCCTCCTTTGGCACCCACAACGTCCTCTGGATACACCTTTTTGCTTGGGCAAGATGAAAACAGCACTGGGGATCTTGCATCCTTCTTCAAAAGTAAAAAGTGTGAAGTAATTCAGCAAAAGGTGACTCTCAGGCAGCTGGTGAGAGGGTAGGCCCAGGTACAACGGTGATGAGAGGCAGTGTCACAGAGAGCAGAGCTGTACACAGACACAAAGTAGTTCTTTACACTATGAAAGGTCTCATCACACAGTACTTGGACTGTGCTTTTCAAAATATTGCATAGCTGTATTTTTCATTGAGAAGCTCTATTAAGCTTTACAACAAGACTGTAATCAATCACTACTGTGTTTTCTGATGTTTGTGAGGATCAGCTGGAATGTGCTATTTAATATGAAAGCAGTGTATGCATTATTTCTACTGCAGATTGGCACTGAATAACCTCACAAATATATTAAACTGTTAATTTGACTTTAGTTTGTCTAAATACTTCCATCGAGGCTGTGAATTCTTTTACTTAGAGAGCATTCATCCCTTTTAAAATAGAGCACACTGCTTGCCTTCCCTTTTAAATACCTCAGCTATAAAACAGTTGCAAACACCGAAGTCAAAGCAGCAAAACATTGTGGGAATCATCAGGTGAATAATATTATTTTAAATTTACTTTCAGGTACTTTTCCTAACAATATCAGGGATATATTTCTTGTATTTGATGATGCACATTTGCTGATAAGCCAGGTACTAATTAACATACCCTGCACTTAGGATTCCCTAGTGACAATCAAAGAAAAAAGGTCTTTGGAATGATTAACAATCAAAGCTAAAGATAACAGCTGACTTCAGATAAATCTGATCTTTACCAGAATGCACTTGGCTACAAAGACATGAAGTAACCCCTGTAATCCTTTAAGTGAGGTTACTCCAATCATACAGAGGCCATAAAAATAGCACTTGAAATTTAACAGGTTTATGATGGCCAGCGCCCTACGTGAGGAAACATCAAAAGAAAATATTCATTACACGTGAAGTCTGCTTAGGCTCAAGAGGCTGTTTAACACCTATGAAACAGCCTTCAAGCTGGGAAAAATGCACTTCATTTTCCTATCCTGTACACAACCAGTTAACTCTCAGTTCTGCCTCTCCCTCTGTCCCTCATCTTCACTAAATCCAAGTGATCTCCTCTTATACAACATTTAGGTGACTTACTTTCTTTTGAGTGTGCTGTTATACTCCACTCTAAATGTGATCAACTCTGCTTTTTCACCTTAATATTCTGCTTTAACTATGCTGAATCCTAAAGCATATTCTATTTTGGGAGCATCCTAGCTTTTGGCATGCTTATAAATCAAGTCCTCAGCAACCTGAAAGTAGAGTGATGGTTAGTGTCCAAGCCTGCAAATCAGCTTAGCTTGGTTGCTGATAAATATGACAGAAACACGTGTCTGCAACTAGTAATTTTCTCTTGCTAGGACATTTTTAGGGGCAAAAAGAAGAAGATTTTAACACATCCAATTGAGAATCTCTCCCAGACATGTTATCTATATCTTCTTAACATACTGTTCTGGGGTTGCTAGAAAGAGCAGGGAGAACAATTTAAACCTTACTGAAATCGAGCAAATTGGATTGTGGTGGCTAAGTTCAAGTGAAAGCTTCTTGTAAATGAGGAGCTTACAACTATTTGGCTGGCAAAAAGCCATGTGATCTTACTCATCTAATTCGCAGGAGACTTCTGGATAGTGACAAATCCCACTGCTCAGGTGGCTGCACGTGTGCAGGTGCAGAATCAGAGCTATTGCAATGAATAGAGAGGCATGAACAGCAAGAAAGGGAGACAGGATACTGCTGCTCTGTTGTCAGTGCTGTCACTTGCTCCCTGTGACAATTCTGTGACTAATTCCTTATTTATCACCTTAATGTCAAAGACGCAGGAATTATGGACTCAGTTCCCAGCGTGGTAGGTACTCTGCAAACACAGAACAAAAAGGCAATTTTTGCCTCTAACCCTAAGCCTGCCATCTAAGAATAAGGTTCAACACAGCCAAATGCAGACAGCTTTGTAGGAGTATGGGAGATCCAGTGGAGGCATTATGGTCACTGTCAGAGACAGGTTGCTCTAGCTACCAGAAGCCTGGCTAGCTGGTAACATTTTGGTGACATCCTAGCCAAAGATATTTTAAGAAATGTTTGAGGGTACACATCAGCACATCTATGGAACTTCATTGACCACTTGCCTTGTGTGAGGGCAAGATAAAGAAAGATGACATGTTTTAGGACTCCAAATAAGTGGGTCCTGCCACAGTCTGTTAAGAAGCATGTTTTAATCCCTGTGAGAATGACTAGAAGACAAAAAGCTAGACAGGGGTAGAAGTTTGAAGAGCTGAGAGTGAAAAGATGAGACATTAAAGCAATGCAAGGAGAAGCTAAAGTAAAGAATAGCAGCACAGGAAAATTATTTTCTTGAAGGATTTTGAATGAGACAAATAGGGATACTGGTAAAAACGACCTGTCAGGCTGAGGTGTCCCCTGGCCATGGAGACAAAGATAAGACACAGAATGGCAGGGGTGAAAAGATGGCAGTGTTTCCCAAGTGAGCTGGAGAAAAGAGAGATGGTGGAACAGATGGTAGCCCGGTTCCCTCTGTGTTAGAGATCACATGTGTATAAGGAGCTGTCAGACAGGCCCAGGTGAGGGAGGGCAGCATTTTTATGGACAGAAGGCCAGAAGGGATTGGGGACTTTTAGTTTTAGTCCAAATCCAGTTCATAGTGAGTTTGAGTAAATGTCTTACCCTCCTCTACACTCCCTGTCATTCAGCTACCTGTATAAGGTAAGGGTAGTGTTAATTGGATGGTATGAGATTTAACAGAAACAGGTACAGTGCTCAGAAACCTCTGCATGACTCTGTTATCAAAGTGCAAAATATTATTTCAATCTAGAAAATGCATTCTTTCTTTCACTAGTTGCTTTGGTGACTTCCAGACACCTGCCCTTGCAACATTGCAGGTAGAAGCAAAACCCCACCAAAACTAGGTCCACGAGTTTCTAATCTACAGGAGCAGCCGTGAAGACCATGAAGTTGTGGAGGCTGAAGGTCTCTTCAGTTTCCATTCTGAAAGACACCTTAATCTAGCCAAACATCTCTCATGCATTAAGCCAAGAGACTTGTGGTGGTTTCCCAGGTTACAGTTCATTAGTGTCTGTATCACAGCAGACCAGGAAGCACACTAAAGTAAGTACAATGCAGGTTTCATTGTTACATGGTGCTGACAGAGAACTCTCTTCTCATACAGAAATTAGACAGGCCCTGGTACTTCTGGTATTTTTAACTCGTCTTTTGATGAGAGTTTTAGAAATAGGAGAGCTGGCATAAAGGACTGCATGTAAATCCACGGTTCACAGCATAAGGTGCTGCTCTTTCAAGCTTAGGGCATCTAACAGCCGCTGGTAATAAATACCCACATGTGGGGAGGATTGATTTGCTGGACACTCCACTGGACTTTTCTTTCTAGAACATGCATGCTGGCAAGATACAGGGGGCATGGCTTGAGGCCTGAGGGACTGCTGGAAAACAGGCACTGCAGGCTAAGACACCTACCCAAGGATGCAATCACATAAAATAAGCACCCTCAGCACTCTCCCAACCCTACTCTAAGGAAATATCTCCTTTAGCTATGTGACAATGTGCTACTTTGAAGTCATGGGGAGGCTGGGAATGTTTTCTGCATTTTTATGCATTCACAGGACCTGACCTTGAAAGGTGCTCCCTGTGGGAAAACCACAGAGTCTGCACAGGGCTCCAGCAGGATCAGTGGCCACCTTGTACATGCAGCATTCCAGACATGCAGAGCATTTTCTGAGGACCAGGGCCATCAGAAATCAGACTAGGAGCTGGGGCTGCTCACCTGCTAGAATCAATGCTTGTCATACTAACTCCTGCTGCTTCAGTGGTCCCTGTACTCAGCTGCCTGGGTGTCTCTCCAGCTGTCTTGTTCTGGCTCCTAGGGGCAGCAGCTTTGATGGTCAGTGTTTAATAGTGCCCAACACCACAGGCTCCAGCACAGTCTTACCACAGATTAACATAAGCAACAGAAACAGGCAGGAGGGAACAGTGCACCTTCTGTTCTTGGTGCTGTTTTGAAAGAATGGCATCGCAATACACACCAAATATCCAGAGTCGGAAGTATTTATCTGAAGTGTCTGACTTCAGAGACATTAACAACTAAGTTCCATCGTGATTAGAAGCTACTGAATGAAAAAACGATTTTGTAAAATGAAAGCAGGCTTCTTCATTCCATTTTTCATCTGCCCTGAAAGGAGGCAAAGGGATCTTTATAGAAACTCTTGAAGAATACATTCCCTTCCCAGTTACTTTCCTGGATTTGCTGATGGATGGGACAGCTCACTGCAGAGGTTATTGGTACATTCAAACATGAGTTTCATAAGCCTATTATTACTAGAATCTATGGGCTAATTAATGCTTGCATGAGAAGTTAATGAAGGACAAAGATTCTTTACTGCTGGTGGTGTCAGTGAAACAACTGTCTGGAACATATGAAAGAGCTATTGTCAGTAACAAATTACCATTACAGACAGCCACGTGAATATAAATCTCTCAGGAAAGGTGACATGCTCTTTATTTTGGGGCTCTTATTCCAACAGTGACCCTACTGTCCATGTGCATTATCTCTCTGATGCACCCATTTGGCTTCTTGGTGAGCGTCTGGACAGTTGAAGGTCTCATCATTCTGCAGTTCTGACAGAGCCCCATTTACCTGCCACCTGAGACCTGTTCTTCTGTCTAAAAATGCCTCATCTCTTCTCATACCAATTTAACTGTCTTTTGTGATCCCTGAGCCAAATACACAGATGTAGAGGCCAGCATTTTAAGCAATATTGATGTCATTGTTGTGTCACTGAACAAATGTCATGTACCCTTGACCTGTGCAAGGTGCTTCTGTACAGTGCTGCTAACTTGAGCTTTCATTTGGGTGGTAGCTTTCTCTCTCTAATGGCTAAGGGCCAGCAAATCTTTGGATATGAACTTGGAGGTAATTTAACTCATATCTAGTAAATCAACTGGATGAGAGTGTGCATCAGAGCACAAATCCTGATTGAATTTAGGCAATCTAAATGTAGCAGGATAGAGAATTGTAGGTCTGGTTAACACTGTTAACATCACCTGTAGACAGGATTGTGTTTGCTACTCACTGTAAAATTAAATGTGACATACAAGCTAGATGTCACCAAAACCAACATTTTCAGGGCCTTTCAACTTCTCTAACACATTTAAGAAAATGTTATATAAAACAGAATTGCTTTTCCTTTAAAAAAAAATTCTTCTGAGTTCTACTTGGCTGGTTAATGAAATGACTTTCCATGTGAGTCATGATTATCTGACTGACTGAGTATGAGTTGATCCTCATCCCATCAGGCTGTGATTCTTCTGAGATTGCTACAAATCCCATAAAAGTGCCTAAAACCAGTCAGGTTTTCCACTAGATTTAATTTAGCTTAGGTTTGTAAAGCTGCTGGGGGAAAGAGAACTCCTTGTGTATTTGGCTGCTTGGAAAGCTTTTGTACATTGGTTATCCCCGCTGGTACTTGCAAAGACTTGCAAGGACAAATTGGTGCATGGTTTTGCTCAAGATGTCTGTGCATTGCTTAGAGTTAAACCCTGAAAATGCATAGTGGCCAGGGGAAAATTCATTGAATATGGCCAATCAAGCTTTTTCATATACAACTGATCCTACGATAGAGAAAAACAGCTCATCCCACAAAACTCGGTCTGGTACTCGAAGCTATAGGTGACCCTATATCCTCCTCATTCTGTTTTGGGGTGGCAATTCATGTGTAGACCTGGATTCTGGACCAAAGCTTTACAGTGTCACCTGTCTTGGTCATTCTCCATTGACCTTGCTAAGACAGGAGCCCATACCTTGTTTGCAGAGATGTTGTTTTCATGTCATTACTTCAGAGTGGTTACAGCTCAAGGAAGAAGTGTTTTTACGGAAGAGGAAGGGAACAGCTGCAATGCTAATGTTGGCATCTTCAGCCAGGTAAGAGCACACAATGTGCCAACACAATCTCATATGTATGGAGCATTCTTATATATGTCCATGCAGGGATTGCATCCTAGCATGACTGAAATTTTATTAAGATTCTTTTGAAAATATCTTTAATATAACAGAGAGCAAAACTGGCTTGATCTCTGTGCAACCTTGAGGAGGAAGAAGGGGAAAAAATTGAAAGTTTTTTTCTGTCCTGCAATGGATCTATTTCAGCTTGAGGGTCAAGATAATGGTGACTTCTCTGCTTCAAACTTTATTGACCTTATAATGGTCCCTGTGCATTTGTATTGCTATGGACCAACCCTTTTTGACATTAATGCATCAGTTAGATATTTAGTCATCTTGGACAGACAAGATGAGTGAACCCTCAAAGGTCATGCAGGAAGTGTAGAACTGAGCAGGGTACTGACTGACCAATGGTTTTCAGTAGACATTATTGCCCATGGGTGAAGCTGTTGAATGATTACACCTCAAAGTTAAAGGAACTCTACTTTCTGGAAGTGCTAGAAGTGTGGACAGAGTAAGTGGAGAAAGGACTTGTCTGTTGCATGGTGTGGGATGTCTGTCTTTCATAACACTAAATAGCATACAGGAAAATAAGAAAAAAATAAAATCAAAGAAACATATTTATAGCAACACTGTTGATTTTCTACCCTTGCAGTGCTGGAATTAAGGGAGGATCAGTTTATTAGCACTTGTGTATAGACGTGATGCAAATCAGAGTAAACTCAGCCACAACAGCAGCCACAACTGCTAAAAACAGCTACATGTGTTAGCAGGAACATGGAAACAAGACAAACTGTAAAATCCCAGTGATGCTTTAAAAGTCATTTAATCTTTAAAAAGATATCATAAATAAAAGGTTTCTTTGTGAGAAAAGCTCTGAGAAAAACAATAAACCAGCATATCACAAAACAGTCAGCTTCTGCATTGTCATTTCTAAAGAGGTGAAAGTGTCAGAAATTATGGGAACTAGACAAATGTGCTTTCCTAACACTGTTCAGGGAGCTCACATCAACTACTAAGAGCCATAAACATACACATGCAAACACATTCATCTGCAAATACAGGACATAAGTAGTGAAGAGACTGATATAATTAATTGCTCATGAAAAGCATGCAAAATACACCAATATTTGTGCCAATGCAAATGACAGAGGCAACAAACGAAATATAAAGGAAAACATGAAGATATGATGGAGAGTGATGGGGACTGGAAAATGTTTTCTGTGTTTGTTCATGTGCAACAATTGTTGCAGAGTTTACTAATAAAATGAAAAATAAATAGTGCTATACTAAAACAAAACCCAGCAACTTCAAATGTAAGATTTTATATGTCTATGACATGATAGAAGATAAATAGTTTTCAAACATATGACTGGCCTTAACTGCAGAGGTCAGACATAAGTAAAGGTAGTGTAACATCAAAAGAGAGTGAACAGCTCCTTTATGATCAAGAGGAGAAACTGGATCTGTCACCCAGCAAAAATGAGCCACATAATAGAGAGAACCGAGTGAGATAGATTTTGAACCACAATAAAGATGGGCAACATTCTCATTAAATTCAAGTAAAAGCAATCTCTTAGGTATACTCAGAAACTTGTGTGATCTCAGCAGAAAAATATAGACATCAGGTTCTGTATTGTCAACAGAGCAAAAACACTGCAATAATGTAAGGACTGTAAGGACATGGAAGAACTTAGATTCAAAAATATAAGGATGGGGAGCAATTCAAAGCCCTTCCATGTTGCCACAGGGAACCCAAAATATTTTTGGTAAACTGCAAATCTACTCTACATTACAAGAAAGGGAATGACAGGGAGGCAGACAGACAACTGTTGCCTTATCTAGAAGCAGCCTTCTAGTATAAAAAGGGAGCAACAGAAAATAAACTACACAAACAGTACAGGCACCACTTTCTTGTGCAACATCAATGAACCAGTCAGATGAGCAACACATCTGTAAAAATACAGCTGACTATTCACACCCAGGTCATTGTTTCAACACCTCCAAATCACTCAAACATTGATACTTAGAAAATGAGATTATCGGTTTTCCAGGTACATTAGTACAGCGGTACCTGGAAAAAGAGAGAAGTTCTTAACTGAAACAAGATGAGCACAGACCCACAGCAGAGATACAACAAGCTACTTATGGATATCTGACACAATATTAAGGCACCTTTCATTGCAAAGGATGAATCAGAAAAAAACTCCAACCCCTTACAAGAATGAGGAAAGCCGAACAGACAGATAAAATTGCTAAGATTTTTAAAACAGGTCTGCAAAAAGCAAAGAAAATGGGAAATTAGTTGTTCCCAGATAGAATATTTTGAATAGTTCTTGGTAAAAATAACCTGTCTCAATGTCTGATACTGTAGCTGGCTTTGCAGTACTAGCACTACTCCAGCTCACAAAAATGGAAGGCAGACACTTGCCAATCAGCAAACTCAATAACTCTGAGTACTATGGGGCCATATAAGGATCTAATTGTTTTGGGGCACAAAGGGCAGACTTTTATTTCATGGGGACACGAATATGTATAGTCAGTGCAAACATGAGGCAAAATCAGAATGATGAAAGATGGTGAAATAGTCAAATCTTGAGATTTGAGCATCAGCTCTTAGAAAAGACATAGATCTAAGAAAAGGTATTGGAGAGAGGACTCAAACCTGAACTGCAGAGGCAGGACCAGCTGCCAGGGATGTCCTGCATTTCCTGGAGACATGCACTCTTGCAACAAGTAACTTCTCTTGAAAACTACATGGTAATAAAGCATGAAAGAGCTACTGCTCTAAACTAAGAAGAAGACATTTTCTGTTGCTAAGGGAAGTCAGGGCTTAGTTAAGTCATCACTTTTTTCGTAGCGGATACACATATATATGAGTAAAAAATATGCCTCCTGATGCACATTCATGGAATGATTGCCATGTGAATTGATTAACTCCTTTCATAGACATGATCCTCAGATTTAGTTTTGCTGTTTACATTCTAGTAACTGCCATTCTTGATTACAGTGTGGGGAGATGATCCTTCTCTGCCTTTGAGCACTGGACACTCTTAGCAACACAGTTTGAGGACATCTGAGAGGGGTTGCTTTCTGGCTTCTTATGAAGATAACAGATAACAGAAGGCTGTTCTTACTGATGTTTCTTCTTTAACTCAGTCTTCATAGACACAGAAAAGAATTTTTCTGCATTTTACATCTTGTAAATATGCTGGCTTTAGATAACAATTTAGCTCTTTCTGGGACAATGAAGTATCATCTGGTGTAGTGAAAAGTCAAATGCACTGGTACTGTGATAACTCTCCAAATATTTTTGGTTGCTAGTCTTTGATTTTCAGTCTCAGGAAAAAAGTCCACACATCACAAATATAACTACAATGTAATGGCAACACTTGTCTTTTGCCTTCTCGGTACTGAGAAGTTTGAGGCTTAAAATAGTGATGTGCTTGCCACATGGATAGTATTAGATAGACAGATGGTACACTGTTCTCACTTTGTAATCATACAACCCATATTTCCATGGACCTACCTACTGCCTGGTAGTCAGCATGTGAATACAAAAGGTTAACTTGTTAGGTGTGCCCTGGTAATTGGAGAATTGTCAAGTGTTCTCTGCACTGCTGAGCATACTGGTGCATGCTGATTATTTCCTGGGGTTTTAAAATATATCCTTCTCTTACTCTTTTAATAACACTTTCTGGAATGGAGAAACATAACAGAAACTGGTGTGCCTTCCGAAGAGAATTCCTTCTCTCTTACTGTTTATATACACACAACTGGGAAAGTCATGTTCTCCTCATGCATCATAATTGCCAACATAGTGGCATATCCTATAACTGAAGTCCAGTTTTCAGAGGAGTTGCTACATTTCCTTTGAGGCTCCTTCCTAACGCACAGATTCATGTTGTAAGTGTCCTAGCTTGTTCTTTATTACTCTTTTTTTTTGCATTAAAAAATTCAATTTATTCTGTAAATCATTCACAATAGTGGCTGCAGTGACATCGCTGTTTGGCTTAAGCACCTTTTTCCATTTAATTTTGCCCGGATTATATGACTTTCTATCCCTACTGTGTAAGCTCTGTAGCAGTTGTTTTGGTCCCTTTGTAGCTAAGCTTATCTCAATGTGATTTCTATTTCTTTGTTTCTGAAATATTACCTTCATTAAACTTTTGTTTTCTTAGATAAAGTATGAAACAAGGATTGAAGAGGTACATAGGGAAACCCATTGTATAAACAAGCAGTATCTTCTTATGCAGATATGAAAAAACTCTTTGTCTGGGGATTCCTCAGATATACAAAGAGAACAAAACTCTGCAGTTTCTCTCCATGCACACTCTATTGGTTTTGCTGGGGTTTCTCCAAATAAAAAAATCAAATTTCATTACTGGGTTATTACCCAGAAATATGTTCCCAGGGCTCTTTGTAAAGGTTTTCCTTAATTCCTACTTCTCTGAAATAGTCTTGTTATACAAGCCTAAAAAATGCTCTGGGAAGGTTTAATGAGGCATATTATCTTTGATTTTTTCTGTTGCCCAGCACACAAGTTTATCTAATCAGATGGTGACTGCAGAGGCCTGGATCCATCACAGTCATTAACATCAACTGAGGTTTGTGGAGTCTTTCCTTTCATCTCTCTTAGCTTGGCCTGAGGCAGCAGTTTCCAAATTGATCCAAAGCATCTATTGCTGGAATGACTATAAGGAATAGTTGAATATTGATGATTGGGTAGAATTAATTTATTATTCCTATTATTTTCTGCATGGTCATCTATTTTCTATGGCTCACTATGGTGTAAGGAAAAGATTTGATTCCTATTAAAAAAAAAAAAGAAAAAAAATCACATTGATTTCTCTAGGCTCTTATTCAGGTTCTGTGCCCCATTTTAGTCATAACCTTGTTAGGGTCCTGATCACAACAATTAGTGCATTATACAATACAAAACCAGTTTGAATGCTGAGAGCTGTAATAGTTGATTAACTGACAAGTGAATCTTCAGTTTTTATGTTCTTCAAAAATTTTGTACTACAGGGCTGGGAGTCATTCAAAGTTTCAGTGTTTTGCTGTTAATGAGAGTTTTTTATGGTTTTATGGTTGCGTATACATAATGGTATGGGCCAAAGAAAATTATCAGCCTTGTTAGGGACTCTGAGTCCCATCTGTATTCTGCAGCACACATCATCTCATTCTCTATATTTCTTTTGTAGGAAAGTGTTTTAATTGCTATTGGAATTCCTACTGTTAAATCATTTTTGCAGAAACAGAGAAACTGATACTGATGCAGACACTAACACATCTTCCTTGAGGCTATTTCTTTTTGTTAGCACAGCCAGCCTAGCCCAGCAAAAGGAAATAGACGATAGAAAAGGCAAATGGTTTCTTCATACTTTCTTTTTTGTAAACAAACAAAACCTACTGAAGGATCAAACTCCTCCAAGTATCAGCACTTAAACTAGTCACCAGCTATCTGTCATTGAAAACAAGTCTTCTTGTTGAGACTCAGTTTCTTCAATCGTGTTTTGCAACCTCCAGTACTAATTGGTGCTCAAGACACATGGTGGACTAGCTGGCTTTTATATTAATTTTCATCAGTAAAGCCTCTCTCTATCTTCAATAAATTATTTAATCCTTTGTGTGTATGTGAAGCCTCTACATGCACACACACACATTTATAAAATGTGCAATTGCTTTCATTTTACTTAATGGAGTTATAGAGTGATCTATTGAGACATGACACTGTGTGCATGTTGTAAATAATTCAAGAGTGAAAGAAGCTGCATAAGCCTTCAGAATAAATATTGCACATCACCTAAAATCAGACAGATTTGATTCCACTTCTTTAAAATTCCTCAGGTAGCAAGAGATATGACTGAGAAGTTTAAAAGTACTGCTGAGATAGAGGTAAAACATTTTCTCTCCCCCCCTCAAAGTCTGCTTCTCAGTGAAGTCTGAGACTGTAAAATATTTTACTTGCTAAATAGCATTAAATTTTTAAAAGTGCGATGATGCCTTAGTACCTTTGAGCTCAACAGAGAAATCATGAGTATTCATTCTAGCCAGATATTTTATCAAGGCAAGGAAAAGATTTTCAGCATTTTAGATTCTTTTGCAATCATTTCTGGTTGAGGCTTTCCCAATAGCCTCTAAGTAAGAAAAATAGCAGTTAGGATACTTACCTGTTGTAAGTTAGCATTTGAACATCACTGGTGAGAGTGCCAATGCTCCGTTTCTGTTGGTCACAAGTAACTCAGTGCAATGCCCCCTACAAAGCTCTGAGTGCCCCACAGGGGCACTGTCTCAGGGACAGCAAAATGGTCTGAATTTTATGTAACTCTACTCACATGAATTGTTTCACCTGCCTGTTCAAATGTGGAAAAAGTATCAGGCCCTGGACATGATTATTATTTTGTGTGTGTGACTTTTAAGTATATTTTTTCTGGATGGCCGGCTTATTCAGAGTCTTGACAATGAGCTGGAAGAGTTTTCTTATCTTAGGACTTAGTCCAGGGTCCATCACTAGGGAAAGAATGCTATTTGTGCTTATTAGCTTCCTAACCACCACAAACTGTGCAGCAGGGCAAATCCCAAAAGCTGGGCCTTGCTGCACTCTCAGCTCTTAACAAGAGGTGTTACAGGATGTCTGCCATGGCAGCTAACACAGCCATGGCACAAGGCAGAGTAGGCTGGCACAGAGCAAAGGGGAAGCAGGAGGCAGCGTCGCTCTTGAAGCTTCTGATCTGTTCTTGGGGGACAAAAACAACTAAACCAAAGCTGTGCACTTTCACTTGGTTTTCTTGGCAATGGCATGGCTAAGCCCCTGGAGATTTTGTGGGTTTGCTCTGCATATAATAAAAATTCATTAATTAAGGTTAATTTAAAAACTGAAAACAAATTTTAAGGCTAGTTAAATCTTCCAGAATTCTTGCCTTTTTTTATTTTAAATTGATTTGTTAGAGTTTGGAAAGCTAAACTAGGAAGTGGTTCAGTTACACAATAGCTTGCTATGAAACATTTACCTCCATGATCTATTTCCAGCTTATCAACCATCTTTATAGTTTGGGCAGGAAAATGATAATAGATTTCCAACAGCAAGAACAAAATATTGCATAAAACACAGCCCCACCTCTCTTTTTTCTTTTTCACAGTCAATGCCAACAGCATAACCACTTCTGTGAGACTCCATCAGTCCCAAGGCTAAGTTCAACTCTTAAAAATGATTGTGAAAGGGACAGCAGATCAGTTTTCTCCAGATAGACATTTATTTACCTATATTTTTTTTGCTATTATTGAAGATGTGTGTGCATAGAAAGAATTGTATAAATTACCTTTTTTTCAAAAGCTGCGGAGTGAATATATTTTATGATGATCATTGCAACGTGTCTGATGCCATGGTGCTCTGCCAGCCACTTGTGAATTGGCCTGGCTGTTCACTTCCATGTGCTCCCAAGCCAGCTGGGTATAGGCAGGATCTGCTCCTCAGGGTCTGCTGGTAGCAAGGTGTAGCCAGTGTTCCAAGGCTCAGTAGACAAGTTCCCCTGTGCTCCTCTCACAGCTGACGGGGCTGTGGGCCGTGTGGGTATCTCATTTACCATCTGACCCACCGTGCAACCCTCCAAGAGAAAGGCACTCTCAATACTGCATCAAATCAGTGTTTCAGGCTTGAAGGATCTGCTCTGCCCTCTTTCTCCTCAAAGTTTTCCTAATGTGCAGTGGCAGCTGTTTACCTGAACAGAAGTCTCTGAGTTGGAAGCTCCACCAGTAACACTTCCATCTCCTTGTGGCTCACAGTTTCAAGGAGAAAGACTTTGGAGGAACTGAAAGTTAATAAAAAATTCAGTTGGTCCCAGGCAACACCAAGGGTGGAAGCTCTGGCACCAACACAGTGTGCAAGCCAGACCAGAGCTGCCAGTTTGCCAGAGGTGCATCCCACTCTACAGTCTACAATTATAAAATTTTTCTAGTGGCCAATCATGGTAGTAATGGTTCTTCTTTTAATCATCAAGACATTTTCCAGCACTGGGATTTAGACATCTCCCAAGAAACTTCATTTGCCTACAAGTGAAAACATGATTTAAACATGATCTAAAAGGCTATAAAGAGCAAATAAAGCTCAAGTCTTCAATGCTTTGTTTCTGAATCTGTTCTGAACAGAACATTTTGTGTGGAATATTTAAATGTATTAAGTGTTTCTGTGGTCAATTTGCTGATGCCTGAAGTGAATATTATATTCATTACAGAGATTTAATTGAGTTTTCTTGCCCAGAACATAGTTGAAACATTGGATTTTCCTTTGTTACCTTCACTACAGGCAATACACAGTTCAGTAAAGCTAAGGCTGAGTAAAGTCACAGGAAAACATTTTATGATGTGAGCACAGGCAAAAGCCATGAGTTGTTCCTTCCTATGCTTGAGAGAGGTAATTATGGTGTTTCAGGATATACAGTGACAGATGGACAAAGGTATGCTTTCATATTTATCCACAAGTATAATTTAATACCCACTTCTGAGCAGAATGGCTCTGTGTATTCATTTGCATAATTGGAAGGGGCTTGACATATCTAGCTGCATTTTCACTTCCAGTAATGCTAATCTTCTTTTTCCCATAGTCTGATTAACTTTGCAAGTATCTTGTATCACAACTCTCCAATGCTCACACTGCTGTCAGAAGGGGGTTTTGATTTGTTTGAGGAAACTAGTGTTGCTGACCCCAAACAATATCATTTCAATTGCCTGACCTTGCTGATAAGTAACTCCAGTGGTCATCTCCAAAGGGTGATATTATCTCTTGTGTCAGAAAGGACTTCAGCTACTGAAAAGTTTGTACCAGGAAGTTTTATTTTCTTGTCACATGCAAAAAGGTGGTCTGTTGTCACTTAGGAAAAAGCAGTATGGACAAACAGAGGTTCAGCAACAGCTCAATTAATTATCTATTTTGTAATTTCAAGTTACCCTAAAGCATGTCTCTGGTTTTACTGATAGATGACTTACTTTTATGTTTAGCTGCTTCCTCACTCCATTGTTTCCATGGTAACACCTCTGAAACATTGCTTCTTTCTGAGGAGATGAAATGTAAAGTGGCTGGAATATTTGAGTGTTTAAATATTAAATGAAAACAACAGAAAAATGGTGGAGTGAGTCAGACATTACAGGCAGGTGACACCCACAATATCTTCTAGTAAATTGGACTATGGGGTAGCACTGCCTTTGCTGGTCTCCTACAAGCTGAAAACAGCAGCCAGCTCTTAGGAGTTGCCCTGAACCTAGGCTATCCCACTGCTGAGAGGTAGCTGAGCACACTTATGACCAAGCCTGGCTCAAAGATCCTGCTGCTAACCTCTGCAAGGAGTTAGGAATAGTAAAGAAGTTAATTTGCAAGAGTGCTGTATTTATTATTTGCCAATGATAAACATTTCTTTTTAAAATTGGCAATAATTACAAATTTTCTTGGTATTTTGCTGAAAGTCTGTTAGTAAGTTAACATGGAAATACTGTAAAAAGCATTCCTGCCAATGTTTGAAAACACACCAACATTTGCTTTGACCGTGTATTTTCACTAATGGTAACAAACATCAATTATCTGGGTTTGGAGTGGGACATGCTGCAGATGTGGCCATTTTTGTAAACTTAAGGGGAACTTTTATGGAGGATTCTAATGTGCTGCAGCTACAGTTATGCCTCTCCTGTTACACCAACCCTTTTCAAATTCACAGTACAAGACTTGATCATCAAAGTGGATGTAGTGGTGCTCATTTCCCCAGTCTAGTTTGTTTCACTCATCCTTCTGATCCACTTTGATTCAGGATCCCTCTGTCTGCTTCCACCAAAGACTGTGCCCAGCCTACTTGCTTAAAACCATCTTTTCTTGTGTATCAAAGTTCTCCTGTCCCTTAAATGCCTCCTTAGACAAACACCTTCTTCCTTCCTGTTCTGAACCCAGACTTCAAATCAGCCTTCTCTGTTCTCCCCCTGCTTCTCTGAACATAATTGGGAGTAAATTAACCCTCCTTTCTGATCTTTTCCACATGAGAAAACATGACACAGCAATGAAATAAATGCCCTGAATTCCTCATACAAAACCACTCAGTTGAGCGCTATTCCCACTCACTTGGTTTCTTTGACTGCCATTCCCTCTAGACTATCATTTTACATGATTCTATACAACAAATTTATCTTCCTAGGACAAGGTTGTTTTCTTCCTACTGTCTATAAAAGAACCTGATTTCTACTAACTTTACAGAAATAAATTGTAAGAATATTCTTCCCCTTCTCTGATTGACAGTTACAGTTCCTTTTAGCTTTAACATTATAGATTTTCAATAGAATAAACTTTTGTTTTTGAAGATCTGTGGTCATATGAGGGGGAAAATTCCCAGAACTCCCCAAGCTCTGCTCACTAACGGTGTTAAAAAAAGATGCCAGCCAAAGTAGGAGGTGTAAATTTTCTTAACATTTTTCACCATAATTTTATTTTAAAAGCTTTGATAGGCAGTCAAACAGCAATTTCAGTTTAAAAATGGGTATTAAGTTCCAGAACAAGCCCACTCAGCATTAGGGAGAGTTGTTATTGCCTTAGGAAAAGGGAATGAACAAGATGACCTTCCAGGTTCCTTCAAGCATGTGTTCTACAAGTCACTGAATAAAGACAGTTCTCACCTTTCCAATACTGTTGTTTCAAGGACATCAGTTGTCAGGACACATGTTCCTGCACTTGTATATACAGCGTTTGGAGTTTGCAGTTGTTTTTTTCCATAGTCACTAAGGATGAATACTTGCTCTTCTTCTCTTTCTAATCTAATGAGGGAAAGGAGCTGCCCTGTTGAATCCCTCCCAGCTACCCTGACAGGACTTTCACTGGACTTCTCTGGCCTTCAGGCTTTCAAGCACTGACACCCCCTGAGGCTTTTTTTTGTGAGAGAATTCTCCACAGCTTCCTCCTGTGCATTAGTAAGATCAGAGCAGCCTGTGGTTTGGGCTAAAAACACATAGCTGTTGAAAATTTTTCTCACTGTAATGAATCAATTTTTGCTTAGTTAATGATCCTTCTCATTCTGAGGGACTAGCAAAGGGTTTTGGAAAAAAATCCCAGTAAGTATGAAAGCTGAATAAAAGTGTGGTTGACTGAGGTGTGTGAAGATGTCTCCTCAGTAGCTGTTTTGAATTTCACTTATTTCAGAAACACCAAAACTTTCCAGAAATAAAACAAATGGAGAGCATTTTATGGAACTGAATTTAGTTTCTTTATCTGGGAGTAGAATGAGATTATGAAGACCAAACAAATGTGTTGTATACTGATGGAAAAAAGTGCTGTGATTAGCCCCAGTCCCTTGTGTTTAGCATGATGTCAACTAACCTCATTCCTCACAGTTAAGGGTATGCACAGCCAAATTTCCCCTATTCTCTGGGACTAGGACTTAGAATCAATACTAAGCTTGAACCCATGTGTAGATTTGAAGAGGAGAAAAGAATTGTTTACAGAGAGAGGAAGAAATGAAAAATTTGCACTGGGCCTAGAAGATCAAGAAGTGGGGAAACAAAGTCATGTGGCAAACAAGAGGGAAAGCATAAGGGAAGCAGTGAAGTAGGCAGAAGAGAAAGTGACTGTAAGAGCAGAGCAGAGTAGAAAATCACTGGCAAAATGAAAACATAGTAAAATTAATTGACACTGGAATTCACTGGAGACAGCAAACTTGAGAAACTGTGAGAGACAGTATGTGTGTGGGGGAGAATATTGTCTTGATTTGAAAGACATGTGTCTGCTAAGGAAGGCAGGAGCCTCCCTTGGAATGGAAAATATAACCCCCTTCCCTCCAAATAAATATAATTTTGAAATTAAGGGGCTTTCAGGCAATTATATGAGAAATAGGAATAACAGTTCTTTACTAGTATATATAACAAGGCAACAATACAGAAACACTGGCTTAACCTGACAGAGTCAGGATATGACCTGACACCCTATTGGGCAGGGTGGTGGCAGCAGTCCCATTAAGGGGTGGCTGCAGCCCTCCTGAAATGGCAGATACGGTTCTGTAGAAGTGATCCTATAGAAGGGTCTGGTCTTCCTCTGAAGGTCTAAAGGTGGTTATGTAGCTCTTGTCCTCTGGGAATCCAGTAGGTAAAGGCTCATTGTGGTGTTCCAAACCTCTGATTATATCCAGGTAGGAATGCTTGGCTCCTCCCCCTGGGCGGAGCATCTCATAGTGGGATGATGTAATTTATGAGTCACTCAGTGAGGCTGGATGGCCCATTAACAGAAAATATCCCCCAGAGGGAGTTATCAGGGATGTGTCATGGAAGAGACAAAGAGCTCTGCCCCACCTGGTCTTAAGAGATGGTGACAGAGTAGATACTTTTGGTTGCATCTTACATTGTAACCTAAGACACATGCAATTTAACTCCCATTTCAGTACAACTTTATGCACATGCATGAGTTCTTCAAATCTGGCAAGCATTTAATCAGATGCCTAAATCCCCGAGAAATCTAGAGGGCATTAAACATAGATGCTGTGATGAATTTGGAGGGCTTAGATAATATTAATTTAAGGGGGCAAATATTGAGTTTTTTCTAACAAAATCCCTTTTTCAACTAGATGGTTATTGAAATCTTATGACTGAAGAACACATTGAAAACCACTGATATGCATAATGTCTCGCATTCTGTCTGGCAAGAAAATGTTTTGGTGGTCTTGGAGAAATGAATAGAGCCAATGTACCAAAACTAAAAATGTGTTAACAGCACATGAGGGAGATCAAGAGTCAACTGATCTTATTTTCTTGCAGTCTAGAGAGCTGGCTGGTACCATTTGTTCTTACTGTATGGCAGGAAGATTATTAAATCAGCTTGACCTCCTTCCTGGGCTTATGTGAGGTTTTTCATGGCATGAAGGATATGAGGAACTCTTGCTTGTAGCACCTCTGCATACTGTGGGAGAATCCCATTATTTTTGAGTGATTGTTAAACTCCCAAGTAGGGTCTTGGTGAGCGTGTGGCTCCTACCAAGTGTTGAAAGTGGGGTGTAATCACAGACGCTCCTCAGAAGTACAAAGTAGCATTGCCAAAACTATTAAACAGAAAGCAGCAGTAGAAAAACTGCATGACAGAAAACACAAGGGAGTAGTTGGGTAAATTAAAGGAAAACGTGGCTCTATATTACAGTGTGAGACTGACTTCTTCATGGCATTTAAATTTCACTTCACAGTTCAGTTATTGTCAGGGATGAGGCCACACTCAATTTAGAATTTAAAATGTGGTGTGTTAATTAACAGGCCGAATTCCTTTCTTCAAATTACTTTTCTGGGCTACAACAATTAGAGACTCTTTAGGCTGACACATCTATGAACCCAAGGTAAAGCACACACACAGCTGAGTACACCCACCCCAACTCCCCAGCAAGAACACACCTCTCCAGGCTGTGACAAGGGAGTTTTATACCCCCGTGGCCCCTCCATCACTGCCCACTGTCCCTCCCCTGAGGCCCGATGTGATTGGTGGGGTCCACACAAGAGTCCATTCCATGGGTTCATGTTTAAGGCTGATGTCTTGATGTACTCTATTGGTGCAGCCCCTTGTGCAATCGCTTGTCTGCCTCGGAGTGTCAGTCTCTAGGTCCTCCCCTCAGGGTTCCTCAATAAAATTCAGCATTGCCATGGAGCTTGCTGACAGGTCCACAGGTGGTTCCCAACTATAGCTCACTGCATAGTCCCTTTTGGAGCTTCTCTCCTCTCTTACAGTGTAACTTAATTTATAGATTAGTTAAAGAAATATAACTTTATAACGCATTTTAAATTTTTTAGGTTTAACATGAACATTTAGCTTATGCTTAACTTCAGTGTGGACTTTGAACAGGGTAACAACAGTAAAACTTGAAGGGTTTAACTTTTATTAGTCAGGTTAATTATTCAATTATAAAATTTTAATAAATCACAAACTAATTAACCATCACTCATTAATGTGAAAGCCAACTTTTCCAGTTTCATTTATAACAGTTATTTCCAGCCTTGGAAGCAAAACAAAGCTCTAAGTTAAACTATAGAAATAACCCTTTATTAAGGAATACTTCTGCCTTTGAAGCATGCAAAAATGCTACGTGATAACACAAGTCACAACTCTCCACTAGAACTGGGAGGTAAAAATCTGAGAATGCACAGAAAGATATGATGGATCTTAGTACAAGGATGAGTCCTTGTACTACAGCTGTACTACTTCCCTGTAATTGTGGTTCCAGTTCGGGGTTTACCCATCACAGAGGCTCTGGCTGAACCCTAAGTGCTGATGCCAATAATGGATCTGCTTTCTAAATTTCAAGTATGGTTCAGCAAAGCACCTTTCACCATTGCTTAAAGAACCTGTGCTTAAAGAGGTAGGGTGGCCAGAGTTACAGTTCAACAGTTGAACATTGATTTGCTTTCTGCAAGCTTGTATTGCCAAGTCAAATTTATGAATCCTCCTTTGCCAGGGAGTAGGTTCTAAATAACCATAGGATTGAGTCTTCTTTGATAGGTAATTATGAACAGTGCCAAGCTAAGGTTCTCTCCATTGCTCCCTTATATGAACCACCTGGGCCAAAGAGCAAAGGCAGGATCCCAGCCTCTTTTCAAACCAATGTCTTTCCTCTTGGTTAAATTGTTACGGCTTATGGGAGATTTTTTGGTCTTCTTTTAAAGGAACATTGTTAGCTTTTCTTTGATTTTATCTTTCAACCTTGCAGACATGACAGAGAGGTTGATACTGGGATGCCAGTTGTATCAGTTAGAAAAGTTGCATTTAAAAAGGCTCCTAGGGCTGGTTGGGCACCTGTCATAATCACCTTCTAATCGTCCAGGCTTCTCAGCTGATGCACTCTCAGCTCTTCTGTGCTGGAACAGTCTTCATGGCCAACTAATAGGCCCTCAGCTTCCAGTAACCCTGCCATGATGTTGCTTTTTCTGCTCCTTTTAGGGAGTGCCACAGAAAGTTAATCCAAACATACTTCTTCAACTCTCAGCAGCATCAATATTTTCTTCTCAGATGAACTGCTTTCATGGATCTCCTGTGAGACACTTCCCTAATTCAAAGCCTTTTGGCTGTTTCTCAATTCAAGATACTAATTGTGCTTGAGATGAAAAACAAGCACATTTGGCAGTGCTAGATGAAACTAACATTAGTGAGACACTTTGGTGTGGGACATACACAAAAGTTAAATTATTACAATGATAAACACAGCAATAAGAAAGAAGATTTTTTTTTTTGTATTTGGCTTAAAGACAAGTGCTACTTAATATTTTCTTCCTCTACATTTTATTTTGGTGATATTTCTCAAATATCTTTAATTTTCAAAATGTAATTCTTTCAGCATTTCTAGACCTAGTCTGGAAAACATTTTGTTCTGATTATACTGGAAACAGAACATCTGAGGTATCACCAAACCACTCACTGTGAAAGCATCACTCAGAAAATCATGTGTGTCTCACCCTTTTTTTTTTGAGACTATTAATGGAAGGCTTCATTGAATTTATATACAGTTTTTCTGGTTGCAGTAAGAGATAGCAATAATTTTAAGATTTGAAAAATAAATGCAAATTTCTCTAATGTCACCTTATGCAGAAAGCACTTGCTTCTTTTTGCCTTCAACACTGTATCACTGTACCCTCGCACACAGCATGGATGTCTTAAATCAGGTGGAAATGTTGGGACCTCACTCCAGTAACAACCTCCATGTGGATGGCTCAAATGCACTCAAATAGACTCTCATGGTGAGAGGTAACTGCAGCTGAATTCTGCAGCACAACTCTTCCCTTTGAGACATCCTGCACAAAGAGTTACCTGACACATTTCTCAAAAAAACCTGCAACAAAATAAAAGTGATTTGGAATTCTTTTCTGAAAGTTTAGTATTCAAGAACAATTTTGAGGCTGCCCTGTGATCACCAGACTGATTAAAAATCAGAAGCTTGTATGATTAGGAGATTAGTACTGTCTGAACTTTGATCTGCCTCATTTGTGTACACAGGAAAGGGAGAGACACACACCATTATTCTGGGAACTGCTTTCATGGGTAGCAGATTTCTCCTCTGTAAGAGATTCACAAAAGAACCCTTTACTGCTTTGGTTCTTATTTCTTGGTTTCAGTGGTTCATGGGGAAGGCCTCAAGGTTTCTACAGCTACTGTTAACTCCAAACCATACAACTTTATAACAGCCAAAAAAAAAGAAAAAAAAAAACTATGTCAAAACAGGCAATATTATAATTGCATTCCTGTAATTAACCATGTGCTCTGGTTTGATCTATGTGATATTCATAGGATCTGACAGAATTAATGAAAATCCCTCACATGTGAAACTCAGGACCTCTAACAATGGTTCACTTCCACGGTCTTTGTGTAAACAACACATTGACACACATATGGAATATCTGTGAGTGACAGCCTCAACTCCAGACACAAATTTACCTCAATTGTGGCAAACTTACCATTGCATGTCTTAATATCAGTACCTCTTCAGAATAGGAGTGCCATGGCTTTGCAAATGTCTTCAGTGTAAAGAGTAAGTAAGTGAATAAACACAGTAAACATAAAAATCACAAGTAACATTTATCAATTGCAGGAAGACACTCAACCATTAGAACAGCCTCTTTGAAGCCATGGCCCTTATAAGTGAAGAATGGTCAGGCATTGGAACAAGCTGCCCTGGGAATTGGTGGAATCACCAACCCTGGAAGTGTTCAAAAAATGTGTAGATGTGGCACTTGGGTACATGGTTTAGTGGTGAATGTGTCAATTGCAATGTCTCTGCAATCCCCTCCAGTGTCACCACCCTTCTATTACTCAATAAAATCTTCATACAGAAAACTACAGGCTTGTCAACACTGCAACTCTTATTAAACACAGAAAAGGGGGATGGCAGACTAGTATTTGCATCACCACTTTGAGCAGAAGTGGAGGCTTTAGTCTCAGAAAAGAGGTGACAGAAAGCCACATGAAGAATTAGCTCCCATCTATTATGACAGCTGACAGGGTATAAAGTGGCATCTCTACTGACATAGCAAATCAACACCTTCACTGGAGCTTAAAGGTCTTCAATGAAAAAAAAAAACAAGTTCACTATAAATAAAGGTGCTGATCTTAAGACCTTTATCCAGCTTCCATTGCCTCTGTGTCTGATTAGCCTGTAAGTTCTTTTGGTCATGGATGGCTTTCACCATTCTGGGTTCAACTTTGAGATTTCCTATCTGGCCATGCATGGAGACAAATCAAGGGACATATAACCTGATTTATAATCTTCTCTACTACCTTTTTTTTCTGTAGTAGGAAAGAGCTCTCAGAGTTACTTTTCCTCTCTCAGCAGCAATATAGGGAACGAAAGAGACTGAAGCATGTCTCAGTGCCATTCTCCTGATGTATAGTTATTTTCCTGCTTTAATGTTAATCAGAAAGTCAAAAGCCCATCAGAGCCTAAGTGCCTGTGGAGCTTGGACAATTAAGATACACAAGTTTCAGTAGCTACATGCATGTAAAAAAGCAACAAGATTAACACAAGTGTTACTCTTTGGTCCCCCAGCTTGAGTAATACCTTTTGCACTTGAGACAACTGGCAGTCTTCAGGATGAATCCAGAGCAATTTCACAAGCAGTGTGTACCAGAGTATCTTGAGCATTGTGCTGCTGCATCTTACTATAGTGGATAGAATTCACAAGCTAAACTAAAAAACACATTTGAACAATGATGGCAAAACAGAGGATTAGTGATATTTTGTTTGTGATGATCGTTTATGTAGGCTATTTGTATTATAATCATGACACCATGAGAAACAATGCCAGATATGTGTTGTATGTTCTGAAGAATATAGACAACGATCCAGAGGGAATCACCTGAAAAGCCTTCTGTCGTAAACCAAGTGCTGTATCGAAAAGAAGGTCAGATGAGTTAATCTCGTTTTGTCTACATGTGCTTCCTCACATGCACAGCGTTTCTGGGAGGAATACAGAACCAATGCGTGTGTGTGGAGGAAGTTCCCACCATTCGTTGGCCAACAGCAACCACTTAATTAATGTAAACATAAAATTTTAGTTAAAAAAAGAAATGAAATCTCGGTGGCACAGCCTGGAACTAACTACCGTTTCACAAAATGGGTCATTAATTTCTCACCTTGAACACCACTAGTTCGTTGCAGTGCAAACTGCCCGCAGAAGCACCATTCTCCCCATGGAAGCCCATCTTGAGACGCATCTCCTAGAGACAGGTGGAAGAGCCCCGAGCCATCAGTGCTCCCCGCCAGCCCCGGGGCGCTGCTCGCGTTCCTGCCCGCTCCAGCCCCTCAGGAGGGACCTGGCTCCGGCTCGCACCTCGGCACCTGCCGCTGCCCGCTCCCCTCCGCGCAGGGATGCCAGGCGCGACATCGAGAGCGGGTCATTCCTGCACCGTTTAGGGGAAAGGATTAATTTCGCCAGTTAATTCCTTCCCCCAGCCCGGCGGTGGGGGAGGGCTCATGCGCGTTGCCATGGGTGCTGGAGGAGCACCCAGAAAGTTGCGGGAGAGGGGCGGGGAGAAGGGGCCGAGCCGCCAGCCGGGGCTGAGTGTCCGCCCGGCGCCACGCTGAGAGCCCGTGGGCAGCTGCTCTCGCCGCGGCGGCTGAGTCGCCCACCTGCTGCCTACGGCTGGCGGCGGGGGAGGGAGGGAGGGAGGAAGGAAGGGGATAAACTTCAAACTTGGCTGGGCGTGCAGGGAGCCGCATGGATGTGTCCGTCCCTCGGCACTGACTCGCAGCCCGCGGCGCGCTGTGGGGCGGCCGCTGCCCGAGGAGCGCGGGGCGCCGCCGCGCCGCTTCCTCCGCCGCCGGCCATGGGGCGCGGGGCTCAGCCCGGCCCCTGAGCGCGACGCTTCGCCCCCCCGCTCGGGGCTGCCGCCACCTCCCCGCCCGTCGCCACCTGCCTCTCTCTCCGCTGCGCCGCTGCCGACCTGAGGCCCTGGGCATCGGCTTCTCTTCGCGCTACAGCCCGACTGATATGGAGCCTTCCGCGGGAAGCCGCCGGGAGTGATCCCCCTTTCACACCGACACACTGGCCGCCCCCTCGGCACCCGCGCTCGCTCCCATAGAGCTGGAGGAGACGCCGCTCTCCACCCCAAAGACCATGCTGCTTACGCTGAGGAAAGTTCGCAAGAGGCGGGAGATGCTGCTGCAGCAGCTGGGCTTCATCTGCGCCATCCTCTTCTTCGCCTGGTGCATGTCCAGCCTGCTCTCCAGAGCGGGTGAGTGGCAGGGGCGGTGTGACCGGCGGACCCCGGCAAGGCCGGGCGGGCGGCTGGGGCGGCCCGGGGACTGCAGCTGCCCCGGGGCGGCCGGGGTTTGGCGGGGTCAGGCGGCGGTGGCTGTCCCCGTTTGGAGTCTCCCAGTGGAAATGCCCCGGCGTGCGGGCGAGGCGGGGGAGCAGCGGGAGAAAGCCCAGCTCCGGTCGGATGCGCGGCCGCAGCCGCGGGGAGAGGGGGAAGCGGCACCGCTGGCGCCTGCCCGGCCCCGGCCCCGAGCCCGCCGCGCCTCTCGGGTCGGGAACCGAAAGAGCACCGCGGCGCACATCGGCCCTGAAGGAGTTTCCCCCCTGCTGTTGCATCACAGCGGAGTTGTCTCCAGCCTGTGGTCCCCTCTGCAACTTCGGGCTACCTTCCGTTTTGTCCTTAGGTTGTACACCTCCATCAGCTATAGCTGCTTCTTTTCTCAACCTCACACGCACCCCCAACACTTCTCTGCCCGTTACAGTATAGATTTGACAGAAAATTCTGCATTTTAGGCTGGGAACAGTGCTAATCTTACGTTTTGCAGAGAGAGTATCATACAGTCTTTTGCATCCTTTGTGCAACTGCTGTGTTGGAAAACTGATGCATTTATAATTAACCATATAATTCCCACTTGTTTTTCTGCCTGCTGGCACAGTTTGGGTTGTAAGTGTGCAGTTTCAGGTCCTCATCCTGCGATATGCTTCACATCCCTCAAATACAAAGTCTAAGGTTGCTGGGGACAGCACTTGGGTCTTTAGGTAGGGCTGCCAACAGTCCTTGAAGATTTAAGAACAAAATCGACTAAGCTCATCATTAAGCATCTATGTTTAATATAAGAAACTGAGATTTTAGCACAATTAGGATGGATCATCTGCTTAAATTATAGCTGAAGTTCAAGTGTGTGCTTTAGGGAAGAAAAATCTGCCGGAACTTGTCATAGTTTATAATGGTCTTGTGCTCAAATTATTGCCTGGCTTGTTTGAGCAGTATCTAGGATGGCAAGAAGCCATCCATATAAGAATTTGGTGTCTTAGACCATATTACCATTTTGCTCATCTTAAAACTTCCACTTGATAACAAGTAATGGGGTTATGAACGTGTTTGCACAGCTTTAGGGTTTTTTTGGTGCAGTTGTTTTCCAGAACTTTTTTAGGTTTTCATGAAAAATGTCATGACTAATGAAAGTTTTTAATCTCCTGGGTTATCAACTAAATCCCTCATAACCTAATTTTTGATGGTATGCTGCATCAGGTAGGGTTTTTTTTTAGCTGGCTAATTTACAGTACATATTATCCATAAACAGCGACCATCTGTTGTCTATGTTTCTTATAACTGTGGCTCAAATTATTTTACTCTTGATAAACTAACTTCCAAACAAGATTTCTTTTTCCAATAGTCACTAAGAAAACACAAGAATTATGTGATGACTGTGTAAACTCTAATATTGGCCAAGGACGAATTTTTGTTGTTATTATATTCATTTGAAATAAATAAGATTGAGGTGGAAGTGATTTAATGAAGAGGCTCTATTCTTTCTTTGATTATTATAATTGCATACAGTACATGATCTCACAAGTGCTCCTGTACTCTTTTTAACAGGTTTCGTTGAGAATACTTCTGGAATATGAGTTTTGGCAAAACCTCCATTGACTGCTAAAAAAGTTCAGTTTTTTTTAAGACTTATGAGGATTCACTGTGATTTCCATTTTCTTTGACAAGTTATGAATGGTTTGATATTATTAAGCATACCCAAGACTGAAAAGTTCAGAATAAACTGAAATGTAACTGGAACACATCCATATGCATTTTTATTTTTTTGTGGAAGCAGTAATGTAATATGTGCAAGTACAGATGACTAAATAGAAGTGTGAATTTTGCTCATGTCAGCATAGCTGGGTTGGTTTCTTCTATAGGAACTGCTAAGTGTTGACTTTCACAGGTACAGGCTTCAGCATTTGCTTGCTGCAGAATATTTTCCTGCTGTGGGTCACAGCCAAGTGTTTTGATAGTTCCAATAGCCAGGACACACCAAGAGCTCAGATGTGGTGCCGGGTGGCACCCTTTGGAGCTGGGGGCACCTAACACAAGTCTGTTGTCACGTGCTCCAGTCGCTCCTTGGATTTTGCCCCAGTTGCATTCTGATGGTCTGTCCATGCTCCTTGATAGTGGGCATATGTAGTCCAGTTGGGATGATGCAGGAAAAAAGTTGTGCTAGTGGGTGTAACATCTTTTTATTTAATATAGGCCAAGAATCAGCTATTCCAGACAGAAGCATTGTATCAGGAATGTGGAGGAATAGAAGGCTGATGGCATCACGTAATGGGACACACGAAGAGAACTGTACAGAGCCAGGTAAGATGGCAAAACTTTGCAATGTCTTGTAAGCTCTTAAGATGTATTGGGTAGTTTTGTCATGACCAGCCAAGCTGCCGTGATACGTAAACAGCAGTGTTAAACTTAAAAAGCCCCAACGAACCAGGACTGTTCTGTGTAGAAATAAGGTTTATTGTGCTACATAATGACATGATTTTATGTATCAAAGGCAAAAGGTAATGTTTAGTTTTGGGATCATTGTGAGACTAGTGCTGACAATTTGATTTCTGTAGTTTTGTTCCTTTGGTGATTATTCATTTCTGTCCAGCTGATGCTGTGTATATTGCACAAGTCATGAGAGCTGTGCTCCTCTTAAAACTGTGGGTAGCTAAACATTCAGTGTTTTAGATGGCTTCTGAGCACTGTGATTTATGTTCATTACCATTACACAGTTAGTCATGTTTTGCTAGTTTAATGATAAACTATGTATTCAGAATAGGAATTTATGTTGTGTGGCGGGAGATAAGTGATACGGAAACCCTGGAATCCATTTTACTTCAGCATATCTATCTTGGCCAGGCAAAAAGAATTGATTGAGGGCAGGAATAGATGATGCATTTTAGTATCAGTGTTAGTCCACAATGCTTTCATCTTCCCATCTGTCTTTCCAGTGTGTATTTCCTTTCTCTCTCTCCTTGCCTCTCTGCGGTTTATGGTGTGTGGGAGATGAGACATTTTGCCAATGGCACTAGCCAAGTTAATTTAAAGTTCAGATTTATTTTTTTTTAATGTGACTCTGATAGCAATGGAGTGTGTGCCTTCTTGCCAACAGTGTCGCATGACTTCTAGGATACTGTCAGCCCCAGGCACTAGGAGAGTTTGGAGCAGTACTCCTGCCCTCACTTATATGTTTGTTGTAATACTGAGGTGCCTGTTGTTTAGATTGAAGATCTCTATTGTGCTTATACACTCCTGAGAGGGGAGTGGAAGAACATTACTCAAAGTATGTGGGTCCAAAAGTTTTAACTGCATCTTCTTGGTGTCCAAGAGCTTCCCTGTGCTTTTGTTAAGAACTTTGTGGGTCGGTTTGCTAAGTTCTGCAACTGTAACCTTATGATGCTCTTGATTTGTATGGCAAAGTTGTTCACCAACAAGAACACAGAAAGGACCTTTTGAAAACACGTAATGATTCTTGATGAATAGTCAGAAAATACTATTCTTTCCCACTCCTCTTTAATTTTCCCCCATATGCGTGGATGCATCAATGTGATCATGTTTGAGCACATACTTGGCAGCATACTTGGGAGTCCAGGCAGTGGGGGCCACAAAATTGTAGAAGCTAGATCAGAAAGATGCATGTGAAAGTTCTGATGGGGACTTCCATTTAGCATGAACGAGAACTTTTTCACAGTGATATGATAAAACTACCAAGGCAAAATCATGCTTGCATGTAAATTGGAATTCCAGAAACAATGCTGACTTCTTCACATGTTTAAAACAAACAGTTCAGCTTCCTCCATTCTTCTAAAATTGTAAGATTAATTTAAGGACAATTGGAATAGATAAATACAGCTGGGCCATTTTGATGTGGTTTCAGAAATTCATATCTCTGAAGTGCTCTGAGATACTGTTCTCTGTAACCACAAGAGATGGACACAAGGGAGGCCCAAATATTCCTCAGGATGCTGAAGTTCTAAGAAAAATATTGCAAAACTTGCATTAAATTAATACTTTCCAGTCACAGTGATTGTAGTAGCCTTTCTTTTAAAAAGTGTTTCTTCAGTTAGAACACAGATTTCCAGATCAAATCTGTCACAGGATTGCAATTGTAGCATTTTTAATCACTTCCTGTTAGTCTGCAGTTATATACTGCTTATCACTGTGTATCTTGTGCAGCTGAAGGGGGAATTGAGATGCTGCAAGAGTGACTAGATGTAAGCTGCAATTAAAGGGACCATCTGAAAAGAGCTGAAAGTGATGTTTGTTGGGCTGGAGTGGGTCCATAAGAACCCATTATTGTTGTTGCTCAGTAACAACATCTGTAGATTTGGGGTGGAGTTTTTGTTGGCTTTGTTTTTTGTTCTTTTGTTTTTTAGTATGAGAAGTTGACTTGCTTTTATTTATTTATTTATTTATTTTTTCATTCTTGTCTGGTAGCCAGTGATTGAGATTTGTCATGTAATGAGAAGGTAGCAATGACTGAACACTCATCAAAAAGGAGCAAGTAATATAGCTCATCTTTGTGGGAATGTAACTTCCCATGAATGTACACATCCCATGGTGTGTAATCCATGACTACAGAGAGAGAAGTCCCAGGAAAGATCGAGAGACTTGATGGAGATTGCATAGAAAATTGGTGAGAGTGTGGATTTTCAGCTGGAATATGAATACATGGTTCCCTGTAGGCCCCTTTATGAGATGTACTTTTACCTATGTCCTTTCTGTGCCCGCTCTAAGCGTGAGGGGCTGTACAAATACGTGGCTACACGTGTGGTATATAGCAGTTTTCTTTTGTTATGTGGATGTTTTTGTACATGTTTAGGATACAAGGATTTCATAGTACCTTGAGAAATACAGGTTCTTGCTGCGAGCCTGTTAATCCCTTGTGTCATTGCTGCGCCATTGCTGAGCTCCCTTTTCATTAGCTTCCCACACAGGTCTGCAGCTTTACCTCCCTTTTCCCAAAGGCTTTCAATGAAGTTAATATATTTACCACTTCACTCAATTTTCTTATTTACGTGTGAGTAAATAAAATGAAGATTCTTATTGTTAGAAATGGCAGCTATAGAAGTTTCTAAGACCTTGAGATAGATCCCTGTGCTTCATGACACTGGCAAGAAAGGCTCACCTTTTATAATATATCTTGGGATAAAAACTCCATAAGCTTCTAGAAGTAATGTTAGAAGCTTGTGGCAGTTGCTATCTTCCAGAAACTCACATAATCTACACTGTTTGAGATTAGTCTCATTTACTGAAGTAGATAATTTTGTATTGTGTTCTTCTGGAAACATTGATAATGTTTCTGGGACCATTGTATCAGAAGAGAAAAAATACTGAATACTGAACTTGGCAATGCTTCTTTTAAAAAGAACTGGGGACTCTAAAAAAATGAAAAGAAAATATATGTATGTGTGTATATATAACTAGGGGAGAAAAGTTGGCTTTTTTTATCAGAGGTCTGATAATCATGAGTATCTTAAGAAGTGATCCACATGTTTTTCTGATAGTAATATTCTGCAGTCATGAAGAGTTACAGATTTTCTGTATCCCATAGCAGCAAAGGAACTGTAGGTCAGCTGCAGGAGGGAGGTGGAGCATTTGTGAGCACCAAGCCAACCTCAGTTCTAGTCTGAACTGAGACTAAATCCTCACCACGGTTAATGTGTTCTGTAGCATTTTTCCATTAAAGATCCTTCCTGGCTTTAAACTTCCCCATTAATGAAAACTCCTCTTCCATGATAAGATATTGGTCTTTATGTTGTCCTGGAGGCTAAAGGGCTTGTAGATTGTATGTAGAAGGCTCTTGACTTCAGAAATTTCGTGAGAGCCTGAGATTTTTGAATTATGAATCTTGTATTTATTTGGTATTGAGTAACTCTCTGAATGGCTGCTGTGGGTATTCCTCTTGGAAAGAAACCAAACTACCTTTTCTTTATGGGTCTGGGTAGATTTCTATGGGAGGAGTAGTTGACCTGGCCCTCACTTAAAGCAGAGAGATAGGAAAGGAGGAGTAGTTGTCTCTAGCATCTTAACATATCTCATTAGTTTGCAACCAATTTTTTTGCCTTATCCAAGCTCTCACTTCCATCTGCCATCAGCTTGCTAGCTTGCAGTGCCATCTGCCCAGCAAGTCTGATTTGTAGCTTCTCTGCTCCAATGGCTTGCCTCTTGTTTCAAAATGTTCCTATGTCTCCATGTCCTCCAGAACTCCAAGTAACGTTTCCAGGGCACTTACAAGGTGGGGTGACTGGGTGTCATGGTATTTCTTACCATGTCACTCCACTGGGGCATGTTAGGCTGTTAAACAACTGATCCAGACTCTGCTGTTGTGAATGTTTTCAAGTAATCCCTGTATACAGACAGAAAATATTTTTTTTCTGTGAATCAGAAATGTATGGGAATTTATTTCCATTGTCTTCTGGCACTAGTCAGTGAGCAGCCTTGAAGGAAAAAGGCAGGGGGATTTTCTTGCCCATGGTTTGTCAACCATGGACAGTTCATGAGCTACACTGGTTTAAATAGTCAGCAATTTGGTTCAAGCATGTTCCTCCCATTGTTATTAGTGGCTAAAAATTAATTGTGGGCTGGGGGAAAAGATGGTTTGCATTTCTTCCTGAGCCATGCTGCATTTTTAGTTTACAATTAAAAGGCACATTGTAGCAATACTTTCTGTTCTTGCAGTGAGAGTAAAAGAATCAGTCCTCTACAATAAAGTGTATTTTCCAGTAGCATGTGTACATCTAAGTTCTGAGTCAGGATCAAAGTCATTAAGTCTGTGAATATTTTACACTGTTGGTTATAACCTTGGGGACTCATGTAAGTTGTGATACATTGTAGAGGAACTGTAGTAGTCTTAGTTTTGTTGGTGTATCATAGACAGAACAAGAGCCTGTTATTTTTTGCTGCAAAAATAGATGATGACTAGACAAGACTGACTCTTCCAAGAAATTTTCCGAAGGTGTAGAAAAAGTTATTTCTTGTACACTTGTAGTAAAGACACTGTAGGAACTATTGATTTCCATTAGTTTTATTTAACAAGTGCAGTGCTTATTTAAATGCATAAATCTTAACATAATGGATTGATGTATCCTTTTTTTACTTAATTCTTATAGAAACCTAATATATAAGATCATAAATTTAGAGTAATAAATGCTGGTGGAATATGTAATTTCGTGCTGATGTACATTTTCTTTAAACAATGTGATAATATGTATTTCTTTTAAACAATGTGCTCATGATCTTTCCTAGATCAAACTTCCATTTCGTAGGAGAGATAAATGCCTTAGACCTCCACTTTTAAGGATGTGGTAATAATGATTTCACTGTAAACCTTTGTTTCATAAACAGCCTAAAAATTAGTAAGCTTGGCATGACCTGCATGTGCTCTTACTGTGCATTCATACAGTACCTAGCACAGAAAGACCATGGTCTCATTGAGATAATGCAGGCAATTACTGTGTTCTGTTGCTTGCAAATATTTGCCACTTGCATATTTGTCAGACTTGTTCTCTGCCTTGATGCATAGAATATGTGCAACTATTGTAGTATGATAGCTTTATTGATAGTGCATGCATGTGGATTTAAAATATTTTGTCACTAAAGTGTATTATGCCCTCAAAGACCAGGAAAATTATCAGTCATAAACATTCTGTTTTTGTATTGGTCTAAAAGGAAATGAAAATGAAGAAAGGTTTAAGAAAAAAATTTCTTAGTTACTTTATGTATATGGTGTTCATGTAGCATATAGGTGCAGTGTCCTGTGAATGTGTATTTACTTATGTAGTTGAGACACTTATTAATCAGCTTGCATGTAGCTTATTTCTGTAGCCACTTGTCATATGATAGTGGGGTTTTATTTGTTTTGGGTTTGCTTGGGGTTGTTCCCCTCACCCAGTAACTCCAGACTCCCTCTTGTCCCTGTAGATGCTGAGTGGTTAACTTTATCAATTGTGATCTCCTTTGTATGGCTTCTGATTCTGGGGAAGACACATGTGTGACAATTAAAAACTACTTTTAGTGGAGTAGTTGATGGCAAATGACAAACGCTTTATTACAAGTTTTTCTTTTGTGACCGCCAAGGTCTCGTAAATCAGAATTTGCGCCTAGGTTGAGGTTGAACTTCTGACATTATTGTATGGCCTATGAATGTGGGTATTAAATGGTTATGCAGTTGATGTAGTTGAAGTTAGTTGGGAAAAATGGTGGGGTTTTTGGTTGTGTTGGGTTTGTTTATTTGTTTGTTTGGGTTTTGTTTGTTTGTTTTGTTTTGTTTTTGTTTTGCTTGTCTATGGTTTTTCTGTGAACCAGAGTAGGAAATGTGCTTTGACTGAACAGAGAATTTGAAAAATAATCATCCTTCTTTCTGAGCTGTTCATTTTCTAGCAGCACATTAATACTGGCATCCAAAATACTAGAAAGAAGTGAGACAAACATCTCTCTGTGCTTTGACTCAACCTGCCAGCAGCATCCCCTGGAGAACTGAGAACAGAAAACGAGCTCCAGGGTAATTTATCCATTTTGCCAGGTCTAGGTGTCAAGTTTGCTGGAAGCAGCTTAACACACAGTAAATTAAGGTCTGACTAAAATGTCATGTAGAGATGTAGTAAACAAAGGCAAATTAAACATATTAAATAGTATTTTCTTATGTTACTGTATATTCTTAAACCTAGTAAAAACATTACTTAAATAATCTTTATTTCATATGACTCAGATTTATTTACAGTTGGCTTGGGTCCAGTTGAAGCACACTGTGGATAAGGACTTTTATAAACTAAGTCTTTGCTTTGAAACCAAGAAGCAGGCCTGAAACAAAAATTCAAATTTTTAAAATGTGGCCACTTCAGAACTAAATTTAATGACTGTGGACACAGGTTCATACTTGAAACATCCAGGTTGAATGCTCTGGAGTGCTAGACTAAGATCTCAAGTTTCCTGTATTAGCCCAACTTTAATATTTAGATATCTGATTTGCCTATATTTCAAACCACATTACCTGAGCATTCCTCAGATGTTGATGTAGCGATAGTGCAACATCTATTTTTCTGTAGCTGCAGACAACTCAGCCAGAGACCAGCTGTGTAAATTACTGGCCTGAAGTCAAAGAGGAAATGTGCGATGGAATCCAGTCCAGATACCTCAGTTTAGATTTGGGCTCCTGGAAAAATGATGTTTGAACAAAGGTTTGGGCTAGTATGACCTCCTCAAGTTCCATTCAACCTGACCTGTCCAGTGATATGGTGTGGAAGTCAAATGAATTACATTTCACTCAGAAAATATTTGAAATCCTGAATTTGGGATTTCAAAATCAAAGTTAACGAGACTTGGGCATGCAGCTCTCCATGGTATTGCTGACTGACTCACCTTTAGTGGAGGATAATGTGTGTGTATTTGGATATGTTCTTCTCTAGTATAACTGTAGAGATAGACTGTTTAGTGGATGTGTGCCCCATTTTACACTCAGAATATGGTGGTGTTGGTAAAAAAGGTGTGTTTAAATGTACCCATCCTTGTACATGGCAATTTTGATTTCATTTCTGTGGTGTTGCCTTGTACTGCCCCTGACCCTGCAAGCGCTGCTGTCTCGCTTTGTATCATGTGCAGTTGTTACCACACCTGACTTTTGTAGGAAGTGGGTTGAAAAGGCCTTGTAGATCAGCCTGCAAGCATTAATCCACACTGCAGGGGTTACCCACTTAGCAGGCTGAAAATACTCCATGAACCTGCTGACAATTCAACTGGCAGTCTGGTTCTACTGGGAGGCAAGACTTTCAGGCAGTAAAGAGTGGTGGTTTTCTGTATTATTTGAAGTTGACAGACATTGAAGACATTCTAATAGAAATTGTAATAGCCTTAAAAACTGAGTCAGATTAATTCCTGCTGGGACTCTACTGGTAAGTTATAGTGCAGAAGAGCAAACACTTCAGATGGAATGCAGGTTACCATGGGTATGTTGTCAGCCAATGGCTTCTTTTTTGCAATATGAGATTAATGGTTTAATATTAATGACAGATGCTGCATTAATGATGCTTAGGGTGACATCATCTACCCACAGTGAGGAACAGTGGTAAATATGCCTTCCTGCAAGCAAGAAGATGATAATTTAGACCCTGCCTGTTCAGTTTCCATACATGCTTGTTGGAAGAGTCTCAGAGATTGCCTAAACCTGAGGAATTATTTTTCCCATGCATATGATACACTCGGTTGTTTAGTGGCTTCAGGGTAATATGATTGAATCTATTGCTATTCAAAGGTATTTAAACCTTTTAATAGCAAGGTGTAAGATATTCACAGATGGTGGGAAACATTTGAACTTCTGGAGTGGAATTTCTGAATGAAATTTATGTTCAGAAGTTTAAATTGAGTGAAATGTGGAAAATAGATTTATTACCCACTCCCTCTATTTACTTTGAACCTGCTTGTGCTTTGAGTTTTGTGAGCTTCTAGACCAAAACTGTGTCTTTGAGAGAGGCAGTTGTTCTTTAGAGCCTCAGGGAGCATATCTGTGCTCATCAATACATCATGACATCAAAACATCAATACAGCCATGACAGTTTACAGCAGCTGAGGCTCTGCCCTACAGATTTAGTGCTGGATGGTGGGATGCTGGTTCTGTTTTAGTTGTTTGATGAGGATTTTCTTCCTTTACTTTTCATGCCTTTGTAAAGGTTGCATTCTGTACTTGATTATGTCATGCTTTTTAAAAATCTCTCCATAGGATCTTTGACTGCTGTTGCCTAAAATTGTAAGGCTTTTTCTTACCTTCTGAAGCCTTTTGCAAGCCTTCCTCTTCCGTGTTGCTGCTGTCCTTTGCCTCCTTCATTTACCTGCACTGACACTTTGAGATGTTTCTAGTGTCTGTTTACCTTTTCTTGTTATTTTCATGCAGACCCTTCCAGAGTAGAAGGTGAAAAAAACTATCTGGGATATTATCACTCTCTCCTTTCTTGAATCTCATGTCATGAGCCATGAGTACCGTGGTGCTCTCAGAAATTGGCCAGCCAGGATTGGCTAAACAGGGAAGAAGTTGAAGCTAGCATATTAATTAGTCCTGTTTCAGTGATATTTTGCTAGTTGAGGGTGGGAGGTCTCTATAGAGCTATAGGGTTGTCTGTCCTTGTTATGAGAAACAGTGGTAGTCCCTAAGAGTGCCTAATGAAAATGGACAAGGAAAAGCAAAAGAGGACTGAAAAAAGGCAAAGTGAGTTACCCAAAGTCTGCAGAGTAGGTCAGTAGCTAAGCTCCATTTCATCCCCACATAATTATAAATTGTAGCTATATTAAGTTCATTGAACCTGAAACTGTTGCAGCTGCCACCATCACCTCTCTGCCCTCCTTCTTGATCAGCTCCTGACTTGACTCCTTTACTGTGCTTCTTAAAATGAAAAATACAGCTTTTCACAATAAGTAAAGTGTTAGCACTTCCCAGCTAGTTATAAGTGGTAGCTCAATGCTACACTACAGAGCACTTGTGATTTCTTCATGTCCTCCACTTAGAGGGAAAAGAAGCCTTGGAATGCATAAATCTTTTTAGTTGCTCCCTAGAAGGGGGTGAGTACATTCCTGGCTGACACATCTTTGGGCCAGCTACTCTCCACAGAGAATAGAGATGAAAAATTGTGACTAGGGAAGTTGCATATCTCTGCTGTGGTGATGTTTCAACCACTGGGGAATGCTTTTTGGAACTGCTGTTTGAGAGGGACTGTGTAAAACACCAACACTCTGATGACATAAAAGGGGTGAAATGAGGACCTCTTGCTGCTTGCAGGCTGAAAAAGGAAAGAAAATGTTTAGCAGTATTTTCTCATGTGTGAACAAACCTGAGCTTCTGCCTGACTCAAAGCTCTTTGAAAATTTTTTTTATTTCATTGAGGGCATCTAGGCCAGTTGACTTTTGAGTGCAGAATATGTACTTCAGATTTGAAGTTAATCAGTTAATCAATTGTGTCTTTCAATACCATATGTGTTTAGTTATTTGGTTGTACAGGATTGTTTAGTAATAGCACGTGATGAGAGAGATCTTACTTGGAAGGACTATCTGAGATCATCTCCAGAACTGCTTTAATCTGTGGATATTTAGGGCAACTAAGTTTAGTAAGTACTGCTTAGGTAATTAAAGGTTGGAGCTGGGCTGCTTACTCTGCAAGACAGCAGACTGATAATGGGAAGTTAGTCAACATTGAACAGTTAGTTCAGTGCTATCTCCTGAATAGCACTGAGCCTGGTCACCCGACTCAGGTGTATTTTTCTATTGTCTTAGGGGGGTTTGAAAGGCAATACTATGTTTCATGTAGTCTAGGAGGTAGCAAAATATCTCAAATTGCTGAGGTTGAAAGAAGTACTTATAGCAGGTTTTGAAACAGTCACAGTACCCATTTTGCACTCTGGACTCCAGTTTGCTTTAAAGAAAGAAATACAGACTAGCTAAAGGATGATTAAGTCTCTGCTAAATAACTACTTGTGAAATTGTTTTTACTCAGTGTTTTACCAGATATAGGTACAAAACCAATTTACACATGTAAGAAAGATGTTATATTGAAAAAGGATAGTTGCTCATATCATGCAACTTTTTCAGGCTCTTAAAAAGTACTACATAAGTTTTGATGTAAGCTCAGTGGCTTTTGAAATTGTTCACATTTGGTGGAGTGCATGAAATTATTTGCAGAATCTCTTGGTTTTGTTGAACACTTCCAAAATTTGATGTTTTCTCCCCCATTCTACTCATTGCTGGATTGAATACTACACAAATGCCACTAGCATTACTGTTATTCTGGGATGAAATTGCAGATGAGGTGGAAATAATGATGCATGTACTCTATGCTTCTTAGAAATAGAATTGTAATCTTCACAACTAAAATTCTTTCCTTCCATTCAGTAACCAATTCCAAATATTTTGGTCCTGCTGTATTGCTAACTCCAGGCTGGACTATGAATTAAGAAGTGCAGTTCAGGTCTGAGGAACCTCTGAGGGTACTTTCTGACATGGGCTCAACTCTGTGGGTTTAATTCAGTCCTCCAAAGGGTTTTCATCTGCGAGAGGATGTACATCTGGTAACTTGTGGAAGAGGTGAGAACATCCTGTATGCAAAGTGTAAAGGGGAAAATGGCTGTGTTGGACAATGCTGGCTCTGTGCCCGTCTGTGCTAAGACTTGTGACATCTCACTCAGCTCAGACTCTGATGGGAGTGATACATCCTGATTCTTGAGTGCCTACAGACATGACCCCAAACTGAGATCTTGAGCATTATTATAAAAAAACAGATTATCCTCTGTTTTGTGTAGAAGACTAAGTTCAGTGACTAAGCGGAGAGAGGTTTTTTGTTCTTTTTGTGTCTGGAGTTTTTTTGCAACAAAATCTTTCATCTCTTTTTGTAAGTAACAGATATTTAGTAAGTCTGTTGTTTTAATGGCAGTTTTATTATAGTAGTTGTAGAAATTTGTGTTTGGTGGTTCTGTGCATTGACATGAAACTTACAGAGCTGCAAAATAAGCTTATGCACCAGTCCTTATTGCAAGAGATTGAGATCCAGTGTTTTAGTGTGATATGGGGACCAGAAAATCCTCAATTCTAGCTGTGCCTGCAGCAGTGAATTTCTTTGGAACTTTACTCTATATTCCTTCACACCAGAGAAAATACTCTTTTTTCATTCCCCAGGGAGCAAAAATATAATTCAACACTAGCCGGTAACCTTGATCTCTTTATTCCTTCTACAAATATTACCTATTTAGATTGGGCTCTGAACATGGAAAGCATCTTTGTAATAGTAAGCCTTGTTCTTCATAGAGAGTGAAGATGATATTGGATTTCCCAGTGGTAGATTTGCAACTACTTTGGTGTCACAATATAAATTCTGATTCAGAATGAGTGTAAATATGTTGTAGCTTGTCAATGAAGCACCTGTTTCTTGCCCTCAGATCATTCAGCTCATTGCTCTGATTTTTTTTTTTTCCGGCAAAAATGCCTTTCTTCCTTTTCTGTCTGTAAAATTGATCTCTTATATGGGAAAAGCAAATGGATTGCTTGTTTTAAAGTCATATAATCAGATTAGGCATTTACAGGAGTAAAAATTCGAAGTTACAGTCATTATGTTTCCAAAGAATGCATTTATATTCTGCTAGTAAGTGTACTTAAATATTAAGGAAGCAATAGTCATTTTTTTCTTCGTAATGCAAGTGGTGTAGCATACCCTTTGGCATCTTGCTATTTTAGTTGCACAGTGACTTTATATACTTAGTCTTGAAGAGGCATTTAGATCGTACTATTTAACAGCCATGGGTAAAAGCCTCTTGCAATTATGAGATTAACAAGAGTTACACTGTGTTTTGATTTTTCCTGAAGGCTGATACGTGAATGCATGTGTGCTTTGTCTGGATATGTGTTTGACTTTATTTTCTCTCTCTTTTGGTTTTTCCCTGCTATTTTTCCTTTAGAGAAAAATTCTGTTGGCTGGAAGATTTTCAAAGAATGCAAAAGGCTTAAATGCCATAGGTGTTCCTTCACTTGCTGTTGTGAGTGCCAGACACCTTTACTGCTGCAAAGTAACAAAATCCAAGAATAGAAATCTGGAATTTGGTTTTACTGGCTGCTGAGCTGTATGGCCTATGTTTTACGAGAGGATAATTTGGATAAGTTGATTTTCTTTAAAACAAACTTGGGAAAGTAGTAAGAGTTTTCTCCCTTTTGGGAAACTGTTCACTCCCAATATATGAAGTTATAAACACATAATTAAAGTTGTGAGAAAAATCATACTGTTGTAAGGTATTAATTGCTGGTAAGTTTATGCTAACTGTAAAATAGCTCTGGCTTTTTAGAACATCATGCATCACTGCATTTATTAGTTCTTAACTAAAATATTTAACTTTATGATGTTGAAAAATTTTATGGGGAAAAGTATCTGCTAATTCAGAGGCTTGAAAATAGTACCAGATTGGCTTTCATAAATCAGCACAGCTCCTATTTCTTGATGTTGTGTAACAGCTGTTGATGTGATGCTGCAATTTAAACTTCAGAAAAAGCTGATTAGTGTAAACCTCCCACATAGTGTTGAGGACAGGCTGGAGGCACAGCTAAAGGGAAGTGACCCACGCAAACATGGTCACACTTCAGTGTTACAGGAATAGTCCAATCTTGCAAAGTTAATGTAAATGTATGTCTATGTTTAGAGGCTTGTATTTATTTACTTTGTTTTGTATTTATTTACTTTAGGTGTTTTGATTTTTTTTTTTTTTTGTTCAATTCATATTTTCTTGATCTACTCTTTGAAAACAAAACCTGTGGAGTGTTGCAGTTGAGATACTGGCACACAGATGGCAGTACCTGGAGGAACCATTTCTGCCTCAAGACCAAGCTGTCTAGAGCTGGAAGTTTGTTACAACACTCCATACTACGGTGTGTTCATTTCAGTTTGAAGGGCAGATTTTTAAGTATACTCAAGGTGGATCTAATCCATGATTTCACTTGGCTCACTTGAGCCAATATTCAGATTTAGTATAGCATTTATCCAGAATTTTAACACAACATGTAATTGACCTGAAGTTGTTGATCTTCTTGTGAGCTGAGACCTTCCCAATGCCTTGAGTGTCCATTGGCAGGGATCATTCATGTTTCAGCCTGTATTTGGACAAAACGGGGACATAGACTCAGGCAGGAATCAAAAGTTTTGAGATTGTTGGGGTTTTTTTGTTTTCTTCAAAGGAATATTTTGGTGTTGAACTCTTCCTAAGCCACTGTTCACATCAGTAGGACCCCTACAAACACAGCAAATGCAGCACTGCACTGCTTTATCTAGTGGAAGTTAGGATCTTGCTATTATTACCTACGAGTATTAGCTGCTTGCAGGTTCTCTGATTTACACGAGGGATGATGACATGCTCTGAAGAAGCACTGCTACTCAGAATGGGGAATGGACATTTTATATGTCTTTCGTCTACTATATTTGTGTGGTCTGTGAGTCTAGTGTGTGAGCTGACCATCTAATGACCTTTAAAAATGCAGCCTTTGGAGAGATGAAGAGGGATTTGTTAGTTGGCAGATTTGTGCTAGCAAGCTTCAGGTTATTTACGGAAGTCTGGAATTTTGTGCGCTTGGATTTAAAGAATACTGTGTAATTCAGATCAAAGGCAAAGTATTAAAATCTTAATTCCACCGAGAAAAGTACCCTTTATTTTGGCATTCTCAGACAATATTCTCGATTCATGTTACTAATGCACCTTATAAAGGAAAAAAGTTAAAATTTTCTCAAAATTTTTTGTGAAATAATTTTTCTTTCACAATGGGCCTATGTAGCAGTCTATGAAGGTTATTAATAATTTTAAATAGTAAACCTGTTCTGATATTAAATCAGACAAAATCATAGTTACTGGCAGGTGTTTGTATTTCTTCCACTAATTATAGTGAAAGCATTGACGTGCTCAATGTCATTGTTAAGTACTGAAATATCCCTGTGTCATCAAAACTATTAAACAGTGTATAGATAAGGAGGAGAAAGGAAGGGAACCAAGGGAAAGAACATTTCAAAACTATTACAGCTGCTGTTCTCGAAGAGTGTTTAAATCTGTACAGATGGAAGATGCTAAATTGCATTTCTGTGGGCTTTTACATCCAACTTAAAAATTCATGGGTTATACATCTGAAAAAGATCGCAGTGAAACTAATTTGTCTGGTGGAAAGCAAAGTAACCACTGCTTGAAGTATTTCCCTCTAAAATGATGAAAACTGATCTCACTGTGCTGTCTAGTGCACAGAAGTACCTTGAATCTTGGTAGATGACTTTGGGTGGTAAAGCAGAAACTGTAAATCTCTGCATTTGAGGTTGTTTGTTGTCCTCGGCCTGTGGAAAAGTGCCAGATGATGGTAGAAAGTGTTCTGTGTGGTCTGAAAGCACTGTCATCCTTAAAATTTAATTTCTTTACCTATTTCTGTGCATCCAGAGCTATGGAACAGATGCTGGCAGTGTAATAAAGCAAAATGTTCTTGTAGTGTGAGTTGTACCCCTGTCCATAGAAATTGTATCTCTGACAGTGAAATAATAGGGTGCATTACTGAAAGCTAATTGATTCCATTCTCATAAAAGTCAGTAAGGAAAATTCCCTTGAACAGGAAAGGGAAATGGAGTGTAGAGTGGGATTTTAAGTAACTCAGTACTTAGATATAGATTCTCTGTGAAATCTTCAGAGTAAATGTGCTCAATTCTCTGGATCTCAGTTGGAGTTAGATGTCTTTGGCAATCTCACTAAGTGCATGCTTAGGTATCTGGACATCTTGGCACTTCAGTAGTAGGGGAAAAGTTAAATAGAACTTTCTACTGTGTTTTAGAAGAACTGTATTTTCTTTCTGAAACGATGTAGGCCTCTAAACCTGAATACCTGCAGTGCATCCAGTAAAGTTGGTGAGGACTTCTGAACAGAAAATGAGCTTTTGATGAGTGGATAAGCAGCCCTCACTACAGAATCTTTCACAGTAAACACAAGGAACTCATGAGGGACAGAAAAGCGGTAGAGAGCGTAAGTCTGACTGTAGGAGAAAACTCATGTTCAGAAGTTAGCAGTTCTTGTGGAGCCGGTTGGGAACTTAGGAACTATTTTGCCTTGCTAGCAACACTTTTTCATGCATTTTGGACAGGCTTACTAGTAAATGTGCAAGGATGCAAAACTGTTCTGCTGTGTGAATCAACTTTAGGACTATAGTTGACATAGTTATAGTCTGTGTCTTTTGGGTTTTTGTAAGAAGAGGTTTTCTCCTTAAAATTTCCTTGAATTATTGACCAGTGAGGTGTGAGAGAACTAGTCTGGAAATGTGTTGTAGGAAGGCACCTCCACAGAAATGGAAGGATTTAATTTTAACTTTTTAAATTAAAGTGGCCATAGTGGCTTGTGCTGAATTCAGTCTTACTGAGGTGCATAAGGAGTACTTTGAATACAGCTGATCAATCTAGCCTCTCTAGAGGCTATGGCAGATTTCAGTGCTGTTTCACCTTGCTCCTGGAGTGTAGTGGTGCTCAGGTGGAATGTGATTGTCTCTTTCCCCACGTGAAGGTAGCTCTGTGCAGATGAAATTGCCTAGGGAACCTGCAAGATAAATAGGGAGGTGCTGTATTTGTGCTTCCTCTGGGGACAGGTAACTGCTAATGCAAACTTTCTGGATCATTTATTTACTCAAATTCAGTATTAATCCTGGTTTAGTGCAAAATTTGGTAGTTCTCATCTAGTCCTTTATGTTTCAAGCCTTATTTGTGCACTTTGACTAAAAATAGTTTTATGTCTCAAAAATGTACAATGAAGTTTTGTGCTTTAGACAGAAATGCTGTGCTACAGTAATGGAAGCTGCAGAATACTACAAACAGGAAGGCAATCCTAACCACAGAATACTTGACACTAGGCAGTTGTGTTATACTCAAGACATACTTAAATTTTTTTTCAAATCAAACATTGCATTTGAAATAACTCCTCCCTGAAGATACTTAATGACAAAATTACAGACCTTTCAAATGACATACCACATCTTATGCTGGAGTTATTTTAGCTTAAATTATATTCCCCTATTCAGAAACAGTGATTACAGTGTTGTTGGTTTTTTTTTTCCATGTTGAATATTTGGCTCTTCAGACAGTAATGAGCTCTTACCAATGAAAGTTTGGTTCCCTGTAGTGCATATTATATTGATAGTTTATGGTGAGAGTAGCTTGCAAGTGACATTAACCATTTAAAACTGAGACTGTTAATCATGGAGACCATGTTTATCCTCAGTGGAGACAAGCATCCCAAGTACCTTGTACACTGATAGTCAGATGAATTTGGTGTCTTACTTTTCTGTTCTAAAACAAGTATCCTTTGTGTTATGTGAGTGAAATTCAGTCTCCAGAGACATAGTTCCAAGTAAGTTTGGTGGTGGCCCAGCTAAGATGGTGGAAAGAAATGTGCCCAACTTCTTTCTTAATTTGCTGTTTCATTGTAATTCCTTTACATTTTGCCTATGACTTTTCATTTTGCTTTGACTTGTCTTAGGTTTTTGTGAGTTGCTTTATTCAAGAGACTTTTCTATGGTTTTAGAAGAATTTGTGTATATGTGACTTTGAATGACGTTTTGTTGTCTCATTTGTGTTGCTGCAGCAATCACTAGTTTGTCTCAGAGCAAGTGACAAGAGATGTACTGGAAATTTCCTTTATTCATTTCTTGCTGATTATATATAGTAGAGGGAGAGAGTTTAGAAAGTAAGAAGTAGGATATTGTGTGTACTGTCACCATTTTCATATGGAGAATGTGATTTAAAAATGGCAGCTGATGCTTTCTCCCAGGATTTGGATCTCCCATTGAGTACTAGAAATACTTTAGGACTCTTGTTCTCTCCCTGCTCTTCCAGGGTGGCAATAATTTTCTAAGCATTGTTAGTATAGAGTGCTCCAAATCTACTCTTCTCACCAAGCGAGCATTGCTGCCTCCCTCCTCAGATGCTGCTTATCACCAAATTTGTCATGTAGATTCTTTTAGTCAGGCAGCCCAGCCACCCACTGGTGTTGCTCACTGCCCCAGGCTGCAGCTCAGTGCTCTTCACTTGTGATTGAAACCTGCACTGAAAGACTAAGTTCTTCAGAAGGCCAAGTCTACAGAAGCTGAGACTGTTTCTTAGACACTGTACTATCCATCATCTTACTGGTTATCTTCTAACCAGTGTGCCTTTCAGTGGTTTTTATTCAGTGATTTCTTGTTCTTCTGAGCATGCACACATGATCTGTCAGTAGCAGCATTATATATATCTTCTTCATACTATATATTTTTGAGTTATGTATTTAAATGATTCCCAGTCATATTGTCATTGTATATTATCACTAGCTCCTGTGTGGAAGGTCACTGATATGTGTAGACTGCAGGCTTTCTGCGTGTTTCATTATTTACTGATTTCCCTTGCAAAGTATCTTTCAGCTGAGTAGGTAGTAATTAGAAGTCATAATTTTTAGGCACACATTGTAATGTTTCTTCCATCCAGAGAATGTGAACTGTAATAAACTTGGGGCACTTGCTGTAGTGTGGATCGCTTTTTTAGCTAGAGGAGTTGAACTGAGAGAGTGTATTTATGGGAAATCTAAGGAAATTGGTCCATCACAAGAAATTGATGTGGTAACATTTGTGCCTCTCTCCCACTACGCTTACAGCTTCCTCCTCATGTTCACTTACTTATCTTATCCCTTTTGGGGGAATGTCTCTCACCTCCCAGACCCTTGTGTCAATACTGGCATGGTTCTGTCTGTTCAGCAGTATGGATGTTCTGATTGAGTGTTTTTGACTAGAAAACAAATATTAATGTGAGTGGGTTTTTTTAATGTAAATAAGAGTATGTGTTTGTTGCACATAAAAGCTGGAATACTTTTTTCCATTTTTTATAGTCTTTATAGTCCTACCATGTTCTCTGTTCTCCCCTCTGTAAAAAGCAAGCCCACCTCTATCAGTCAGATGGGTGCACTGTAGTGCAGGAAGTAGAAATTCATCTGACCAGCCAAACTAATAGAAAGGAAATATGCAGTACCTGAGTAGAGGCACTCAAGAACAGTGCTTATAGCCATGTTCCTCTGCTATAGCAGAGCATTTCCGTTATGTCCTCTTACCTTTGGATCAGCAACCAGGCCTGTCCTTTTCAGACATTCAGTGGTCAGCATTATTTTTATCATTTTGGACACTTGTGTGCAAATGTATGTAAATAAGAAAATGCCTTGAAGCACTTGTTAAATACTGATTTCTTAGGGAAAGAACTCAATATTTTGAACTCTGAGAGACAAGATTGCAAGAGCAAGCCATGTTCCTTCCCCTCTACAAATTGATGGGCCCTGGCAGTATCTGCCTGAGGATGTTAGGAGAGCTGGCTGATGCAGTTGTGAGGCCACTCTCCATAATCTTTGAGAAGTTGTGGAGATCAGGGGACATCCCAGAAAATTGGAAGAAGGCAAAGGTCACTCCCATCTACAAGGGCTTAAAAGAGGATCCAGGAAATTTTAGACATATCAGTCTTACTTCAGTCCTTGGTAAAATTATGGAATGAATTCTGCTGGAGGCTGTCAAGTCAGATGAAGCACACAACTGGGAAAGGACAGCATGGATTCACTGAGGGCACGTTGTGCTTGACAAACTCTATCATCTTCCTTGACAAAGTAGTAACCTTCTTGGCTGACGTGGGGCAAGCAGCGGGCATTGTCTACCTGGATTTCTCCAAGGCTCTCACTATGGTTTTCCACAGCCTCCTCCTAGAGAAGCTGGTGTGTGGGGGTCTAGAGAGGTGCTCTGTGTGGGTGGGGAACTGGCTGGCAGGCAGCACCAGGGTCAGGGTAAGTAGCTCCTTTTCAAACCAGCAGTCTGTCACAAGTGAGATCCCCCTGGGATTTTGGGGACAACACCTTAATATCTTCATAAGTGATCTAGAAGATGTGCACCCTGGTAAAGATAGCTGATGATACCAAACAGTGGGGAAGTGGACACATCAGAAAGGAGAGCCACTCTGCAGGGTGACTTGGATTGGCTGGAAGAGTGTGCTAACAAGAACGAGTGTCAGGTTTTTACACCCAGGAAAACATCATCCAGGAGTGCAGCACAGGTTGGGATCTAACCATCTCTGGAGCAATTCTGTGGAAATGGCCCTGGGGATCCTGGTGGACAAGCTCTGTATGAGTGAATGGTGCACTTCTGTGGAAAAGTGGAGACAGCAGGTTGCTGGTTTTCATCAACAGGGGCATCAGCAGTAGAGATAAAGATGTCACTATCCCACATTACTCAGCGACTGTCAGGCAACATGTGGAATACTCTGTTCAATTTTGGTCTCGCCAATAAAAAAACAGCTGTGCACAGGCTGGAAAGGGTCCAGAAAAGGGTCACCAAGGTGATCCAGGGACTGGGAAGCTGACCCAGGGACTGGGAAGCTGACTATATGAACAAAGGCAGAGGGAAAATGGGTTTGTTCAGCCTTGAGAAGAGAAGGTTTAGGGGACACCTTATCACCATGTTACAGTATTTAAAGGATGGCTGGAAAGATGATGGAGACTCCCTTTTTACAAGGAGTCATGCGGAAAAGATGAGGGTAATGAGTACAAGTTACCCCTGAGGAGATGCTGATTGGATGCAAGAGGAATATATTTCACATTGAGAATGATCAGCCACTGGAATCTCTCCAGGGAAGTGGTGAATTCCCAAATATTGGACATTTAAGATTTGTCTGGACAGGATGCTGGAACGTCTTATCTAGACTGTGCTTTTGCCAAAAAAGGTTGGTTTAGGTGATCCCTCAGGTTCCCTTCCAGCTGGGTATTCTATAATTCTGTGTTCCTCTGGCATAACTGTCTAAAATCCCATAGGGCTGATTTGCCCAACTGGGAGATCCTGTGGTGAATGTCACGTGCCTCTGTCACTGACATGTGCGTGTGTGGTGAGTGATCCAAGCAGGAGCAGAATATGGAGTTGCATTTTGTCTTGTGAACATAGTGTTTGCAGTGTTTGGATCTGCTAGTGGGTAATAGATGTCATCCCAGGTGGATACAAATATGGTATACTGCATCCTACTCTGTTTTTGTTTACTCTAGATATTAAGGCAAAAATGCTCTTAAGTAAAATGTTTAGGAGGTGGTATTTTTTTCACAAATATGTATTTTCCTGTCTCCATGTTCTACTAAGCGGCTGTAGTAACCATAAGTCAAACAGCACAAGCTTCCAAGGGATGAATTGCTATTAGTACATTTTTGCAACATCATTAAATAATCTAAAAGAGCTTAATTATATAAATCTACATCTGTGGATGTTTTAAGAAAGTATTTCAAAATCGGCTGCCAGCTTGATCTCATGCAATAGATAATTAAATTATGGCCCTAACTCGGGAGAGCATTTAAGCTTGTTGTTAACAGGGTCTGCTGAAGGTAGAAAATTGGAGTGCTCCTAACCAGAGGCCTTGGAGAAAAATTAGTTTATATTTGAACTGATATTACTGTGAGAGGGAGATGGTCTTTCCCAAACCAATGAAAGGTGAAGCAATACTCTTGAAAAGAAAGATTTTGTTTCCTCTTGTGCAAGTAGTCTGTCTTGTGAATATTAGGCATTCCATGCATATATCGAATTATGCTCAAGATTAGCATAGAGCAGTGCTTTTAATCTTAAGGAGTGAACATCATGTCACCACTTCAGTTCTTCTGAGTTTACAGCCAAAGCTGAAGGTTTCTTGCATGAACTATTGATCTCATTCCAGCTACCCCCAGGTCCCCTGGCCAAGTTCTGCTACAGATCATGTAACATCTGCAGAACTGGCCAGCAGACAATAAATCAAACATTTGGAGCTTGCAGAAAGCAAAGAAAAAAGTTGAAAGAGTCTGTACCTTACCCTTTTTAGGGATCACCCCATCAGTAATTTTGTTATTCTCAGTGATCTTTTTATTAAGGAAAAGTATTAAATAAGTATTTGTCAGAAAATTGAGTCATCTGTGAATACATGCTAAAAGAGAAGAAATTGCAGAGTACATTTTGATCTAAACCCTACTGTAATTGTGAACTATTTTCCAAATGTCTCTTGAAACAGTGTACCTGCTGTACTGTAAGCAAGATAATGCATGCTGTGTTTTACCACTACAGATTATTAGATGTGCTGAATTAGAGTGTTAAAGCACCTAGATGAAATTTTATTCTCAACATAATATTTTCCAGCTTAAAAGGGGTATTTTGATTCTGTTCATATTGTACTTTCTGGTAATATCTGCAGCAGAAGTGCTGATAGTGAAAGAAAATGGAGTTCCCAATTACTGAAATTCACATTTATTGCACACACCTGCAATGGATGTCACACATCCATTACATGCTTACACCCCACACACATTCGACACAACTGAGTGAGAGAAGAAAATCCATCTAACCTCTTTAAAGAAGATATGGAGGTCTACAGCAGAGCCTTTTTTTTTTATTTTTATAGCATTTGTGTCTGTATGGATGAGTAAGGGGATTTATACAGCTTCCCATATGCCGGTACAGGCAATCTGTCAGAACCTGGCCTTAGGCACGAGCAGTACACTGAGCTGCTGTTCCTGGAGCAGTGCAGCTGGCTAGGAAAGGCCTGGAAGCAGGTGAAATCTTAGAGCTCCTTCTCAAAGATGCTGGCTCTAGTGAGAAAACTGACTTAAGAAGTCCTAACCTTTGATTACTCCCACTTACTGTTACCTTTGTTGTGCTGTAAGGCAGCTCAGGTAAAGTTCTAGGTAAAGAACTTCTGTATTGGAAGGTATCTCAAGGTAGAGGTACATGCACAGCTTGGATGGTAGGGAGAAAAAAGCAGGAAAAAATGGTGTGACAGGGCCCATATAAGACAGGAACTTCTTCCTCCAGCTTAGCCACCACCTGAGACTTGGTGGGCTTTTTTAATTGCATGTGGATTTACATCAGTAGTGCAGCACCACCTAGGAAGGCTCATCCACACCCTAGCCCTGTACAGCTGAAGGGTGCAATACTGAAATGCCCACAGTGTGTCTTCAACAGTGTTTTGCTGATTCTGGGACTTCCAGAAGTCTATCCTCTATCAGGATACTACTTCCATCCCTGCCCCAGATAAACCAAGGACTGAGGGACACTTTCTGTTCTGAGGTGTGGCGAGACATTGAAAGAGACATTGAATGTTGCTGTTGCCCCCCAGGGATGGCAAGATCACAACATGAAGCAGGTCAGAGGTGCATGGTCAGAGCATAGGTCAGCCCTGTTTAATGGAAAGCTTCTATTAAAGTGTGGTTTGCAAATAGGAAATTACATTACTGGTCCAGATTAACCACCCACCAAGACTGACAAGTAAAGTGGCAAATCACCCATTTCTAAATATTATTCTTAAAGAAAATAACTTCCTGGTTCTCAAAACAACTCTGCAGGTACGAGGATAGAGGACTTTTTAGGTGTTTAGGTGTTCTCGTAGCTGTTCAAGCTTGTGTATTACTCTCTCTGGCCCAGAAGTACTGTCCTTCTCTGCTTTGCCTTGGCTGTGTGTGAAAGAGGTAATTCCCACAGAATGTGAGAAAGCTGAAGGATTTCTCAGGAAAACCTTCTCTGCCAGCTTTTTAGCAACCATAATTGAAAATAAGAGAATGGCTTCAGTTTCCTGTAAGGAGAGTAGATACTGAGTGTGGATCTGACAAATACTGTATTTTGAAATTTGAGTATACATGTCCAGGTCAGGATGGCAGTCATAAGCCTCAGTTATCTTACTGCCTTAATCATGAATACTTCAAATATGAACTGTTTCTTACTCAGGATGTATTTTTTAAGGTTAAACATTATTTCAACAGCTCTGATAAACACAATAGTGCAGGTATATCAAGTGACCCTATACCTAGGACAGTAGAACAGAGCTGTTTCTGCATCCCTCATAATTTTTTTTTTCTCATATTGAGTGAATGCAGTTTGCAAGCTCTATTCACTCTTCTCTGGAATCTAGATCTTTGAAAAGTTGTTCTTTTCTTGTGGAAATTGACAATCAATTACTTTCTGTGCCATGTTAAAAAAACCCAATAGACTTGCAAATAATTTTCTTCCTGATGACATGAAATTTTTCCACTTGAGGTAGCTCCATGACAATATGAGGAAGCCCTGAATATTAAACAGTGAAAAGTTTGTAGATGTGCTGCAGGCAGGTGTGTGATTTAGTTGAGGTCACTGTTGCAATTTTGAAAATGAGCTTAAGGATCATGTTGGTCTGGGAAGTAGTCCATCTACTCTGTCATTGTCTTTCCATTCTAGGTACAGGTGTTCTCAAAGGAACTGTCTTAGGGCCCAATTCAAAAAGGTTTCTAGATATTATTTAAGCTAATGTTATTTGCACATTTTAGTGCTTTGTTGAAATGATATAATAAAGAAATGAAAGCATAAAAGTTATATGCAGGTGTCCATATTCAACTTTTTATCTTTGAAAGCTGTTATCAGATTATTAGTTTCTTCTGTTGATTTAACTCAACATTATATACAGTTTGTAATAAAGTCAGTCAAATGAAGCTCTTAATTTTGCTATATGTTGGTACACTGATTATAACACTTGTCTTCTGGGGATTGACAGTGCATTTCAAAGACTCTTTCAAAAACACTGAATTTGCTATTCTATCTGAGGACCACTCTATTTTCCTTTCTTTTATTGACCAAATTACATGTGAAATGTAGGTTACTTATATTGTGGTGGATGAGGGTTTCTCCATCTGAGTAAAAAGTTTGAAATCTACTCAGTTTCATGAATCAAGCATTTCTTTGCATCCAGTATACTAAAAGCCACTGGAACCAAAGAATTAAAGCTGAGACACAGTTCTTCTTTTTGCTCTCCACATACCTAGGGGTTACAATTATGTACGGTACCTTTAACATTAGATGGGATTTGTCTGTGGTTGTTTCTCTTCTGCCTCTTAGAAAAAAGTTGGACTCCATTGTCTATGAAATTTGGTTTCTTTTATATTGTATCCAAATTCCATTTTGGCTACATTCAGCCAGGGTTTTGTGTGGATTTTTGTTTCCTGCCTCAAACCTTAGGTTGATGGTGAAAGTGCTGTTGGAGTTTTAAGGTGAAATTTACTTTGTAACTAAGGAACATTACATATTTACGTTGTTGTCTTATCAGTAGCTTTACCATTGTTGGCCATGCTGTGGCTCTCACTCTTTGGTTGTATGTAGTAAGTGAGATATGTGCATAAGCATTTTGTTTAAGGAAACAGCTTCATCTTTTTTATCAGTAGAATGCTGGTACTGCAGTAATGATAAGAAGTAAATGCTGGTCTACTTGATACATGTTCTCACTGCAGTTAGAAGTATTTTTAATCTCTAGAATAACCTGAAATTCAGTGCTGCACATATGCTTAACTCTCTTAATTCTTTTAAATCTATGAGTATCGAGTTTAGGTGTTCTAGTAGCTGTTCAAGCTTGTGTATTTCTCTCTCTGGCCCATAAGTACTTCTCAGTGTGGTCTCTTCACAGTAGTGCCTGTTTCTCACTGAGCACTCTGGAATTATTTAAGAGAATTCCTGTACTTCCAGCCATCTAGCTGAAGAGACTGGGAAGAGTGTCTGTGCATGAGGACTGAAGAGCAGGATCTCTGTGCTTGTTGCTCTTTTAAATGCATATATTTAAAGGACCTTCTCACAACATGTAAATGATACTTTTACTTGTTTTGAAGTACTATTAATTCATGTTTCTTTCTAAAGTCATTTGTTACTGCTGTCATCCTTATGTATTCCTCAAGTATCTATCATTGGTATTCTTTTTTCTTTTCACTATTTCACTGCCATCTTTATGGCAGTGACTCTCATATCTTTCTTTTGGAATTGTTCCCTGACTGTCCTCAAAATGAATCTGCTCCTAAGTTATCTTTTCGCCAAAAGTGTTGGAAACTTTGCTTTTCTTCACTGAGGCTGTCACCTTTGGTGAGACCTCAGGAGAGGAACAACTTATTGCTTTGTCTCATATGGCTTGTAGCCAAAGACCTCTTTCTTAATATTATTGTTCAGTAACAATAAGAAATGGGGGACGGGGAAGGTAAATATGCCAGTAAATGTGTTTGGAAGGCCCATTTTCCAGCAAATCTGGGGTTCTTTACCTCCTCCTTTCCCCCTCCCACCCACCAAGTCTTTTCTTCACTCTCTTTTTCATATCCCTACTAAAGTAGGTACAAGTGATGAGTTGCTGAATCCAACCATTTCCCTGGTATTGATAAATTTTATCCTTCCTTTTGTTCCCAATATTCATTCCTCCTGTACTCTTTCTGGGCTTGTTACCATTCATGCTTGCAACTTCAGCACTGTTTTCAGCACTTTTATTCAGTTATGGAAAACAGCTAAAACATGTAAACACAGCAGTCACCTGTTACATGTGCATATTTTTGATTCATATGCATATTAGTAATTGGATAGTAATTAGCTTCTATTAGCTAATTGAGATATTTTTTCTCTTGACATTGAAATCCTCACTTTTGAAGTGTTCCTGTTTGGTAATGATGTACAATATAGCCTACATTTTCCTTATTAAATTATTTATATGTTTGATGGCAGAATTTGACATTTTATTAAAAACAAGATCTTGTAAAATGTGCCATTATCACACCAGCCTGAGATTACTCTGATTGTAGAAGTTCTCTGGATCCAGCTATTTTCTTCTTCATTTTTCCTGATATGGATTCAGTGCAGTATAAACTGTTTTGCAGTTGTGGCACTTGAGTGGTGCATCTGGCATTCAGCATCTCAGCCTGGCAGGCATCATGTGGCAGGCAGCAGCACTCCCTGTCAAGGAATGCTACGAGCCATGGGTTCTTGCCAACCTTAGTCACCTCACCCATTTCACTGTGCTTACTCTCCATATCTGAACTGCAAATCAGAAGCTGCTGTCCAGCTGGGGTTTTCAGGGTGTTCTGAAAAGATGTGTGGGATGCTGCTTTCACAGAACAGGTTGCACCAGGTATTTACCTCTGTGTAGAATATACTGGTATGGGCATATGAACCTGGCAATTTCTCTTCTGAAACAATGAAGAAGAATGCAGAAAAAATTATCTGCTTCATGTGTATAAGGCCTGGGTAACTGTTATCTTGCCTGGATTAATTTGCTGCATTTGGTAATTGCTTTATGTTTGTGCAGTGATGTTTAAGTATGGGTCTGGAACTAAGTTATTCTAGTGTAATATGATTTTATAGCACTAAAATATAATGCTATTTGTGTCTATAATATGCAGATATACTACATTAGCCACCAAGAGCCCCTGTGAGGAATAGAACCTGCTTTTTTACAATTATTTATGAACATAAGCTTGTGTCTGCCTCTGTGACTGAGGAACACAGGAGTACCCATACCTGACCAAAATAGCTCAACATCTTTTTTTTCTTCTTCCACATCTGAATGCCACATTGCCTATATGTTTATCAGAATTTTGAAATAATTTATTTGATAAGTTGTTGAAAATCCTGCAGTTTCATATCTCATCGTGTCTTATGCAGTAATGATGCAGAACTATACCCTGGGATATGAGATCCTTACCTGATAGAAATGAGTATGATTGTCCTGAAGTCTTTGAAAAACTGGCATTTTCATCTGGCAGGAAATGGAAATTATCACCAAGTCTATCATAATTTCACAGTAAAAGCAAATGAATGTTTTAACAATGAGCATAATCCATACTCAAAATAGATTACTTAGCAATGTAATGTATTGCTTTAAATCCCCAGTGGATTAAAAAAAAAATTATTATGTGGGGTTTCTTGGCATAACCTATCCTTCAGCAGGCTAAATTGAAGATTAATGTATCTGATTAGGAAGGTCCTTTCTGGCTCCAAAATGTGCAAATCTATGAAAACTAATTGGAAAAGGGACAAAAATAGCATTCCCTGTGATGGAAACTTGTGCTAGCATATCACCTCACTGATTTTTGCATATGTTTGATAAATTGATATGAAATATTCAGAGAACAAACAATAGTGCATTGCTGATTTGAACACTAGGAAAGTATTGATAAAATGAACCCCTATCAAAGGAAACATTTCAAAGAAAGCACACCAGTTGCTCTTTGGAAGAATAGTTGTTAGCATTTAGAAACTTTATTGTTTAAAAAAAAAAATTAAGAGTAACTGAGGAAATGGGCACTCTGCTTCTTCCTTTTTGAAGACTGTGAGTCTTTCAGATTCTTGGACATACGACTGAATTTGAATTTTTGGGTTTTTTTATTTTTAAGATTTCAGCCTTTCTGAAGCAAGACTGCCTACAAGTGAAGCATGTAATTCTAATATTAACCTAAATGGATTGCTTTCTCCCTTCTAACATCAGAAGTTGTGATGGGTAAGCTGGAAGAGATTTTTCCAAGATCCCTATGTGCCAAGAGTATCTGTTTCATACAGATGACTTTAAATCAGTAGGCAAAACATTATACCAGAGCAAGCTGGACACCTTCTATGCAGTTCCCAAGAATCACGAGACTTATCTAAATCATCTAAATCTTTTTTTGCACATGCTTGATGGTTTTAGGTAAATGTTTATATTCTGTTGATAGATAAGTAAAATGGAGATCGTAATCTTAACCACTTATCAGGCAGTTTGTACTATTCTTGGTAAAAAAGCATTCTTGTGTTATTTTTATTATAATTTTGATTGGTAAAATAAGTTTAGATTTAGAGAATTTATACTATGGTTGGGATAATGATATACATTATTTATTAGTACAAGTTCAAAAGCACTTGATCTTTCATTTTCTCTTTTTTCCTTTTTTTTGCTTTGTGTATCAAAAGAGAAATTAGAAATTTCCAAGGCAAATTGCATCTTACAGAAGAGGTGAAAGGTTCTTGTCAGCTTACTTTATCAAAAGCATAAATCTAATTGTTTTTTTGGTATACTGACAAGGATTTACAGATGCTTTACTCACTTAATTTTCTTGCAGAGAGAGTAGTTTCTTTGAAAATTATTTTCACAATTGCCTGATATTCTTTTACCTAATTTAATTGCTGGCAGTTGATGATGTTCTGGCAACACATCCTTTCTACCTCAAAGAAAGAAAGCTGAAAAAGTAAGAGTAGATTGGTCCTAAGTGAAACTTTGATGACTTATATACGCATAGAATTAGACATGAAGGGGATATAAGTAAACAGCAAATGAATTTTTAATTGCCACTTGAGTATAGTGTGTATTTGTGACTCATATTCATGATATTTCTTTCTTTGAAACCTGCTCCTCTGTATTTAAGAAAAACTTGGCAGGTGGTGTTTTTTGTATAACAGATCTCCAAAATGAAAGCTGTAATAAAGGAAATTTACTAGTTCCTTTAGGCTGTTTCAGCATGAGGGACAATTTTAATGCTCAGTCTTATTTTTAGGGGTTATCCTGAAGGACAGTGTGTAGTGTATGTGCACAAGATTTTTCTATACAGACTCAGAACCTATGCAAGGTTTGGATTCCTTTTTGTAATGGCATTCCAATTACAAAAGAATCTATTTAAAAATTGCCAAAAATTGCTGGCAGAATTTTAGAGGTAATTAGAAACTTAGCAAGCTTCTGGTTGTAAAGAAAGGCCTGTCTGCGAGTTGCTTGGCCTTTGTTGAAGCTTTTGACAATGAAAGCAAGACTGTTGATAGTGTTACTGTTGAGTGTTTTAGAAAGTGGCTGTGTCCATCCTTCAGTGTTAGTTTCACTTTTCCTTTTGTTTGTATCTCTAGTGAGATATACCAGCTTATTCTTGAAAGGTGTATTACTGTTTGTTGTCAGGAATGCTCTTCCCTTTGCAGAACAGAGGACAGTGGATTACTGTGTACAGGAAAATCCATTTTATAGAATATTTAGACACCAGGATTTGGCAAGATTTGTGTTCTGTACTAAATTTTGGTGCTTTTGTTTGACTAGACAGATGCCAGCTTGCACTGTACCTAGCCACAGATGCACCTCCCTGACAGTAGCCTGGGACAAAAAATAAACATAAGCATACAAATGTGCAGGACAAATAGAATTGCTATAGCTAAGCACATCAATTCATGCTTTGTCTTTGAGAAGAGTCTGGTCTGGTTGTTGAAATAGAGGCTTTTGGGACAAATTTTCTGTTAAACTATAACAGTTCACATTCTATTGAATTTCATGCTCTTCTTCATTTATGACAACAGAAGACATAAGTAAGGCCTTTGGCTTTTTGGATTATGTGTGTCATACAGTAACTTTTTTTTTTAGCAGAGAAAGCTAAGGGGAAATGGAATACTTTATAAAGCAATGCATTGGGTGCCTGAGTGCCAGATATTTAAGACATTTTAGTGTGTTTCTCTCCTTCTTTGCTAAGGATGTCTATCCTAATATTGATAGAATAACTAAAGAATTAATTTATCTTTTATGACTTGCCAAGCAGCTAACCATGTAAACAGGTAAGCACAATGCAATTAAGTGTGCTGTGTAATCCTCTGTGTAAATCTCAGCAGAATGCCCCTTCATCACCTGATAGAAAGATCATAGGATTTGAGAGGTCATGCTGCTTTGTATCGTGATCTTTGCTAATCCACCTTGCGTTTTCACATTGAGATTTCACATTTTTCTGCTTGTAACACGTAATCAACTTATATTTCTAAGAAAATAGTGGCATTTTGTCTTGCATGCCTGGTAGTCATCATGAAGTGGGAAGTCGTGGCATTTACAAACAGCTTATTTGTTAATTAAAACTGAACTATCAGTCTTGTGACTGGAATTTTACTTGCTACTTCTGCATGAAATACTGCTCAGAAATCTGATTAGATATGAATTATGTCTTCCAAAACAAGTGATAAACAAAATTAAAAGCTCCAAAGGTATGTTACAGTGATATATTTTGCAAGGGTCGATACGTAAATTAGATGACTCGGTAGGTTCTGTTCACTTAAAATCTGTATCCATGGCAATCCACACCAGGTGGTGCTGTAATACATAAGCTTTGTACTTCTTATTCCTAGCAAGTTAATGCTTTCTTTGGAAGGTAAACTGTGTATTGGCACTTTATTTTTTATTCCAGATTCTCTCAAAAGAGAATAGTTGAAGCAGTACAGGACTCATCTTGAACCTTGATTTTTGTATCAGAGATTCTGATTCTATACAAACAATACTGGGAGATGAGCTCTTAGACTTGTCAGTATGGCAGCATTTTAGCTGGAGATACTTATTCTGTTTTACGTGACATTTTCAATTGTATTCTGAGACAACTGCCATGTTAGAAATGTTACTTGAAAGCATTCGAAATCTTAATTGAATTTCTCGTGAGATCCATGGTGTTCTATCTTGCATTGCATTGCATTACAGCGCACATGGAAATTAGAATTTTAGACATTTTACCTCTAGTATTGTGGAATCTGAACTTCCCAGATGAAATTTGCACAATTGAGTAAGGGATTTGGATACACAGTTTGAATAAAGTCAAAATAGCACTAAATCATCTAGTCATCTTTGAAAACTTGTGTCTTCATTCTTTTGCTAAAAAGTTTTCCTCTTTTGTCCTGCAGTTTTGTAGTGGCAAGAATCCTGCTTCTGGCTTCTTAATTGATTTTTTTTATTGTAGGGGACAAAAGTTTATCTTGGTTCTTCTCTATCCTGTTATGACCAGACTAAAGATTACTGGTTTTGAGAACTTTTAAAAGGTGGGAGTAGAAGGAGAAGGGGGAATTATTAGATATGTGGCGCTATATTAAAGTACAAAAGAGAGTTTTATATTGAAAAGACTAGGAAGAATATATAGGAAAATTTTATATACCTTTGCTCTGGCCATCAGTCTTAAAAAGCCCTAAACCAACCGCCAAATGCAGTCTCTTTATTGTTTTCTTACAGCTGTGTTTCATAACCACTTTCAATTATGTTCTAGTTCAGTAAATTAAAAGCAACTTGAAAATTTTTCTGTGATTTTTTTTTTCTTTTAGGGGTCTGTAAGTTTACAAACCTGTAAACAGGATACCTAGAGAGGTACTTATTCGTGTGCCTTCCCCAGCATTCAACACAGCACAGCTCCAGACTTAGGCTTTGTATAATGTGTGTTAATGTCTACCCTTATTAGAGAAAGCAAGTTTAACCATACTTTAATGTGATTCCAAAGATGATGGTCTAAAATAAAATGTGGGAAAGTGACTTAGATGAAAGCAAGTCCTGTGAGTGCTGGACAGACAGAAAGGCTGTGGATTAGAAGTGCAATTAACAAAGGGCTGAGAGCAAGTTTGGTGTAAAGAGAGTGGGAGGCTGAGGTAAGCATGGGTGACAAGATGGAATTGTGAAACTGAGAGCTCAAGAATTGACAGCAAATGTTCAGCAAATACCCAGAAATAGACATCTATGGTCATGATACTCAGACTTCATTTGGGGAACCTTCCTTTGAATTGATTAGCCACATAAACTTTCTGCACATGCAGTCACAGAAATACAGGGCTGGAAGTCAAGTTTTGGGTCATCTAGACCTTGTTTTTGGGACAGAACTGGAACAAACACCTATATAGGAGAATCAGGTCTTACAACACTCGCAGTATTTTCCGCACAACAAGAATACACACCTCTAGCCCTGAAGTTTTATAATGGAGGTAAAATGGAGCTTATTGGCTGTTTCATTGTAAATATAATGGCATGATTTCTAATAATTCGAACTTTGGAAGTGATATTTGATAGTCATTGGAAGTGTGCACCCTACCCCTAATGATGTGTTCTTTCTTTCTCATTTTGGTCTGGAGTTGCTTTTAAGTATGTGTCATTCAGCACAGTCTTCTAATATTCTCTGGCACCCCATTATATTGCTTGTTTATGTTTTAATAAAAGCTAGAATGCAAGTTAGTCTACACTCTTCAGGAGGGTTATTTAATTTATATAGTTGAATGGGAGAGGGAAAGTATATTGATACATCAAGAGGGGATTACTTGTATGTGGTAGCACAGGTGATTCAAACCAGAGCTGCCTGTTTTACCTGGCTATGCGATTCTGGGAAGTCCAAGTAGAAGAGGATGCTTCCAGTTCATCCAACTCCATATTTTGCTTGGTGTGGTCAGTCTGCTTCAATGCACCTGATAAAAAGCAGTATTATTTCTGCCTCTGCAATTCAGTGATTCTTTTTGCTGGTGGAAAGGCAGATGCTAACAGGATCAGATAGTCTCAGACTTGATAGAGTTTAAGCCTTTGAAGCATGAAATGTAACATTGTCTAATAATATTTTCTCTGAGATCACAATGGCTATTTTGTGACTCTACACAGCATATACTCACGTTAGACAGTATTTTTTTCCTTTCCTGAATTTCTGTTTAAGAGGCAAAATCTTGAGATTATTGTGTTTGGTACCACTGATGTCTGAAATGTTTTCATCAAAATCACCTGAATAATACACACACATAAGCATTATAGACACATTTATCAAAACTAGAAAAACACAGCTAGCACACATCTGTTTGACAGTGTTAACTGAGCTTTCCCAAAAGTCAAAGTAATAGCAAGTCCAACTAACAAAGGTCTAAACAATCTAATCTCCTACATCTCAGTAGATGTCTTGAAAGTGTATTCCTTACTCTTACTGGCATGTTTGTGTTTGATATCAAGAAAGGTATTTTCATAGCTTGTCCTTTAATGTAGACACTATTATATACCAAGTCTTCAGTTGTAAAACCTCTTTGCATCTCAGTTGTCAAAAGTGACAAAATGGTGAGATGGGAAATGGTGATCTGAATGATCTGAATCCAAATGGTTTATTCAAGATTATATGTCAGAGTATTGCTTGAGTTGAGGACAGGATATTAGCCCAACTGTTACAGTTTATTAATTAACACTGTTCAAAAGTCAGCCAACAAGTAATTTAGATTTTGGCAGAGAAAAGATTTTAAAATCTAAATAAAAATGACGAGTTGGGCCAAAATGTGCAATCATATTTCAGGGAAAAGCCACTGTGAAAATAATTGGGGGTAAGTAAGTACTACTGGGTTTAATTTACAGTGTTTTAGAAATCGCTATTACAAATTATTGAAGTCTTTCTGATCACCTGATTTGAACTGCTCATTTTACATGTCTGATACTGTTTGATCAGGCTCTTTACATGTTAGTTATTTTTGTGGGTTGTTTGATGAGAGTTACAGTTTTGGTTAAAATGTTTTTTAATATCTGTGGTTCCCATAGGTTCAATTCTAATTAAATATGTGGGGTAACTGTGATTTCTTTTTGTGTCCTTAGGGAGACCACTGGGACAGTTATTGATCTATCTGTATATTTCTGCTGATACTATTGTCACTCTGTTTATTCCTTTCCCTTGTCTTCTTTGGTGCTCTCTTGGATGTCTTATGCTTTGCTCATAGTTTGCTTGCCCTGCTTTTTAGTTTTCTTTTGGCATAATTTATGTTTCTTCCTTCTCTTGCTTTCTTTATGACATCTTCATCTCTGCTGGTTTCAGTCATCACTTCTTTGATAGTTAATTTCCAAGTATTTGTATCTGTGCCTGATTCTCACACATTTTTCTGTTCTCAGATCTTCAGGCTTTTCTTCCTGGTTGTCCTTGTGTCTCATGAGCACATCCCTGAATGTTTAGTCAAAAACAGCATTTTGCCTCACTGTAATTATTCCTTACTGTGCATGTTTTGTATAATTTCCCACTCCTCATTTAATTTTCTAGACTTCTCTCTGTATGCTCTGCACTTCCTTCAGTCTTCTCTTTCTTAGCTCTTTGTATCTTCATAAAAAGTCTTTGATTTCTTTCTTCCTCAAAAATCCTGGATGTACATACAGACAGAGGAATGAGATGCTGGAGAGCAAACACTGTGGAAAGGGACCTGGGAGTCGATGGCAAGTTGAGCATGAGCCAGCAGTGCCCTGGCAGCCAGGAGGGCCAATCTGGGGTGTCCTGGGGACATCAGGGACAGCATCGCCAGCCCAGCAAGGGAGGGGATTGTCCTGCTCTGCTCTGCACTGGGGCGGCCTCACCTCCAGTGCTGGGGCAGTTTTGGGCGACACATTTTAAGAATGACATTAAATTATTAGAGAGTGTTCAAAGGAAGCCACAAGGACATTGAAGGGCCTTGATGGGAAGCTGAGGAAGTATGAGGAGCAGCTGAGGTCACTTGGTCTGTTCAGCCTGGAGGAGACTGAGGGGAAACCTCACTGCAGTTACAGCTTCCTGTGAGGGGAAGAGGAGGGGCAGACTCTGATCTCTTCACTCTTGTGACCAGTGACAGGACGGACAGAATGGCTTGAAGTTGTCAGGGGACGTTTAGGTTGGATATTAGAAAAAGGATCTTCACACAGGGTGGTTGGGCACTGGAACAGGATCCCCAGGGAGATGGTCACAGCCCCAAGCCTGACAGAGTTCCGAGAAGTGTTTGGACAATGCTCTCGGACATGGTGTGACTCTTGGGTGTGGTCCTTTGCAGGGCCAGGAGTTGGACATGGTGGTCCTTGTGGGTCCCTTTCAACTCAGCATATTCTGTGATTCTTATGTGCTTTTTTTTTCTTTTAAAAAATTTTACTGTTGTAGCAATTACTTTATCAATAATCTCTTAATCCTGTATAGTGTTCTCTTATGATTTTTTTGGTTTTATGACATTAACTATTGTGCTTAGTTGTGTTTCTGTGTACATAAGTTTCACAAATAGTGTATTTAGAATAATGTATTTTGAGAATGCTGTGAAGATAATCCAGTATTTCAGCTTTTCTTAAGAAGGAGAACATTCCGTAATGATGGGATGACTTTTGTGTGAACTTTTTAGCAGCTCTGCTTCATTGGACTTGAATAGTAGGATGTTCTTTTCTACTACTTTATTTATGGATTAATATGTGCAGGCCTGTGATCTCACTTTCATGTCTCTAGCATGTCAGTATGGTAGTATTTAAGGGTTTATTTAAAGTGCAGCTGACACTTAAGCCAAATGCATATAAACTGGCTTTTGGAAACTCCTCTAAACACTTCCCTATTGCAATCTATATCACTTAACTCAGAGCTATGCCAGTGAAGTGTTTTTGGGGCTTGTTTATTTGTTTTGAGGGGGGGTGGGGAAAAGGGATGGGTTGGGGCATTTTTTTTGTTTCTTTTCATTGTGGTTTGGTTTTTTGTGGGTTTTTTTTTTTAGATTTTTGGTTTGTTTTGGGTTTTTTTGTTTGTGTTTTTTTGGAGGGAAAATAAATGTATGATTGCATATCAAATGTGTGGAGAATTGTGACTTTATAAAGACTGTGGTTTTGTTTGGGTTTTTTTTTTCTGTAGGCATTAACACTGTTTTGTGTCCTATATCTAGTTTTCCTCCAGCACTTTTGCTGTCAATACCTTTTCCAGTGCTTTATTTCGGAGGTTATTCAATGTTCTGATGCTTTTATGTGGCTGCATTTATTGTTAAGAAAAGATTCTATTCTTCTTTTGATTGTTCATGTCAGTTATTCATGGTGCAGTGTTCCCTCTTTACATGTTAATTTTAGACAATTACCACCCCCTCCTCAGCTTCTTCCAGCAGCCACTGACACCTCCTCAGCCTGCTGGGACACCTGTGCCCATCCTCCTTTCCTTGGAAGCTGTGCCTTATTTAGATTTTCAACCAAATTTCTTCCTGCTTGATGAGGTGGCAGAGGAGTCCTGTGGATTCCCCATCACTCTTCCTTGGCTGCAGCCTTTTCTGTCATTACTAACATTGCTGATATTTGTTAAGGTCTACAGTTATTACTGTATGTGTAAGAATCTGGCATTACATTTTCACCATTCACAGCCCAGCCTTAAGTGTGGTGTGTCACATCCAAAGATCAGGGCAGGCCTCTTCCAGTGTGAAACACCACTTGCATCTGAGTCCTCTGATGATCTCCCGTGTTCCAAATACTTCCCCAGATAATGGAGTTTATTTCAGTCTGGCAATCACATTCCTAAGTGCCACAGCATCGCTTGAATAAAAAGGGTTAGGCCTAGCTTGGGCTGCTGTCACTGTATGTTACTGTGTATGGCTGGAATCTATAATACCTCAGGCGTCATCCTTGCTGCCTTAAGGGGTCATATTCGAGTTACTTTCTATGAGACATTTGCCATGGGTGGGACATCACATTTTATTAGAATGACTAAGTGATTCAGAGCATTCCAGGGTTGCCCCTCCTTCACCATGCAGGCAGCAGAGCACAGTGCCCACGATGTCTGGGTTAAAGGGTGGAATAAGGAGCCCAGTTGACATTGAAGTCTCTGTGCTTTTCCCCATCAGTTGTGTAGAAAGCCTTACTTTATGGCTTTGAGCAGCATGGCTAGCTCAGCTTTATTCTGCAGCCTGTGCTGGTCTTGTAGCTGCATGAACTGTTAATGGTGTGAATCCGTTGGAAAAAGGACACCAGTGCCATTGAGTATAAGGGCTAAATTGTCAACATATGTCTCTCAATATGTAGAATTTTGTTTTGCCTACCAGTGGTGTATGTGTAATATATAATTGGTATAATATACAAGTATAATTATTTCTCAGTGTTAATGGTGCTGTAGTCTAACAGAATGAAGTTTTACTGTTTAGCTACAGCTGGAACTCTGTTCAGTGAAATAAACTGCAAAGGCAAATATGTCTTTGCTTGGTGGCTTTATTTTTGATAAGATTATCACAGGAACTTTATCAGAGTAGTTGAATAGGTGCCTGACTCTAAAAAGAAGTTGTTTAATTGAAATGAGACAGTATTAATAGGAACTTCTGTAACTGGTGGGCTGGATTTGTGCTGATGACCTTACTCAGATGGAGCGCTCATCCCATTATGGAATGTAGGTCCTTGATTTGTGCTGTGTAATTGTTATGAAACACCATGAAAACTTTTCCTATGTTTTTTGAAATGTATCATCCCAACAGTTTTTCTACTTCAGAATTCTTTTGTCTGGTTCCAAACTCAAACTTGAGAGCAACATCATGCACTTGCAATGTTTGCACTGTTTATGCCTCTGAACCTTTCTAATTAAAGCAAAATATGTGGGCTGGAATCTCAAACTGATGTAAATCAGCAGAGCTCCATTAACTTCTTTAGAGCTGTGCTTCTTAATTTCGATATTAGCTTTTCAGCAAAAATGTGGTTAAGAAATGAGAGTTAAAGGGAATGAAAATTGAAATGAGTTTTACTCTAATTCATGTCTGCAAAGTGCAAATATGTTAAAATCCCCTTGTTGACCAAAAAAAATCCATGCAATTATTTTGCTCACTGAACCATTTTAGCTGTTGATTCATCTGCAGGCACATTTCAAAATCTCCCAACTGTTAAATTTAGGAAGAAAAAAACCAAACTGATAAAAACAAGCTGTTACTTGGTTAGCTGCCCAGTCTTGTACTAAACCACAATATATGCTTTCACTGTAAGAATGGGAAGAGGTTTGTTTAGTGGATGGAACAACTGCTGGAAATGAAAGTGGTATGTATCATTCCCAACTGTGGCATTAATTACACCATGTAGTTGGGGAACTCATGTTCTGTCATTCAGCTTGTGTCTTCACTGCAAAATTAATTTGAATGATCTATCTTGAATTCATTTAACATCGATGAGAGCAACTGCGCTGGAAAGTAACGCATGAGCTTCTCACAGTGATTGAATGACTGCAGTGATGGTGTTAGTGGCTGATGAGAGGTGCTGAAGTAAGCAGTAACTAGTGCTTTCTGACAGGCTAGCCAACTGGAATCAAAGCACTACCATGCTCAAGTTAAAGATTTTAAAAGGCACAATCCACTATTAGGCAAGAAAGGTTTATCAGGCCTTACTGTTTCACAGACCAGGTACAAGATTTTATGCCCAGTATTTGTTGTTTGCCAAGTACCAGAAGAAGCATTTTCACAGATGAAAAGACTAGAAAAATGGTACTCGTCTGGTGGCGTCCTTTGGTGTTTACAAATCCTTGATTCCAGGTAAATTGAAATACACAAACAGGTCAGTTGGCTTGCTGTATTCATCAGCTACATTGCCCCAGGCCGGTGAAGGGAGTTAAAAGAGTATGAGGCACTTCCATACGTTTTCCCTCTGATTGTGAAAGAGATTGGCACAGTGACACTATTAAGTTAGTATTTAATTATCCAAAATGGGCATATAAAGAAGTTTTGAAATGTTAGGTCTGGCTCTCTGGGCAAATGAGATATGATTAATCAGATCAGCAGTTTAAGGCTCTGTTTTTCTTACATCAGGTGAAAGCAGATGAAATTCGTGGTGAGGCTCTGCTGTCTTAAGTACTCCCTGTCCTAGTCCACATTTCTTCATTTTCTGACCCCTCTTCCAGCCACCTTCTGCAGTCATATTTTATCAGATTTCTTGTTATGACTGTCTCTGCTTTCTGGTGCACAGCAGGAATACAAGGAACCACCTTATTTGCAGACGTTGGGGTTTTTTCACCTAAATGTTTGAGGAAAATCTAAATAGATGCATATAGAGAGAATATAAACAGAATATATAATATATTCTGTGTATTTCTAATGTATGTTAGAAAGTCGGAGTTTCCTCTTCATCTAAACTGGTACTAAGAGAGCAAAATCAGTTTCTGAGCCACCTGATGTAATGAAAGGAAGATGATACAAGCTTATTTTAAGAAGAGTAATGCAGTATTGTTCCTATATGGGCCGAAGTGAAAGCACTCTGTACGTTTTGCAGCTGTGTGTTTAGGTTCATTGAATGGCACTGCAGAGTGTGATGTGGGTAACACCGGAGTCTCACCTCATTTAGACCAGACTCAAAAACATCCTTTGAATGAGCTGTATCTACATGTATTTTGTGGGCACCATCTTGGTGTGACGTTTCTTAAGAAAATTTTGAATGATGTTCTGAGATTTTTGTTAATTTGATGGTATATGGTCTCAGAAAGTACTTTATAATATATGGTCTAAATATGTGCTACTGTTTGGTATGATTAGATGAGTATGTGATTTTCTCCTCTTGTTGAGAATTTAGTGCATATACTTGACGGATTTTTTTCGTTCTTCCTTAGCTTTTGGATGCTGATTCTTTTCCTTCCATGTTCTAAGAGTCCATAATTCTCCATCTTTATTTTATAGTTACCTCAGTGATAATTATAGACAGTGATTGTTTCCCATGGTGCCTTTCTGATGGTCCAGGTAAATGTACCTTTCTTGCTTCTCAAGGCTGGACAATACTGTTTAGTGCCTGTTGAGTCTTTTGCAAACATCCGTCAGATACAAATATATTTTTGATGTGTTGATTTGGGATTTTCTGCTGAATGTTACCTCACAGTCTGTGTGCATACTGAGTAATAAACCGGTGCAGAATAAGCTGGAGAGAACTTATTAATTTGCTTGTTAGGCAGTGAAGTTTGGAAAGAAATTAAAATCTGCCGGCACTCTTTAGATAGTTTGCACTATTGATGGCTACTTTGGCATGAGAAGTGCTGCCCTCTGACTTGATTTCAGACAAGTACATGCACACAGGATTGTGACAGGATTGGGATGCCTGGTTTTACAAAGCAACCCTCCAAACTTGCAGCTTTTTGCAGTAATGGAGAAATACCTGAGTTTGAGTGAGCTATTTGTAGTACCAGCAGCAGTGAAGCAGAAGCTCCAGCTATGACCTATATATTCAGGCTTCCAGCTGGGCTTGTGCCATATGAGCTGAAGCTTGTGTGACAGAACTTCCCCTATTAATGGTGTCTGACCTGGCTGGATTAAAGGGAGACATTGTGTTGTGTTAAACTGTACTTTCTTCTACACTTAATTTCTGAAGTCTAAAAATAACATCTATGGATGGTTGGGCTCATGATTGGGCTGTGACATTACTAAATTGATGTACCTTTTTTCCCATTATTTCTTTCATTTTGCTCATTTCACTTCAGTGGCTTTTGGCCTTGTACTCAGCTTTGTGTAGCATTGCTCTAAGTAGAGTTTGTCTCTCCTTTCTATGAATTGGTATGCAACATTTATTTACAGATACCAAATAGTCATGGAATAGGATCCCATGTGGTCAAACACAGTGTGAGAAGGACTGTAATTTTGGATTGTGAAGTAATTGTAATATTTATCTTACTACTTTCCAACAGTGGCCTCTGCTGCTGTTTGCCTCTATTCTACATCAAGATCACTTTTATTCTGGAATAATTACTATGCATTTAGGAGATAAATCAGTTTCCCTCCCTCAAATCTCCAGTGCTGCTTAGTAGGCTACTAGTATGTGTGAGTCTCCAGATCTTCTAAGAAAGCTGGTTTTTACTTACCAGATTTTGTATCAAATGTGAAGCTGTTGAAGTATTTAGTAGAGGCTAGAACCTAAAAGAGATTGTTCTTGAAGTACTGCAGTACTGTTTACAGATTCTTATTGAGTTTCTAGACTAATGAGAAAATGCTCCAAGGGATGTTGTCTGGGGAGGACTGTGCAAATCTGCCATTAGAAAAAATATATGTGTAGTAAAGGAAACATGACATAGGAGCTGGAGGTTTAACTCTCAGTTCCTTGGGTGTGATTACTTATGTGGAAAAGTGAAGGAGATGTTAGTCTGTGGCATAAGAAACACGTTGACATCATTTTATATTATTGAGCAGAAACCACATGCTGAAACGTTCATGTATTTGTGACTTTGAGCTAAAGCATATGAACTGAGGAGTAATGCTGGTAATCTGGTGTGCTCACAAAGTGTAAACCTAGCCCCACAAAACTGTGATGTTTGTTTAAAAGATAAACAACAAGTCTGGGTCTCTTTTCTGTTTGTCTTCTGGGTTTTGTAAATCCTTCAGATTTTTGGGCTCAGGCCCTCTTCTACAAACACAAAGGCTTGAAGCAGATTTTTTTTAAGTGAAAGCGGATGTTCTTACATAATTGCATGATTTCAGGACCATGGTTTCAGAAAAACTAAAAAACGAATATTATATGTTTTACAAAGAAGTAATGAGAGTTGGCTATTCCACATGAGCATGCCTCACACGGAAAAACTGTTGTGCTTCTGATTTCCATATGAAAATGAGTCTTTGAACGCACTAAGGGGTCCTTGGAACTAAAAATTATACTAAATGGTTGACTTCAAAGCCTGACTTCATCCAGAGGTTTTTAACACTGTTGGAGGGGTTTGTTTGAGAGCTTAGTAGGTGCAACTTGAATTAATTTTTCAAAATTCAACTTCCTTCTAAAATAAAAGCAAAATTCAGAGAATTAACTGGCAGATTGCAGCTTATGGCATCAACAGCCTGATTTTTATAAGGGCTGGGTAGGATGTCTGAGTTCCTTGAAAATTTTGCCTTGCTTGTACTGAACTCTCTTGGATATTCATCCTCAGAAAGGTCACCAAAGAGGCCTTAAGGCCTCTGCCTTATTGCAGCATCTTTGAATTTTACCTGTTCCCTCTTGATTAAAGGAGCTTTTTTGACAAAGCACAGGAAAACTCACTGTTGGAAACCATCCAAAGTTGGCATGGGTGGAATAAATGTTTGAGTAGGTCTTTTTACAACTGCCTTCCATAATTTTCCTTCTATATCTAGAAAGAGAAGCTTCTAAGTAAGGAAATGAAGCCATATCTGACTTCATTACATGCCTTTCTCTGGTCTTAGTATGTCTGACTTAAAGTCTGCTGTTACTCTGCTGTCTCATGCCCATTTGTTTCTAAAAAAGTATTTTGTTTGACTTAATCTTGGAATCTTAGAGTCTTAGCCATATATAGTTTTTTGTGCTATTTCAACTTGGAGAATATAACAGTTTTACTGGATGGTTAAAATCCCTATTTGGATGGGGTATATTTTAAATATTGAGTTTCCTTTCCTTATCCATGCATTTGGGGAAAAAGAATGGTGTGTGCCAATACAGCTGCTTTTAAATGAGCCATGCTGAAGCTTTTACTGAAGTAGAAGTGATTCAAAAGCCTGTTATTATGCATTAACTGTACTGAAGGCACAATAGCACAGTTATGTTTAAAGTGCACTTCTGTTCTGAATGATAGCTGCAGTGGCAGCTCTTGTGGTTGCTTATTTCTTTCTTCTCAGTGCTTTCTGCATGTGATCTGTTCAGTTTTCAAGTAACCTGGTAGCTTTTCTGGCTACCAGCTGTTCAAACTTAATCTGTGGTCTGACTTGGATCAAGTAAATTTTGCCAGTGATTTTCCCATTTGAATGTGGTTGTCACTTCTACTGAGGATGTACTAGGCAGGAAATAGCCTCATATTCTGTGTTATTTGAGGTCTATCTCCAACGTGTGTAAGGAGGTAGTAACCACCCTAATTTTGTTCACTGAAGAAGGACAGGTAGAAGGAACTTGGTTGTACAGAAAAGTACTTTTGTAGTTACTTTGCAAGCAGAGATATTAATGGAACAGGATCAGTGGTATTTTATGAGAAAAGATGTTATTTCCTGTCACTTCATTTATATCTGTTCATGGATGGAATTGTCTTTCTCACTAGCTCTGAAATAGTAGCCAGCTTTTACTTTTTGAAGGGCAGTTTTGATCCCATTGTTCACTTGGCATCAATGGAATAATGTTGGAATGGACTAATAATGCATCCCTCTGCCAAATGAGGTCTTCAGATGCTCAGAGAAGATTTCTGCCTTGAAGCAGATTCACTTCACTGATCCCTCTTGCCTGCGTTTTCAAGCAGCGCAGAGATTTTCTTCCTGGTATGAAATTCTGTAGTATGGGGAAATCTGTCAAGGGCAGCTTCTCTGGTGGTTGTTCCTTGTAGAATACCTGCTGACAGAGTAATTTTGTGAACCCAGGAAGAGATGGTGGTCTACTCTGATTGCCAAGCTATTCATTAGGCATAATGCAACACTATATGTAAGAACATACTCAGTAACACAATTGGCAAGTGAATACCCAGTATGTGTAAGAGTGTCCTTCTGTGCCAAATGGAGTGGGTCATTTCAAAGGGGGTCACTAGTCCACAGTGTCTAAAAATTATGTTATGCTTTTTGTAATCTTTTCAGGGAAGTGCACGACTTGTCTGGTTGATTTTCAAAGCCTATTGTTACAGAAACCAGATTGTCATTTTTCCCCTGGTAGTACAGTTTATGAATAGATCTGTAGTGAAATCCCCTTGAAGATGATATTGACATGTCAGACAAAGCAGCCTCTTCTTGGCATTATCGTGAGGTGAACAAATTGAGTTTATAAGTGATGAGGTTGAACAATTAGCATAAATACTTTGCATCCTTCAGTTCTGGAAGAGATTTTTTTAGTCTGACTGGGAGTAAAAAAAAATTCAAAACAAGAGCTCATTGAGCTTGAGCTGATAATACCAAAACCTCATAGTGTGATGTTTGATTCTCCAGCTTGTTTGCAGCTGGAAGGCTTACCTATGAAAAACATAAGGAATGATTCTTTTCTGTAGGGATGAAAAGTTGCCTGACCTTTTAATAACTGTCCTTTTTATGTGAGTCACAGTATTGATTGTTAATCCAGTCATTATCCTTTTTCCAAAAGGTGATCTTGCTGGGGACATCACTTTTTATCTGTATTTAAAAAGGACACAGCCAATCTGAGTCCAAAACCCAGCAGAGCCAGAGAGCTCTCTCCCTCATATGAAACAAGATGCTGTAGACCAAAGAAATCAGTGACTTTCAGGAAGAAAAAAATGAGAGGAAGGTGGAGAGGGAGCATCAAATGTATGAAGCTCAGCATGGGAAACCAGAGGCAAATTCCATGTAGAAGACACAATTTTTTACTGGCAACTGCTGTCTGTAGTTAATTCATAGAAAAATCAAGAGGTAGTAAAATTTAAACCTGTTCTGAGAGCCAGAATTGTTCCCCCAGAGCTGGGAAATGGCACGTCATCTCTGAAAGAGCTGCACCAGTGCTGGACCCTGCCAGTGTTTGAACTGCTTTGCCAGCCTTGGCTCAGAGTAGTGTAAACAGAGCTGAGGCAGTATGAGTCAGTAAGTAAAAAAGGGGAGAAGGTGTAAATTACTTTTAGTACCCTAGTTTAGGAATCTGAGGTGTAAAATAAAAGGGCTGGTGTCCATAGGTAGGGTTTTGAAGGATATGCACATGCTTTGTGGGGAAAACTAGTGCCATAATAAGAGAAGATGCCAGAAGAATTCAGAAGCTGTGTGAATGGTCTAGAGGCCAGGGAGAAAAAAACAAACAAAACATGATCCCAAACCTTGGGAACCTTTTAGAGTTATTTTGAGGACATTAAAACAATTAACACAAAGCTAATACATGAAATGCTGCTCTCTGATATGCTGATGCATCTTCATGTTGCACTACTTGTGTATTCTTGTGTCATCACTGACTCCCGAGATCAGGAACTGGGATTTCATCATGCCTTTCAATTTTTGGGTTGACAGATAATTCTTAATTTGTTTTTTCATTTTTTGACATTGTCTTAATGAGTGCAAATACTTTTCTTTTTTTATAAAAAAGAAAAACTCAGTGTAAGTCTAGGATTTAATAAGGCCTTAATTCTACTTTTTATTGTAGCTAATCCAGTCTTGTATTGATATTTTCATAACTTCATACTGATGGAAAGAGCATTTTCAAGGCTATTTCATAAATATACCATTCTTTACAATCATATATTAAATGAATTTAATGGTTGGGAGTTGAGTCAGTTATTTGCTTCATAAGCTGCCACTTTACCATTGCACATGTAATCACACTTGGGAGTCCTCTTTTGGTTGAGCAATGCAAATCGAAATAATGTACCAGAGAGATAAAATTTGCTCATAATTCTACTGTTTATGAGGTGAGGGGTATGGAGGAGGGTGCTTAGTGTGCCTCCTGCCAGATGGTACTTTGCCTGCAAATAGAAAGCTTGATCTTCGGCATCACGTAGTTTTACATGGATGCACAAATGCCTCTCGAAGAAGTTGGGTGGTGTTTCAAATAATTTCATTGCACTTCATTTGGATGCCTTATTGTTGCCTGGGTAGTATAATCCATGAGACGAGTTTACTAAAGAATTATCTCGACAGAAGTGTCCTTGCAGAATTTTTCAAATAACCACGTGTATTTCTTTGAATTACCCATTCCTGATTTGCTCTAAGACTGCTTCCTGGGTTGGTATCCAGCAGAAGCTGAACTGAGCATTTGAGGGGAAATCCACAAGTCATCCTGCTACAGAAAACTGGAAACAGCTGTCTAATGGGAATGGGAGCTTAAAGCTTGGTAATTCTTATTTTTTTCCAGAGGGTATCCCAGCATTATCAGTGAACTGTTCTTTATTTCTTCTTTGGTTCTTGTAAGATTTATATGTTACCTGCTTTCATGTTTAAATGCGCTTGCTCAGTGTACCATTTTTCTTCACTGACAGTTTAGTTAAGGGCATACTAGCTTGTGATTTTACAAAGAGTTCTTTTAAAATTTGAGGTTTATGTTTATGTTTTTCATATTTTTTTAGGCTTCCTGTAATTCTTTAAAAAACATATCTTTAATGTACCCTGGGACATTTGTGATTTTCTAATGACTTTTGAAATCCATTATATCTAATTCAGGAAGTATTATTAAAAAGGAGGACTTGCGTATGACACATTTTATATTTGTGTAAACTAGTTTCACTGTGATGTAAGATCTTTGGGTTTGACTTTGTTTCCAGTATTAACGCTACATTACATAACTAAAGTCAATACTTTTCTATGAACAAAAGCTACCCACTTCTTTTCTCAAGTACTCAATTACCATCACAATTTTGACAGTGCACAGGTTGTGCAAGAGGATCAGATGAGTGTATTATGTCATTCCCTGAGACTATTACCTACATATTCTGAGGTCACCATTGTCCTTCTGAGGCTGTACCACTTCAGCACCTGAACTAATGGGTAAAACATAACAGGGCACCAACCCTTTTGACATTCATGGTAAAGACAATATGGGGGGATGTTTTCAAAGTCACTAACCATCTTTCTGTAAAGATCTTCCCACTGCACTGATTTTGAAGAGCAGTATGGGCTAAAGTCACAAATGTTTTAAGAGCAAGAGTAGTTTTAAGACCTACTTACCCTATTCAGTGCAACTCAGCTGATAGGACCCCTGCTTTCAGGGAGATGTTGTTGGAAGGAGTGATGATTTTTTGGGTTTCAGATAAATCTTCTAACAGATTAGTACAGAATTATAAATTAGTACAGTTTGCAGTACCATGAAGTCTGCTGCAAGTTCAACTCCTGTCAAAAACTGTTGACATTTTACTGCTGACACCAGGTAATGATGCATGCATTTGCTTGACAGGTACAAAGAAGCTCACTTCTGCACACAGTGATGAGTTTGTTTCCTGTCACTGAGGCACAATTGCCTGTGTATGAACACAACCCCAGGCCTGGGAAGATGAAGATCTGCAATGTGAAAAGGGAATTGCACATATGCAGAAATATACTTACCTGCAGAGGTGCCTAAAGCTGTTTGCAGTGCTTAAACAAATGACACAAATTTGAAGTATTCAAGCTGGCTTGTGAATATGATTATTGAAGGGGTAAAAGGGGAAGTATGTAATTCTGTCTTCTGTCTATCCTTCATCCCCTTATGCCTCTGCTGTGGGTGAGTCTGGTGATCAGCAATTCCTGAATGGTGAGGGGGTAGGCATTGCAATCTGTAGCTGTAACGTGTCCTGAAGAGACAGAGGAGCAAGATGTAGACATTAAAAGGGGCAGTGAGCTTTTGTGTACATCCTGCAAAGGCAGAGCTGCACATACCCTTCAAAAATCTACAAATCCATTTTCAATGTGAGGAACAATGTTAAGAGTTATAGCAGGCTTGAGCACTTAGCAGGTGTTAAGGGTTGGCATGTTTGTTGTGAGTAAATCAACTGCTAATAAGGTGAAGAAATCACATGTCAAGGCAGGTTATAAAACCACAGATCCACGTGGTGGTTGAGATGGTTGTCAGGCTAAGGGGATTCTGAAACTCTGCTTCACTGGCAGTCTGCCTGTCAGAGTATGGGTAGGGCATGTGGAAACAATGCTCCCAGGGTACCCAGAATTAATCTGCTAACAGCCTAAGTCAGGGCAGGTGTCACCAGCATGCTGGGGTTGCCCCAGCTGCTTTGTGCCAGGGCTTTGCTCCAGAGTCATGCAGGCAGCTTATGCTGTGCAGCTGCTCTTATATTCTGTTCTGAGGCATGCTGTTTGCATGCCTTGTATAGCTCTTTAGCCACAGGCAGCTCAGCCAGAGCTTTTTATCAAAGGTGAATCATCCTTTCTGTCAAGCCGTAATGAAGGATTTTTTTATGTCCATGACTCAGAGAAAAAGGTGGTGATGTCCCCTCCAAGTCATAACTGGATTAAGCTGCTTTTGTTTCCCCACTCATTTAATGATGGCAGAGAGGGAACAAGCTACAGAATGATGGCAATTTCAATATAGACTTGGCTTTCTTGGTGCCCTCCCTTCTTCCTGAGATCTGTGCTGGATAAGATGAGCTGCAGGAGCCATGAGTTTGCAACAGTACCAGCAGGATAAATATTTCTGTATTTCTATCTGGTTTTAAGATGATGGGTGTATGTTCCTCTCCTTTTCTTGGCAAAGGTTAGCCCCATTAGATACACTGCTTTTCATTACATCTCCTTCTCCCATCTGTTCTGTCTCTTTTCAGTAGAAACCAAGGAGATGCAGCTCCCACTCAGACGGCCAGATAACTCCATCTCCCATACATGAGAAAATATCTCTGTGTGAAGCAGAGCAGTGCCTTGCTGTGCACACACATCAGATTGTACCATGAGGGCAGACTGCTCTCTCAAACTCTGATAATGTCGTATTCCCTCTGTCAGCTTATACAGATGAGGGAATGCCACTGCCCCCTTCAGTTACATCTTGTTGAAATCCCAGGCCTAAAATTGTCCCTAAGGGAGTCCAAACAGCTTTTTTTTTCTGAGAAACCAGGTTATCACAGCAGTAGGTAAGAGAAACAAATAGTTTAAAATACTAACGGCACGATATAGCTAGTAAATAAAGAACAGTGCATGTAGGTAAGGTATACAGAATTTATAGATGAGAATTAGACCAAACCCGTGGTTATTTGGATAATAAATCCATAAAGACAGTAAATATTTATACTGTTAAACTCCAACTGTACCTTGAAACTCACTGGTAGGTGGCCATTTCATTAAGGAAGAAATCTTGCCTACCAAGCTCCAGAGCTTCGGTTAATTTCCCTGACTTTTAAAGAAGATCTTGAATTGTCTCCTTGTGAGAACAACTGCACACCATGAGTTCTTTGTGGAGAGAAAAGCTTTGAGAAAAGCTGTCTTCATGTTAATTCGTGTAATATTACCTCTGTGAGACAAGCAGGTATTTATTGCAGGTAGTTATTTATTACTAATACTATTATTACCAGAATATACTGTTACCGCTGTCTCTGAAGCAGGGCAGTTTGCAGTGAAGCTGCTTTGCTTTTGTTTTGTGACCAGATGCCTAGGCTCATTTTTATTTTCTGGCTCACCTTTGATGTCCTCAGGACTTTTGATTTCCTGTTTGGTATTAACTTAATATAAGTAAAGTCACCTTAGAAAGATTAGAAAAATGCTGATTTTTAGTCATGCTTCTGCTAACCTCAGTTTATACTAACTTATCTTTTTTTAGCATTGTACTGTGAAATACTATACAGTCAACTGAATGAGATTACTGGGTAGGTAATAGCTTCCCAGATGACAAATCCATTTTGCCAAGTTAGGGGACAGAGAGATGTTCCTTCTGCTGTATGGTGGCAGCAAGGGGATGGCACTTCTGGCACAAACACCTGTGATGGGAGCTGCACATCTTTGCATCCGATTATGTGAAAAGATCTGCCTCGTGCAGGGTCCTGTTATCATTTCTAGAGACTCAGGCCAGGGCTCTGTTCTTTGCTGTCCTATATGTATTCTCACAGCCACAGCTTGAATGGAGGAGACAGAGGACAAAATGGGGGTTGCAATGAGAAAAGTAGTGTGTGTCCTGAATACATCCATGTGGGCATGGTATTTTAGCCAGTGATGTAAGAACAACCATATTGTGTAAGTGCCAGCACAGTGGGTCTTTTCTCCCACAGGAGAAGTTTCCTTAATGCTTTTTCAGTTACTAATCACTTCAGTTAATATTAGTTTTAGTAGGCAGAATTTATTAGAAACCACATGCTTTGTATGCTTACTAATTTTTTACCATACGTAATTTTTTGTGGTGGGGAATAACTTCTCTGAAAAATTTTGCTTTTGTCAGTTAATGAAACTGACAAGAAGGTCTTAAAGCTGATGGTATTTCAGTGTTATTCCAGAAGAGTATTCCACTCTCATGGAGGGAATGATATTACATGGAGAGAATGGTATTTTACTATACTAGATATTGCTATATTACTATATATAGCAATGTATTACTACAAGGAACTTCGACTGTTACATGCATATATGCTTCTGTTGGCATCTTAAAATGTTTATAGAACATATTCAATAGATTCAAGCATTGCATCTTGACCAGTAGTCTGTACTGTGTTCCTGTAAGAATAAGAATGTCAACTATGATTACACAGTGTCTCAAAACTACAGAGCAGTACGGAAATTCTGAACTGTCAAGCTGTGGAGTAATACATCAGAAGAGACATTTACATTTGGTCATGTTTCTGCAGATGCATCCTTTTTTTTCATTCTTCCACTTATACATGCTGTACTATTTAAAAAAAAAAAAATATGATTTTCTTTCAGCCATTAATGAGTTTCCTGAAGATATATTTACAAATAAAGAACGTCAGCAAGGAGGAATTCTGCTTCATATCACTGCTGTAAGTTTTCCTCTACTATGCTTCATTTTTGTTTTCCTTTTATGTTACTTATTCTATTTTTTAAATAAGATACTAATCATCATAGTGACCTTACTAAGTATAGGTCTGTATGTATCAACAAGTTTTCAATACTTTAATTTGAGTATTTCTAAAACATCTATATGAGTACAATTTCTTAAAAGGTAACACCTTGGAAACATGGTATAGTGGTGGACTTGCTACTGTCAGATTAACAGCTGGACTTGATGATCTTAAGGATCTTGTCCAGCCTAAATGATTCTGTTACACTATGATTCAAGAAAAGGATGCAAGTCTGAATGCAGTGCCTATTCATTCATTCATTCCCTTGGAGATAAATCCTGGCAGAATGGATCACATGACTTATATTTCATGTTGTGTAAACAGTGTGGGATTCCTTCGTTGATGACATCGAGCATGATGTGGAAGTTTCTTGAGTCTCTTTTCTGCTGTGCCTCTATGCAATAGATGCAATTACAATTAAAAAAAAAAAAAAACAAAAACAAACCAACCCTGAAGAATATAGAAAATATCATGTGGAGTGTTATTTTCTATTGTAGTAAAAACAAAGCAAGTGAGGTCTGCAGGCTCCAGGTTATCATTTCCAACTAGGGAAAGTGAAGTAGGAAGGAGCTGTGTTTGATGGACAACAGCAGGATTAGGCCCACTGCGAGGGCACAGCACATAAAGCTGCATGAGACAGTGGAAGAACCACGTGTATGCAGGGAACAGGGATCATTCCTAAGAGTTTTAGTGCAGTGATCCATGGCCAGGGGTCACTTACTTCCAGGTGTAATTGTTTCCTGAATATTGTTAATCAGCCTGGTTTTACTTTGTTTAATTACTTGGTCTGATAGTTAAAAATATAGAGGATGGCTACATAACTCTGTAAGCTTTACCCATTACTTTTCATTTTATGAAATCTGTTGTGGCATCCTGTCCTGTCAAAGCGTGGTACCTTTCATATTTTAGGGTCTGACAAACATTCTTGTTCTAAATGAGATCTTACATTCAAAAATCTGGTTTTATGTCATAAATTTATTAACAAGGAGATTTTTATTTGGAATAGAATAAAAATTGAAGTTGTATATTTCTGGTAATTTGAATAAAGGTAGCATTGCCTTTTTTCCTCTTTTCATGTACAGGAAAAATCTTAAGTATCCCTGAATTTGTTTTTTTTATAGGCTCTATATATGTTCTATGCTTTGGCCATAGTGTGTGATGACTTCTTTGTTCCATCTTTGGAGAAAATTTGTGAGGTATGTTAAAGAACTTCATTACTCTTTTAGAAATTTATTTAGAGACTATTATTTAGAGAATCAAAAATTTTGTGTCATCATTGTTTAGAGTTCATTCCTGTCAACTTTTTGGCATTGATCCTTTTCAAATGATTTGAGCTTCCATCAAAAACTGAACCAGTGGTCTGTGCATACTTATTCCTCTGGCCACACTCAACCAGAAAAAAATCAAAGATTTAATGAGATTGGATGGCAAATACTTGAAGCATGAAACTAGGAGAAGTATGGGTTATGGATGAGTTGGGTTTATTATTGTACTCCTTTTTTTAAAAGTAACTTGTGAAAAGATATCATAGATAGAAAAAGGAATGTGTTGGCTATGCAAATCTTATTGCACATCTACCACTGTATCAGCAAGGAGAGAGGAAGTATATGTGGTCCTACTATAAAGTGGAGAAAAGGGAAAATGCATGAAAAAAGTATGCACCTTGGATATGGAATGAGAATACTTTTTTTAAATGCAAAAAAAAAAAAAAAAGACCAAAAATCCCCCAAAATGTAATGCCTTTACGTAATTTTTGAGAAGACTTTGCAAAATTACATCTAGGATTCTAACTGAGTTGATTGTGACAGGGTAGAATTTTTACATGGTATGTAAATGTTGAGTATGACTTTGGTGAACAAAATGAGTACATAATACAAATATGGATTTTAGCTTCTTTCTAAAGGCAAATTGAAAATCTCATCTCCTTTCTTTTAAACAGAAATAAGAGTGTTAATTTTCTGAAAAACTCTTGGGGGATTTTGTAGCTAATTGAAAAGTCTGTTTTCCTATGGCTAAATGTGCTACATTGGTCCTTGGTGTTACTATGAGTTACAAACTTACACTTATCAGTAGAAGAACAAATAGGAAAATAAGGGAGATGATCAATAGTAGTAAAATACTCAGTTGGGATCTTTTCTTTCCCTTTCCAGGTGTTCTGTATTTAGCATGCACCTTAGACACCTTATTTAAGTCATACCAGTTGGTTGTTCCAACTACTGGTTACTGATCCTTCATAAAATCTTTACGTCTTGTCTCATGTTCTGCTGAACATTTAAGCAGCTAAGAAGAGTTCAGATAGCACACTTAGGTTTGAGCTCCTGCAGCAGTATGACTGGTAATAGATCATGTTTGTGTTTTATGTTTTGTCAAGATATGTAGGATCCCACTGTCATCAGCTTAAGATGTTTTCAAGCAAACTGCTTGAAAAATACAGGACTTTTTTACTTCTCCTTTTGTCACTAGTTACTTTTCTGTCCTCGAAAGAAAAACAATGTACTGAAGATGAGCCTAGTAACTCTCAAAAAGGAAAAAGCTCCTCCATAAAACCGTATTTATAGTTCAAGGGAAAGATCTTCAGACTGCTAAATTGATGCAGCCCACTTGTGGACCTGCACGTGTTTATGCCAGTCTGAGAACCCTTAAGTTATCTATATCCTATTAGAGCTTAAGAGACACTGTCATAAAAATAGATCTCTCTGCCATACTGTGTCTCTCTGCTTCTCTGTGTCTAATTGGACTAATTTTACCTGTGTCAGTGGACTCACTGTTGATTACACAGTTGAAAAGTGAAGCCAGAATCAAGCCTGCTGTTTGTAGGATTTATTCACAAAGGTTATATTTTTCTGTTACAGATTTTTATTTTCAAATTTAGAAGCCCTAAGATTTGAGGAATTGAATGATTGTGTTTAGAGTTCCAAAAGTAAAATCATGAAAACAATTTGAGATGTTTACTATCTTTTTGAATCTGTGAGATACTTTCTTTAATCAGCTCCATGTAAGCCACCATTGACTATTCATTTACATGTACAACTATAGAACTCCACAATGTAAATACACTAGCAGTGCTGAAATTACCAGTTGTTTTCTTCTAGAAACTACATTTGAGCGAAGATGTTGCTGGAGCCACATTCATGGCAGCAGGGAGCTCCACCCCAGAACTGTTTGCATCTGTTATAGGTATGGAGCCCACACATAAGCTTTTTTGAGATCTTGCTGTTAAAAATTTAGCAGCAGATAAAGCACAGGTACCCATTCTTCTGTCAATTTATAATCAGCAATTGCAGCTGTCAGCTAGTCTGTGGTTCATGGTGTAATTAACTACTCAAAATAGCTCATAAAACTGTGAGCCTCCTCTCAAAACACAGAGAGGAATGTCTGATTCTGAACACAGGATGCAAAAGAGGAGATTTACTGAAGTCCCCTGAGAATTAATTTGATATATTTGGAAAAAGATTAAGAGCAGCCCCGAGGAGAAAGACTTGGGGATGTTGGATGGTGAGAAGCTCATCATGATCTGTCAGTGTGCAGCCAGTGTGCACTTGCAGCCCAGAAAACCAGCTGTATTCTGGGCTACACCAAAAGCAGTGTGGCCAGCAGGTTGAGGGAGGTGATTCTGCCCCTCTACTCCACTCTTATGAGACCCAGTCTAGAGGAAGAGACTTTTAAAGGACATCTAGTTTAGCTGCCCTGCAGTGACCAGCAACATTTCCAACTAGATCAAGTTTCTCAGAGCTCCATCCAAACTAACCCTGAATGTTTCCAGTGGTGGGGTCGTCTTTGTGCCAGCATCTCACCACCTTCATTGTAAAATATTTGTTCCTTTTATCTAGTCTATATCTACGCTTTTTTAGTTTATAACTATTACCCCTTGTCCTAGGGGTTCCAAAAAGTTTGTCCTCATCTTTCCTGTAAGATCTTTTTAAGTATTGAAGGGCTGTAACAAGGTCTGCTCAGAGCCTTCTCTTCTCCAGGCTGAACAAACACAACTCTCTCAGCCTTTCCTCACAGGCAACCCACCCCCACTGCTCTGTCCTCAGCTGCCCTTTCTGAATAGCCCACAACCCTTGATAGCAGCACTCGAGTTGTGGAATGTGTCTAACCAAATTTCAGTAATGCAACTAGGTTGTAGCTTTCTAGCAGCATGACGGCTTAAATTTGATAAATCTTTAGTAAAGCCTTTGTAGGCTTTATCCTGACTGAGGTTTTTACAAACTTTAAGGAAATACTATACAAAAGCATGCACCCATAACCTCACATCGAACTTCTTGAAAAGCAGTCACTGTAAGCCTTTAAGGATCTCCTTAGCAATCAAGTAACTTTAGCAAAAGTTATTTGTTTGCTCACCTTGGAGAAAGATTTCTGTGCTTTAAATAAATTCCATGCTTCTAATGTGACTGGAAATGTTTTATACTCATTTGAATGGATTATTGAACAACTACCAACCAAGCTGTGAAACAGAGAACTTACTGTTGAACTAACTAGTTAAGAAGTCATTTTATATAAGTGTATATGTAGAGGTTTTAAGCCAAAACTGGGGAGCTGCTAGCTAGACTAAAAGCACAAATCATTACACAGGGAAGCAAGCCTTAATTATGAAACATATTTTGATTAATCTTTGAAACAGTTTCTACTTTACAAGTAGTACATGTTCTGAGTGAATTAAAATTAAATGACAGAGGTAATTATGTGTGTTTTGCTCCCTCTGCAGGTGTATTTATCACTCATGGAGATGTAGGAGTTGGGACCATTGTTGGTTCAGCAGTTTTCAACATCCTCTGCATTGTTGGTGTCTGTGGACTGTTCGCAGGACAGGTTAGTAAGATACTTGTCTTTATGTAGTTCAATTGCTTGCAAATTGGGGTTTTCATGAGCAAATATTAAAAACAAAAAGACAAAATCACAGACAAAAATGGCATTGTGAAAAACGTCAAGGATTGGAAAGAATTTACAAATGCTTTACAAAAAGCAAATGTTTCTGAAAAGTTCAGCTGTGATTTCAGCACTCTGAACGTGTAGCATGCAGAGGAAATGGGTTCTTCTTCATACTGTGTTTACAGTCACCTGATCAGTGGCATCTGCTGTTCCTTCCTGGTACTGATGATAGTCAAAGAATCTGGGACACAAGCATGAGATTTGCTCCTATTACTCAATAGCTGGTTAAACTCTTTATCATATTTTTTCAGGTAGTAAGTCCAGTATATCCACAAATATAAGGAATGAGAAACAACTGATTTGCTGCACTACAATGAATTGTACTTTAGAATTGAAATTATGACCAAATCAAGTATCATTAATAAGAAATATGTTTCATTAATGGAAGTTTCTATATGATTTTTATTACTAATGCTTATTATAGATTCGTTGTCTTACAGACTGGTACATCTTCACAATAGCATAAAACTGCATTTGGTTTCAGAATTGTTGCTAATAATAATAATTACTCTGCTCACACACCTAAGTTATTTTAAAATAGGAGCCTTTTTGTTTGGTTGGTTATCTGTTTTTGAATGGCATATTTTTGCTGGCTGAAGATGTGGTATTTTTCAGGTGGTTTGTCTCACCCAGTGGGCTGTGTTCCGAGATTCTATATACTACACAATATCTGTGATCGTACTTATTGTTGTAAGTAGTTCTCTTATCAGCTATTGTGTTTCATTGCTTGAATTTTTGGAGGACCAGCCTGCTAGCTATTGATACACACTGGCCAATTATTATTTTCCTGGCTAGTTCTAGTGGCATCTGGAAGGAAGAGCTGAGCTCCACAGTGTTGTATAGATATGAAAATTTCATACAGGCCCATGGAATATGTGCCCATCAGGTCCATCAGTGTCCATTCACTTTGTACTTTGTAGGGTTTGTGCAGTTCTGCAGGCTAGGAGGCTACTGTTATGCAGTGCATGTAGCACTCTCCTCTGGCCTAGGAGACTGCTCGTTGTGGAGGTGAAAAATTTTGAGCTACACTTCTATTTTGAATAGAGAAGGCTCTTTCTTGTTTCTACGAAGTAATTTTATTTCAGATTCTGGGTAGGGTTTTCCACATAGAGCACAGGTGAGATACCACTTTGTTCATCTAGAGCAGCGTGGTAGTTCCTGAGTGTACCCATTTAATGTGCCTGGTGGCAAGGCAGGGAAGAATCCACTAAGCCTGTATTTTGTAATACAAGTGGATCATCAGCTGTGTATTCACTAACAGCAGTTACATGGGCTGGAGTAAAATGTATAACCACTTGGCCCAAGAGGAGAAGTAGAATGGCTGCCTCTTCTGCTAAAACTAGACTAGCTGTTAAAAGGACTTAAAAGTTAAGTATTTTTGGAATAAGTGACTTTGCTGTCATTTGCACAGCACGTGGGTACATGTGTGCATATCTGTCTGTCCTTCACATGCTTGCACTGTTTCACTAAATAGTACTTACAACAGTCACTGACAGGGATCCTGGCCTTGTTCACAAGGTTTGTGTTTTGTGAGGGGCACAATCCATAGAGTGGAAGTTCTGGTTAGAAGGGGTCAAAACTTGATTAGGTCTGTCTAGATACTTGCTAAAGAAATTTGTCTGATTTTCGACATAGATCAGAGACATGGTCAATTTACGTGTTTCCTGTTTTTTCCTCCTTCTAGTTCATATATGATGAGAAAATAGAATGGTAAGTTGTGTAAGTTATTCCGTACAGTCCTATATTTGCCATGAGGCTCACCAGTAAATAGAGTTGTTGTATAATTTACTTTCATTCTACACACTGAGAGTATGAGCTGGATTGAACACTTAGGAAATCCTATGTATTTTCTTTGGATTTAGTTTTTATGATGGTCAGGGAAAACTAAAAGAAAATACAAGAACTGGGAAACATTAAGGGCATACATAGGCCTGTATGTAAGGCCTGAAGATTCCCATGTGCAGAGAGGGTAACTAAAACTCTTCTGCTCTGATTCTGACTGTTAACATTTATGGGGGTGCCAGGTGTTCCAAAGAGCACCCCAGTATGAATCCAAGTGGAAGATGGTAAGCATCTTCTAACAGAGCTCTCAGAGTGCCTGGCCTGTGCTTCAGCACTGAAATCACAAAAGGCCTGAGTGTTACAATCCTCAGAAGGTAGCTGTGGTTTCAGTATGCACGGCACATTTCTGAAATATATGCGTTGCATTTTGTTTGCGTGTTTATTGGAACTTGATAGTCTGCTTCCCCTCTCATTCTGCTGAGACACCATCTAATCTTAATGCTGTGAATCTTGTGTGTGCAAACGTGACTTGTACCAGATGTTTAAGGCACTCTCCTACATAAAACTTGTAAAGCATACAGCTGTTTCAATGGCCTTCTAACACTTGTTTCTGTCTTTCTGAGGTGGGAAAGCCTTGTACTCATCGTTATGTATTCATTCTACATACTTATCATGAAGTAAGTACTTCTCCTTGCTAAACCCTTTAGGTGTTAACTGACCATTATTCTTTTGGTCTTGTTTTGTCCTTGGCCTTCCTGCCTGAAGGCAGTACAGCCAGTCATGTTTCTGTGTAAGATCTATTGGGTTTTGTGCTTAACCAGTTTAATTCTAGATTTGTGCTCAGTCAGCAGCAAATACTTTCATGCATCTTTTTCACAGTGCACAGAGGTAAAGTAGCTTTCAGAAAAAGTTGAGAAAAATGTCATTTATACAAAGGGATATAAAACGTCTGTGGGGGCAGTCTGTATTGTAAGGACACATCATATCAGCTCTTACACATATTTTGTACTCCCTGGAGAACAAGGTCAGGGACCATTAGACAGAGTGCTAAGGATGTATTTATCTTCAGACCATCTCATACAAGGTTGTATACTGACATTTTCTTCTGTTGTGTCACTGCCTCTGACAGGAGAGTCAGAGGTCTGACTGTTGCATCTGTGAGTCCACCCTTCTACTGCAAGTAGCTTAGACTTACATCCCTTGGTGCCTTCCCCTCACAAATCACCCTGTTGTAACTCCCTTTTCTCCTACATCAAGTCTTAGAAGAGTTCACTGACAGCCCTCTTAGATCCCACCCTAGTGCTAAAATAGATATATACTGTCTTTAGAAGGGTGTGGTCAGCAGTCCCAGAAATGCTCAAGAACCCCCCCACAGGAAACACAGTACTGAGAGAAACAGTGAGGTGAATTGCAAGCTGATGCAGGAGGAAGGAAGCTACTGTACAGTGAGTGTCCTGGCTCCAAAATCCACAGCCTCCAGCATTTTGCCTTCACTAAATCTGCTCTAGTGCCTTTTTGCAGTTTGCTGTATATCATGAGAGATAGGTGCAGTCCTTGCTTTCCTCTCAGCTTGCCACTGAGTTGGACAGTCCTTTCTCTTCTCTTCCTATTAGTTGTCAGAGAATATGCATCCAGGCTTTACTGCTTGCCTGCATAAGTTGTTCTCAGATGCTTAAAAGCTTGCCAAGAAAATGCAAAAATCCAACCTTTTCAGACCTTTTGTTTGCACTTTCAGGTACAATGTGAGGATGCAAAATTTCTTCATGCTTAAAAGCAAGAACGTTGGAAATGGTGACACAGTCAACAATGAGCTGGAAGATGGTAATAAATGTTATGCCTCTAGTTATGATGACCCATCCATTCCATTACTATGGAAAGGTAAGGCTGAGCAGACAGGACTTGGAAAAAGAGTAGTTCACAGGATAGTCTTTTTATTTCTTTAATGCATATCAAAACAGTGTTACTATTCAGTTGTAAGCAGGGTTTACTTGATAATTTACCAGTCATGCTGCCACATTAAAAAAAAAAAAGATTTTTTTTGTTAATATTCTGAAAACAAGCTGCTTTGCACATTGGCAATTTTCCTCTCTTTTTATCTCCTGTTCAGTGAGGAGCTACAATGTTGTGAAATAAATACAAATTTTTTTTACCCAGTAGAAGGCAATTTTCACTTCAAAAAATTAGTTTGAAATTAGCAGCTTAGATGTGGATGTTGAAGGAAAGGGTATGGGTAGATCTGTGGGCAAGAGGGATTACATGCTGAATTCAGATTCTCAGAAGACTGGTTTTCACATGCCTAAATAGGCTATATACATCACCAGGCACATATGTAAAACTGAAAAATGTGGGTTCTTTGCTCTTTGTGTCTTTGTCATAAAGAAAAGAAGATGATATCCAGCTTCTGGTACTGAAAGTAAACAAAAATACCTGGCCATTTTTGGCTTTTTTTCTAAGCCTGTTTTTATCTTTGTCTTACCCCTCTTCTCTTCCATTCTCTCTTTTCTGTGTAGAGCAAAATCATTCCTACTTTCAAAGCACAAATTCTGTAATTTAGTGAGCACTTGGGCTGCTCTTAATAAGTGAGGTCTCCTCACTTTGCTGTTTGCAAACATCTCCCATTCTAGGAGGTTGAGCTCATCAGCATTGTTGGTTGTATTGGAAAGATCCTCACATAATAACAAATAATGCCAAACAGAAATTTAGGACAGACTCAGAGAATCACACTTTACTTTTAGTATTTAGGCTGGGATTTCTTTAAGGTAGATATGGGTACCTACAGATTTATTCAATGACAGCACACTGCAACTCTGGTCCTAGATAAGGTGTTTAGACAATGCTCATTTAAAATTATTTCTCAAAGGACATTGTAGCATAATTAAATGCAGGTGACTTTGAAATACTTTCATCTCATTTTATAATGAACTTTTGTGAACATTGACTATGATATAGTGAGGTCTGTCACTTTGATGTGGATGTGTGTCCATCCAAGGTTCCATAGATGCCTCCTATATTCAAGTGGAGACATGGGAAATGGGGAATCCAGTAAAGACCACAGGTATTAGTGGGTTTTACTTTTGAGGCATTCTTTGGGTTCTGATGTCATCTCCCGGAAGGCTCTGCTCTCTAGCTCTTGTGCTAAAGGGGTGTTAGTACAGAGTCCATGCCTGTCCACCTATTTCCTTTTCCAGGAAATGTGTAAATTACTGAATGCTTGCGAAGAACATGCAGAAAAGAAGCAGGAAGGCTTCACTAGCAACTGTCCACAGAAGATTTATATTCTGATTTTCCCTCAAATATGCACTGACATTGCAGTTTCAGTCAGATCCCCTTTGCCTTCTGCAGCACAAATACACAAATTACACAGATACGTGCTACATTGGAGGGACAGTTGTTCAAAGAGCGTAGGTGCTGTCATAGGCAAACCTGCCTGGGACGAGAGAGTACAGGAAGAAAAGATTAAGGATTTGGAGTGAGCAGTGGGAGGGGAGTATGGCAGCGTTAGCCCAGCTGCTTTATGTGTCAAGATGCTGTCCTAGAAAACTGTCACATGGCTGCCTCTTGCTTCTTCCCTCCTGTTCTCTCAAAATATGCCATGACCCATCAGTGACTCCCTCTTAGTTGACACATGCTGGCTTCACAAACTGAGCTGCTTTTTCCCCAGAAGCAGCTTTCAGAAAGGAGCACTGCTAATAGCAAGGAGAGAACTAGGGCTGGCCTCTGCCTTGCCTTCAACCACTAGTTAGCAGCTTTCAGGATCCACCAAAAAAACCTCCCTTGGCTTCATCAAGGTGTAGGTTTGACCATAATGGGATTTTCCACAGGAAGAAAGCCTGATTACTCCCCATGAATGAACAGTTGCTTTGGGTGAGGAACTTTGTTTCTAAAAAGGATAGTCTGTTGCTCAGGGTGCCTGTAAAAGGTGGGTTCACACAGTGTCAAGCTCTTTCATGCTTTTAAGTTTCTTTACTTTCAAGAGCTTCCTGTGGTACAATATAAAATCTTTCATCACTCAAGTTTCAGAAAGACAAAGGAGAGCTTTTCACCATTAAAAAAATTTCATTTCAAGGGTGAGTTCTGCACACACAGGTAAAGGCAAAATAGATGTACTTTGTGAATACTGCTCCAATTTTCTAAGTACAAACATGTATGCCCCTTGACTTTTATTAGGTTGACCCAAATTTCCACCAGGTGGTTTGACTCTTGCCTGAAACCAGAAATTTGGACAAAAGTGGTTTCTGAGGGCCTGATCAGAGCTAAAGTCATCAAGAAGCTTTCTGTTGATTTTGACAGAGTTGTTGATGATGAACCTTTGATGGTGAGCAGTAAATTTGTTGGAAAGAAAAGCTATTCCCAGTAGATTTTTTTTTAAAGATTATCACAAAGGAGAAGTGCAAAAGACTTCTCCATTTCACATTTCTTAAAAAAACTTTTAGGTGGACTTCATACTATATGGAGCTGAGGTATGTGTATTTACAGGCATAGGGAGTCAGACTGAAAATAATAAGAGCAATGTGCTGCAGTTAGTTCAAAATAGCTGCAGTTACTTATATATGTATTTAGCATGAGGTATTCTACATCAGTGCTGAGATTTTAATCATGGTACTTTTATCAAAGCTGAGTGTTTGTTCACTGTCTTCACAGGGCTCTAAGCAACAGTTTCAGAGTAACTTCATTGGTTCCATGTTTTTCATGATGCTGTAAGATGAAGCATTTTGGTTAATTCTCTGGAGAAACTCACTTGGGAGCAGTTAACCTGATGAGACTGTTAATATCCGGCCTTTTTGCCTTACCATCATTGCTGTCAATTAATTATTTTTCTTTAATTAAAGCAAATTTTAAGTTGATGTGGTTGAGTCCTAGTCTGTGAGGACTGATTCCCAGGAAACTTGTCTGGCTGTATATTCCTTCACAGAAAAGCTGCTACACTCTAAGAGTCATTGGAGTGGATGTGCTCCTTATCTGCATCATCAGCTCCAGTACTCAGCAAGGTTAATTTGAGTTAGATGTCAGGATGGAGGAGGATAATTGCTCCTTTACATTTAGCAAATGTGAAATTACTACTAGTTCTATTCTGTATTAGAGATGTTACGCTGCAAGCAAGATTGCAGAGTGGATTCTTTGAATAAGGCACATGTCTTCGTGAAACCAGAGCTCTTGTATTTATGACACGTCAGGTGACCCCAGTGTACTCACTGAACCCATTTTAGTGCAACAAGGCAAGACCCTCAAATGCTGAAGGGTAAAAGTTACGGGTGTTTATTGGTAATAATGGATTTTTCTTAGTGAATCATTATGGAGGATGTATTTCTTGAATGGCAAATATGCTGGAAGATGCTTGAGACAGCAAAGCCTTTATTGCATGATGTGACTTAGATGCATGCATGGATCCAGTCTTCCTCCTGAAAAACAAAAATATTTCAGGATTGTAACAATGCAAAAGAGTAACAATATAGGCTTCTGTGTGTTTAGAACAGGTCCATTTTAATTCCATTGTTTGAGTTGAATGTTTTCTTAGATTTCCTTTGCTTCCTGACTGGAACCATGCACTAATTATCTTTCACTTCTACCTCCTAAATTCTCCTCCTCTTCTTAATGTAAGTAACAATGCAAAAGGGGAGGGAGAGGGGGAGGCCAAGCTAAGCAAAGCAGAAAACAAGCAGCAAAGAATTTTTTTCCCTGTATATATTATTATATGTAATAATTAATATTTATTATAGTCATGTGTGTATTTCCTGCCCTGCTTTCTAACACCACATGGGTATGTCTCCTGTCTGCTGAGCCTTGCTCTGCTTGCTGTGTGTAGTCTGTAGCATTTGTGAGAATATTGGTTTGGTGGTGAGCTCCTAAAGTCCTTACTTGTACTTGTGTTGATTCTCAATAAAATTTTGTCTCTACATGTTCTTAACCCAGTAGAACTTTGTTAACTTTGTAATAATTACCTTGGTACAGGTTCCTTTATATTAACAAAGGCAAGCATAGATTTCTTCTTGACAATTGTTGTTTTTCATAATTTCAAATTTTTTCATGTCAGAGGTACTGGTAATATTTTTTGAAGGTAAAGTGAAGATTTCCAGAAGGAGTGAGCACAAAATTAGGGCCTTCTGGATGTGCAGCACCATTATCCAATGGTGTAGCTTTAGAAGTTTTAGGAGTGCTGTCTACACTGCCACAGTGTAAACACTTTTAGAGAAAGAGTACAAGACCCTAATGGGACATAAGCAAAGAAAACTGGTACTACAGTATGAGCAGCTGGGGAAAAACTGCTCCCACTAACCTGACAGTGGCTTGGTGGCTACCTTAGCAGAGTGAAATCCCTTTCCAGCATGTGATCTAAACAATGTGCCCAACTGATGAGGAGATTCACCAGGCTGCAGAAATATTAAAGGAAAGTAACTGATAAATTCAGGCATTCAGAGGAATATTACCCCCACCTGAGCCTGAAAAGACCTGGCTCTGCATGATGGGATGCACAGTAAGGTCAGTTACCCTGCTAACTCTGTCCATTGTGATCATCAGTGAAGGGCATGCAGCAGTATGGCAAAAACAGTGTTATGATGGTGGATGAGATAATCTGCTCCAGTCCTCCCAAATACCGGTTCCCTGAAGCTGGATTACGGATCATGATTACAAATAAATTTGGACCACGCACCAGAATGCGGATGGCAAGCCGACTCATCATTAATGAGGTATGTTCATTAGCAGAACAGTAAATGACCATGAGCCAGAGGGGTCACTGAAGAGCTGTGTTCGTAGTGATTCTGGAATTTAGATTCTCCCGTGTTCCTATGGGTGGGATAGAGTTATGTCTTTCTCTAGCAGCTATGTGAGAACAGATTTGAAGATTGATTCCTAACTAATGATGCTGCCTGTTTTAATGGGAGGGCAGTCAAAAAGTAGGGACTACTTTATCTCACTGACAGATGATGTTTATTTCTGGCTCTATGTGTGCATATGTGCACATTTAGATTTTATTTGCAGCAGAAGGATTGGTTTTGATTATTACAGAAGTGGTCAGGTTGAAAAAGGATAATGAGGAGAATAACCAGAATTCTTAAGAACTGCTGTTATATTATCAACACTTCAGAATCACTTCAGAGATTTGCCTACCTCTTTAGTATTCATTGTAGTCCTCAACTCAAAATAAAAATGGATCAAAATATTTTCATGAGGGAACAGTTTCAATTCTCTCTTACTTGATACATTGTCATGACTGTGTATTGCTTGTTCCACGCCAGGCAGCTGAAGAGGCAGGGCTTGGCAAGTGAGACTGTTCAGAACTTGAGTGAAGTACTGGGGGTGAAATCTTTGGCCTACTAACCCGGGTGCTGTGAAGGCAGGATTTTATAATTTGCTCCCACGATATCAAACAGGAGAGGTATTTACTCTGGAAATTAAATAGATTTCAGTATCATCACGCAGTTCATGTGTTTAGCCAGCCTTATGAACACCCCACTAAAAGATAGCACTATTAATATATTTGTAACAGAAGTCCAGTTTAACAGTAAAATAGTGAAAGGTGTTATGGTCAGGAGTAGAAGATCAAACAGGGCACATAGTAATAGTTGACTCTATAATCCTTGAGGTCAATTCATTGATCTGAGAAAAATATGTAATGGCCATGTGGATATAAAGCTCATACTTGCCCTTTCAACATCTGCAAAAAACGTTCTGTGAATATGAGCATTTTGAATCTATGGTCTTATGTATTCTCAGTTACATATTCACAAGTTTTGCAAAGTATTCAGATACTATTTTTCTCTGGTTTTCACTACAGTATGTTAATGCTGCTTTCAGAATTTTTTTTGCGTGTTGTGCAGTTACTTTATTTTTCAAGGCATTTCACAGCACATTCTAGGAATTTGTGAGTTTGTCATGGAAAGAGAACACTTATCGACCCTGCATTACCTCATCTAATTAACTAAAAATATTTATTTTTTTAAGTAAAAGTAAGAAATTACTGTTGCATCTAACATTCTCCGGTGCATGAATGGGTATATATACTGATGTTTAAAACCTATCCATGTAATTGTTGTATTGTGTATTGGAACTACAGCACGTCTGCAGGGCCAATTATGAGCTTCATGTACTGGGACAAGGGCAACAGGTATTAGTCTTGCTTTTGAAATTAAAAATAGGAAGTTTAAATTTACCTCAGTGAATGGAGATGAGAAGGAGGGAGAAGAGTTGTATCTGGGAAGGAGAGTTACTGGATAATGAGTCATTCATTAGCCAGCTCTAATTGTGCAGAGATGTCTTGAGTGGTACCTCTTGATTATGGTGCTATTGGTGGTTTGAGTGGGCAGTGTTAAATGAGAAGTGCTTTAGAATAACCACATTGATTAAAATGTGATGTGGAAGAACAAATATTACAGCATTCTCCATCATGGCTTGAAAGACTTGTGCTGGTAATTTTGAAGTGGATGGTTAGTGTGGTGGAGCCTGATGCCTGATGAAGACACTGACAGGTTTTCTTTTGACTGAAAGGAAAGCTTTGAGGAGAAACTTTATGGCTTATTTGACTGGGGCTGGACAGACAGTAAAACTCAGATTTCACAAAGTAAATACTTTCTGAACTATGGCAGTTTTTGTTTTGACACTGCAGCGTCAGCGGTTAATCCAGTCTGCCAATGGCTCAAGCAAAGCACTTCAGAACAGAAGACAAGAGAATATAGAAAATGGAAACATCCCTGTGGGGAACCAAGAGGAGGAAAATGAACAGGACAGTCTAACTCCATTTTCCGTGCCAGGTAAGTCTTACTTTCTAGGTGTTTATAGTACTGAAATAGAAGATAATTGAAATGCCAAACACTGGGTTGTAAGAAAAACAGCGTATGTGGGGAGAGAGGAGGAAGGGGATTGGTTTGAATATCTGAAAGATGGATTTGCTGACAGCAAAACTGGACTGGAGGCTAGATGGCTAAAAGCAGATCTTAGGATGGATAGTGTTTTCCAGTCATCATAGACAACCACAGTAGAAGTGCTGATTTGCCAGATGTGAAGGGAAAGCAGGAAAGGGAAGTTTAGATTGAAACACATTAGACTGACCTGATGAGCACTGCACTACAAGTAATTTTGAAGTCAACAGTTAATAATGACCTGCTGAAAATTGCTAGGCCAGAGGCACCTTGGTGTATAATTATATAATAAATTGATTCAGTGACTGTAGGTGGGGAGGCTTCTTGGATGAAAAGGAAAAAGTATTTAGGGGAAGAAAGAGTATTTAAAATTGTTAGAATAGCTGCATGCAATAGTATTCACCTTTTGAAATTTTTTTAAAATTCTTTGGTGTGAAGGGCTCTGTATAACCAACCTCTTGTGCCAGAGCCCTTGGCACATTGCAGGTTGACTCTTGCCCAAATGCTTTGGAGATTAGACAGCAGAGATTAGATCAGCCCTCACAGACATGCAGTCTGTCACATGGTTACTGTTTAACACAAGTATTACCCAGCATGGATAAATACCACATGCAGTGAAAAAGGGTTTTCCATGTTGTATCTAATTTCTTAGAGATCCCATTGCTTCAGTTGCTATCATTGTAGAAGAGATGTTTGTGATTGAACAAACACTGAAGCGTACTATGTGAAGACTAGATGACATTGTGTGTTTTTGTGTGCTATTGTGCTCCGTCAGGAGCTTCTTGCAGTCAGCAGTTATGGATTGGAGTGAGGAAGCAAACTAATTCACAGAAGATAGGCCATTAGATGGGCTTCTGATCATTCATGAGATAGTGAAAAAAATACCTTTATTGTATGGTGAACGAACAGGATCCAAGTGCTTGTGCACACGAGCACGTTAATGCAGTAATAATAATAGTAGTAGTAGTAATAATAATAATAATAGTAATAATAACAGCAGAAACTAATAAACAACTTCTAAAAAGGAAAAATATCTCCCCAAACCATCTAAAAATCATAGAATTCTGTTATCAGTAAGGCTGGAAAAAAGTCTGAGATTACCAAGTCCAGCCATTAACCCAATGCTGCTGTGTCCATGCTAAACCATGTTACCAAGCACCTCATCTGTGCTTCTTCTGAATGCTGCCAGAGACAGCAGTGATTCCACTGCTTCCATGAACATTCTGTTCCAAACCTTGAACACCCTTGCATGGATTGACTTTTAAACTGAGATGTTTTTAACAAGTTTTTGGATACAAGTTTTGATTAGGGTAGTACAATCATGCATTTCTTCTTACGTTCCAGATGGCTTTTTTTATGAATAATACATAGATTTCAGATTAGAGCTTCCTAAGTGTGTGACATTGGCAATAGACAAAATGCTCTGAACTAAATAGGGAGTTATTAGTTATGTCACTGATATTCTTTAAATGCAGTTTTTCTGCATTTTTGAGAATGTCTTTAGAGATAAAGTGAGGTTCAACAGGCCAGAGTGGAGCCACTGGTGATACAACTCATACTGAAGGGAGCAAAAGTTCAACATGAGCTCAAGGAGCTGTGTAAAAGTGATAAGGTGATTGTATAAAATCCTCATCATTACCTTCAGGTTTTGTTACTCCTGTTGTCCGGAGATGATTATTAATTGGTTGGATTCTCATTGCTCAACTCATATATTCTGAGTGAGAATTCTTCTACTTTGCTTTCAAAAGCACTGTTTTAATAAGTTTGGTGAAAATGTGAGGACCCAGCATCATACTTTGTTGTTAAGTACTGTGGCACAATCAGTTGCCTAAAAAACTCCTGACATTTTAAACTGGCTTCAGGGAAAAGGTAGTTTGCAGACAGTTTCCCAGAATTCCCTCTGGTTTTCTTTGATATATTTTCTGTCCAGGAATAAGGCACAAATGTTTTCTAAAGATCAGAATTTCATGTATTTTTTCAGTACTGTAAAGTGTTCTTTGAAGGATAAGCTTTCAGTTTTCAATAGGACTTTCCTATTCAACTGGTTGTGGCGTCCTAAGTAAAAAATTCACTCTAGTATTTTAGGAGCTGCAACTGCAGTGGTTGTGAGTTGGCCCCAACCCCTTTTTTTGTGCTGTTTTGTAGTCACATTTTCTAGCCTAGTTTGGGATTTGACTTTCTTTCTTCGTCTTGCATGTTCTAGATACTTTTGCAAGAACAAGTTTGGGTTTTTTCTGAAACAGAAGTAAATGTAAGGGAAGCGTGAAGTTTCATTTCTGAGTGATTCACAGTAACTATTTGTCATCTCAAAATGCATCTTTTGCATTTTTATCTTTTTTTTTATCCTCTGTCAACAGGAGTGCTCAGTAGTAGCTGCAGGGCTTTAGCAAGCAGAAATGGAGATTATAGCTGTTACATGAAAACAGTCTCAAACAGTTTCAGCATATATCCCCTTTGTCATGATGCCTTTTCCTGGTCTTAAAATCAGGAGTCAAACACGATTAGAAGGGAAAAATGGATTTTACCTTGGCATTTGTTTTAAGGATCCTTAGGTGCACTACATCCAGGTCGAGTGCACCAAAATGCACACCCCCAAAAGATCTGGTATAACATTATAGGTCTTACTAATTAGCATATCTATCAAAAATTCCCCAAAGAGAGGCTTGAATGAGTCCCCCTCCCCAAGGAACCTTCCCCTGGATGGGTCTATCTTAGTTTATAAAATGTGTTCTGGAGAGGACCTTGGGGTCTGGGCACACTGATCCCTAGCTACAAAGCTTCTAAAATGTTTAGTCTCCTAGCTTAACAAACAAGTCCAAGAATGTAGGCAAAAAGCATTAAGAATACAGAAGTTGTAAAAAGGGGCTTAAAAGAAAATGCAAAAAATTATTATGGCATCAGTCAAACATCCAGAGAGATTTGCTCCCGGGTGTGGGTGTGGTTCAGGCCCATCCTGGAACAGGAGACAACATACAGTTTTTGTGGAAGCTGCGTATGATATCATTCAAACTACCTTTGCCTTTGGTTTCTGTGTGGGAAAACCACATTCTTTTTAAAAGAGGAGTTTCTTTGTTGACCTAACCTTCAGACTACGATGATTATCTCTCAAGAGAAAGGCTCATTTGAAGCTTTACAATTTGATTACTCTACAGTTGTTTGAAAAGAGGTCTTAAACATATAAAAAAACACCCCACAGATCAGAATAAAATAGGATGAAACATAGGCAGGCATATGCTGACAACAAAATGGTGTGTTAAAGCCCTTGCATAGCACAGTGGTCTTTTAGAGCCCAGACTCAGAAAAGCACTTCTGTGCAGCTTTTAATGGATGCTTAAACCCCTTCCATTGTCACATGTTCAGCACCCTTTAAAATACTCTCTGATCTCAGCTCCTGATCATTTCACAGGAATGAAGAAGTAGGATTGGAGCATGGATGCTTTATATAAGTCATGATGGCGTTAGCTAAAACAGGAATAATAATTCCTAGAGCTAACATGAGATGGCAATAAAGGAGATTAATAATCCTGTCCATTTTTGTTTGGATCCAAAATAAAAAAATAGCATGTAGGATAGAAGCAAAAAAAAAGTAACAGTATCTACTAAAAACATTTAAAATGCTTGAACTTGGTCAAAACAAATGTTTGTCTCAATAGTCTGGCTCCACCCATGATTTTATGAAGAAATCTGGAAAAGAATGAGACAGGACAAGTTATTGTTCAGGTGATTTCACCTCAAGGAGCTTCCTGCTCTGGGTGTAAAATTTTGATTTAAAGTTCCTTAATGGGTTTCTTCTTCATTAACCTAATGTCGAATTGTCACTGAGTCTTTGCAAACATTTAACACCCACAATATCCTTTGGAAAGGAGTTTCATTATTTTGTGAAGAACCTTTTAGTTACTTTGAACCTGGCTCCTACATGCTTCACTTAATGTCTTCTTTTATTGGAAACATGGTGGACAAGGCAAACTCAGTGTACCTCACTTGAACACTCAGGGTACTGTAGCACTTTGTTAAACACCAGGGTTAAAACATACAAAATATACCAGGCCAAAATCCAGCCTAGTCTAACAAGCTATGGGGAGTACCTCTGTTCAGTTACATATTATTTTTGTTGAATGTTGTCCTGTGTAAACCTGTTGTAGCTCTGAGAGTAAAGCTCCTTTCTGTGTAGTGGAGCAAGTGCTATTTTGTAGACCGGTTTCCACTGTCCCAAAAATGTGTATTTAATAGAAAATTATTGGCGTAAATCCAAATGTATGAAGTGTGGTAAAGGCACAGGCTGCAAATAGAAGTCTGAGTTGTTTCGGACAGATCTCATGGTCTGGAATTTGGAACTTGTATTCTGGAAAATGAAACTTCCGAGAAGAGTATCAGTAGGTTGAAAAATTGTCTGTTTTGGATGAGGATGAGAAGTAAAACCTTGGTATTTTCTAAAGGAAAAAAAAATGTTTCCAAAGGTCTGTTGCAGGAGAATTGCAATAAAAATATTTTAATACGTCTGCTGCCCACTTGGAAGGCTGACAAAGACTGAGCCTCTTTGGATGCTGTTTTACATGCTACACGGCCTTTTTCTAATGTGATAATACAGAATCTCTTGCCTCCCCAATTTCTAAGGGAAGTTGCAGAACTGAAATCAGTGTTAATTTTCCTAATGACAAATTGAAAGCTATTTTCTGACAATTTTTTTTTTTTTATTTTGCAACAGACATTCTTCTGTGGAAAATAATTCTGATGGAAAATTTACAATGGATCTAGTTTGTTATATCATTTTCAATTGTTTCTATATTGAGTACCATACTTGGGAGAAAAATTTGTATTTTACTGTTGTGTTTTGGGTACTGCACATGACTAGAAATTAATAAAGTTTTCACATTGTCTCATTTACTTATACTGAAGTTTTCCCATCAGTCTGAACTCTGAGAACAGCATTTTCTAACAGAAATTTAATTGTCATGTGGGTTATTACAAAGCTCCTAGTATAGAGGCATGTGTGTTGCTTTTGCACTTTTTCAAGTTGAGAATTGAACTGATATTGAAAATAATATGTGGGTATAAATACATCTTTGTAAATATAAAGCTTAATTAGAACCAAGGAGACAGGTGTTTTGAAAATCATTTTAATTGGAGAAAAAACATGTTGGGATTTTTGGTTGGTGGATTGGGTAAAGAGTTTTAAAAAGATAAAAAAGGAATTTAAAAACTTTAAAAATTATTAAGTGAAGCATGAAAAAAATTTGCAGCAATTATCTTTTTAGGTGAGCCTGGATGTGCCTCATTTTTTCTCTTAAGTTTACCATCAACAAAAAAAACCCCTGGAAAAATAGCAATTGATAGTTAACTGCACGAAGCCTTTCTCATTTCAATTAGAGAATACCTTTCCCAGTTTTCAAGTTACCTTAAGTAAGAGATTCATAATCCTGTGTGCCAGTTAGATTCATGCCTTTCAGGGGGGTTATACTTTTTTTTAGATCAGTCAGGTAATGATTGCTTTGTGTAAGGAGATGCTTCTTTCACTTGGGAAGGTTTAGGCGTGTTCTGCAGTAACTAATGTATGGAGCTGACCCTTGAAGCTTGGCTGACACACTTTTAAAGGGAAAACTAAGTGGAAAAGCTATCAAATTTAACTAACTACACCTGATGGTGTAGTTACAGATTCTACTCTTTTTCAGTTTAAACTTGAAGTGTTTTCTCTGCAGCTTATTTACTGTGACATGTAGTGGGCTGCCTGTACTATGTGCCTTTGGAAGTTGTGTTTCAGACTAGCTCTAGCTAGGTCCATGGACTAAACACCCATTATTACTTGGAACACATTTAATTTTCTGCCTCTGGTTCAGCTTTATACCAAGGCAATTTTTATTGGAGGGATACGAGGCTGCTCCGTGTTGCAGACTAAAATACAGTAAATTGCAAACCCAAAAATATGAAGTGGGATCAGTCATCACCTTTACTTCAAGAGTACATTTCTGATTGAAAGTTAGACACAAATGTAGTTTCACACTTTTATATTGAGCTACTCTCAGCTCTTTTTGAGTGTTGCAAAAAGGACTGTGTTTTTTCTGTTAAAAGTGCTTTCTTTAGCGCCTTAAGGAAATACTTGTTTCTTCTCAGTGCTGTGATGTGTGTTTCTGTCTTTGTTCACCGGGACACTATCTGTTTGTGAAAGTAATTATTGTGAGCATAAAACATCTGGAAAGATGACTATCCTAGGAATGTATTAAAAATTAGAAAAGAGCTCTTTGTTGTAGGGCTGCCACTTCATTTTCAGAAACATTTTAATCAAGCTCTTTTGTAATGATGCCTCTCTGAAATACTTGGCATGCTTGGCTTCCACGTATCTGTAGACAGAAAAAATGGATGTATGAAGTAGTGCAAACAACTTCTTGCAAAAAAAACCCCCTCATCTTCTTGTTTTACAGCAGAGTGATGTGAACAGAATATAGAAGAGTGTCATTTTCTGTAATAAAGCAATATTCTTTCATTATTGTTGTGGGGGGTGCAAAATACACCTTTCCTCTGTTATTTGGGTTGCTGCAGGAGCCTTAAACTCAGGGCTCACAGGAGTGGGTGATACCACTGTTAAAACAACTGTGCTGAGGTCTTGTAATGAGACAGAACAGCTGTGTATTGAATAATGGCCTTAATGGGAATGATGATTTTCTTCCTTGCAGATGTGTACTAGGGAGCTACTCAACAGTTGTAAAACAGTTTGTCATGACCTATAAGCATACTTTGCTTTTACATCTTTATCATTAAATCTTTTTTAATTATTATTTTATAGTGGGTGGTCAAAACCAAAACAACAGAACAGAAGAAGTACTTTGAAAAGAACTAAAAAAAAAAAAAAAAGTCTTCCAGCTGTGTGTTGATTGTGCATTCATCTAAGCCATGTGAAATGAATAAAGTCATCAGTTTCCTGAGGAAAGAAAGTCTCACTTCATTGAGGTTGCTGCTAAATGTACTTAAAGTCTTAAAAACCTGCCAAGTTACAGCATAAGAGTAGACATCTTCAGCACTGTGTGCCACACAGGTTCCATGACCCAGCATAGTAGGAGCTGAATAAAAAGGCCTGAGGCAAAACAAAGGCCAGATGCACTTAAGGCGCTATATAAAAGTTTATAAAAGCTAGAAAACCAATACAAAGAAGAGAAGCCAATGTAGAATGTGTCAAGTAAGGTGCTTTGGCCATGGTGGTTCTGAACTGTTCCAGGCTTACTGCAAATGGCCTCTCAGCTTCTCTTGTTAACCCAGCAAACCCCAGAATTACACACAGCTGTTCCCCAAAGCCTCAAGCCTAGCTGCCAATGTGATGAATGCAAATGTCACTCCCACACACCCTCTAAGCTAAGCAGTTTCAACTCAAGACTTTGTGTGGGTAAAGCATCATTGCTAATAGAGCCAGGAATTTTAATCTGCCACACATCCATTCAAACTCAGCAAACATAATGGAAAGGCAAGTTCTCCTCCACTAGTACTTAGGTTTTGCTAGAAATGAATAAGCATAGCTATGCCAGTAGTAAGGGATTATGGCTTCTCAGTTAAGCATTTGTTTAAGTAGTTCAGGGTAGGATCCCAGACAAGATGCATATTCCCCAACAGAGGCTGAGTGCATTTGTTCTCTGTTTGTTCTTAAGGTAATTCTGTTTCTTTTATTTATGTTACTGAAAAGAGAAATGGCACTGCCTATGTGTAGCAGCACCAAAGTCAAGTCAGATTACACCCACACAGATAAGAATTGGACCCATAATTTTTTCAGTCAGTCATCCACTGACCCTGCGTTTGGAGTTACATGCTGAGGATATTACTGGCCTAGACCATGCTGACTTGTTGGACTATGAACCAAGCTTATCAACTTGAGTAGACAAAAGAGTAAAAATTAACTATCTAGGAATCTTTAAATAATTCAAACTGTAACAAATTAAGCAGGAGCAGGTATAAATTACCATAGGATATTTTGTAGAATATTTACAGCCTCGTTAACAAATAAAGAGAGAAGTGAGCCAAAAAGTGTCATTTTCTGGCGAGAACAGAGAAAAGATAACTGTTTTAAAAAACATCTGTGCAGCAGTATGTGTAACTAGAGGGGAAAAAGGTCTTTCTTGTGAAATCTGTAATAGATCCTCAGTGACATGTAAGATTCTAGCATTAGAAATGACCCTGGGAGACTTCATTTTTAGTAGAAGTAGTAGTTTTATGCATTAGAAGTTCCACAGCCTCAAGCTATAAATGGGAATAAAGAGCAAAGTTTAGTCTAAGATTTCATGGTGCGTTTATGGCATCTCAGAATTCACAAGGAAATCTCAAATTAGGGAGCTGTTTCATAACTCAAGCAAGAAAATTTAGTTCTAGAATATATACAAAAGTGAATGAAGACTTGCATTTGGACTCATTAAATTAAATTAGACTAGCAAGTAGCCTCATAAATGATAAAAGTATTAGTAATTTTTAAATGTTTAATATTAAATTTCATTGCATCCTGGTGCACATTGGTCTAGAGGACTAGATTCAATCCAATTAAAAGCACTAACAAAAAATCCTGTTGAACAAATCTTAAATCCCAAAGTCTTTACTGAAAGAAAATTGCTGGTGAAATTGATATGAGCTGAACATTAACTGTTTCTAATGTAGCTCAGTAACTTCACTGGAGGCTGTACCAGATAATTTTCTTCAGTGTGATCAATGACAACATATTTTAGTAGATCTCAGGCATAGCATTATGAGTTAATGATGAAAACCCCTACTTAATTCTAGCTTAATTCTAACACAATGTAAGGAAAGCCCAAGCCAAAGTGGTCATGATGTTGGCTGTGATAGTCTCACTTAGCCTGACAGACAAATTTCTTTTCCTACTTGAAGGATGCCTCATGAACTGTATAAATAGTACCCCATTTACGTATGGCCCAGCTACAAATAATTCAGTTTTTTGTATTGAGGTTACATTTGCAATACTGTAAATTTTAAAAAAATGACAAGGTGTGTACCTGTCTTCAGCAATGGCAGTTCTCATGTATTTCTCACCAATTGACTTTGGAGAGCTGTACAAGGGAAGTCTCTAGCTTGTTTCCTTTTCCAGAAGTTTTCTTTTACCATCTCAAGGTGGTGCTGTATGCAGATGGAGAGACTTAACAAATCTAGATCTTCTAAGTAAACTTCTGCCCAATTTAGAACAATGAGGCATGTGAAAAATGTTCATAGGTTGGGTCTTGTGCTTCTGTTTTCTGCTGCTGCCCAGAATGTACAAGTTATTTTCACCACTTGGATTTCAATATTCCTGTTAAGGTGAGAGGATGGGGTATTTTTAGTTGTTTGATTTTGTTGTTGGACTTTTTTAAAATTCTGGATCAGTAGTAATACATTTGAAAGAGCAACAAACCTGATATAATTTTGGTTTTAAAATCAGCTGTGATTTTAAATCATTGTAATTCTTCCATGGATTTTCATAGACCTTGGCAGGCTTAAGTATAAGAAGATTCTGGATGTGCATGCAGAACTGGGCTGAAAGTGACAAGGCCAAGTATAGTTGAAAGGTACACTGGAAAATGAGCTGACATGCACGATTGTAAGCATCCTTCTGGGATCATCTCCTCTGCTCAAAGAGGAGTAAATGAGTCTGGGATGGTGATGGGAAAATGAAACTGTTTCTTTCCTTTGTCCTGCAGATGGAAAAATGAACAAAATTAAATGGCTTGTGACATGGCCACTGATATTCGTGCTCTTTACCACAATTCCAAACTGCAGCAAACCACGCTGGGAAAAGTGCTTTATGCTGACATTCATCTTGTCCACTCTCTGGATTGCCTTGTTCTCCTACTTCATGGTGTGGATGGTAAGTGTATGTAGCAGGACTTGGTACTGAGTGAAATGTGCGTCTCAAAGTATGTAAAAATCTTCTGTGCATTTGTTAAAGAAAGGCATGTAATTGTCGTGCAGTCTCTTCAGCTTGTACTGCAATAATTATAAATTTAGTTTTCTGCTGCCTTTTTTTCTGTAGGAATAATTGGGCCTTTACTGTATAGGGCCCAATACAGTGCAGGAAGGTACTGGAGAGCATCTCTACTTTCCTCAAATGCCTGTCAGGCACCACTTTATGTTTCCTCTCATGAAGGATTGTGCTTTCTATATACATTTTGCAACTTCCTATATAATTTTGGCATTGTAAAACAATTCTCTAACACAGACTGTGTATAAGAAATTCACATGCCAGCCAAAGCCACACATTTATATCATATTATATGTCCTTTGGAAGGTCATACTCTGTACCTGGGTTCCATATGTACATATCCACTTCACAAATGAGAGAGGTGCTCATTAAGGCTGCAACACAAACTGCTTTAATAAGCAGCTGGACCACAGTACCTTGTTACCAATCTCAGCAGGAGAGTCATGCCCCCTCATATTTCTGGGTCTCTGCTTGCCCCTGAAGATGAGGTTTGTCAGTGAGTTCCTAAAATACACCTTTTCTTTAGTGAAGGGTCCAGTTTTCCTCATGTGATAGACTGGCAAACTATTTCAAGAAAACAACACATAGCCTAGAGGACTTCCATCTTTAACAGTCTCAGCAGGGAAGCAGCTGTCTGTTCCTGGTTCAGTCTCCTCTCTCTCACAAGCCTGTTTCCTTTTCAGCTGCCTTGATGTTTTCTTCATTCCTCTTTGGATGTTCCAGCTAACTACAGTCCCCTGTCCTTTCTAGGAGCTCTGCTGCAATCTTCAGTGATTCCCTAAGCTGTTTTAAAGCTGCATCTGGAATATCAGGGGACAGTAAAACCAGACATGCTCACTCGGGATTATATTAGAAGTCATGCAAGAAACTAGTTCCTTCTTCGTGCGTTAGGTTATAATAAGTTCTTTATATCTCTGCCACTATATTACAATATATTCCTGGTTGCAGTTCTTCTGAGAATAGAACCAGTGAGAATCCTGCCATTCGTGGAAACCAAAAATACCCCAAACCCACAGATTGGATTGTCTCCTTAAAACATCAGTATGTCATGTTAGAACAACAGGAAATTGAGTATTGTTTGTTCGTAGAATGTTGAATAATAACACCCAAAGTCCTTTTCCTTTGCACAGCATTGTTTTTTGGCTGGTTTTTCCACAAGTACTTAATTTGCAGAAATGGCTAAGTATTCTGAGTCTATTCCTGTTAGGGTCCACACCAGAAATCAATGTTAAGAGTATGCTGCCACTGTATTGGAATGAGGAGACTTTCTAAATAGGATAAGTTAATCTGCCTTCCTCCTTTTTCAGGTGACTGTGATTGGATACACCCTTGGGATACCAGATGTGATCATGGGCATTACTTTTCTGGCTGCAGGAACAAGCGTCCCAGACTGCATGGCCAGCTTAATAGTAGCAAGACAAGGTACTGTGTCTGCTGAAAAATAACTGCAGTCTTATATATGAGCTCTGGGATTTGCTTCCTCCATACACAAAAATTGTCAATGCAATTTTATCATTTTATTTTAATTTTTACTGTTTCAGCACCTCATTAAAAGCCAAAACACTTTGCTAATATTGTGAACCAAAACATTATCTTTTGCTTATTGGGACTGGGCGTTCTAGCATTCTAGAAGGTAAAACAACACTCAGATATCCCATGCATGGTATGTATCAGTCAGGGTAAAAAGACAAAAGTCGTAGACAAAACTAGATTATCAGCTATTAAAAATTACATTGAAGAATATATACTGACCAACACTTCTCCATGTAAAACTTGTACTGATTTCTAGAAGGCCTATCAAAGCCAAGGAAGTGAAGTGTTTTAAGAGAAACTGGTAGAAGTGATGTTGCTCCAGGCCGAGTTCTCATCCAAATGCAGACTTCTTTCCCATAGGAACATATTAATAGCTGCACTGCAAAGAGTTTTGGGTTACTGACAGCTCTATCCTCCTCAGCTGTCCATTTGAAATTGTCAAAGGCTTTTTCATTTATCTTTAAATTTTGATTAAGTTTCTTTATGTTTCTTTTTTTACTTGTAAAATGCTGGTAGCCACATCTCTACCAGTTGTTGAAAAACATTAAAGCTGGTGGTATGTTCCTCTATACAGCAGTAGAATAAGAAAATGACCTAATTTTATTCTTTTCCACTATTTCAGTTCCCATAGCCTTTTTTTCATCAGATAGTGACATTTCCAGTACACATCACTGGGCGAACAACAAGGGCTTTGCAGTGATAAATTAAGTACTCAAAAGCCCCACCTTTGTAATTTGAGATAGGAGTATGGCTGTCAAATGTTACTTGCTTGAAATGTGTTACATATTTAAAGTATATAATTTTCCATATTGCATTATTTATTGTGTGCAGAATATTCTCACAAAAACAGTACAGAAAAATATTCAGAATTATTATGGAGCCACCTTTCCATTAAATTAATTTTGCATGTGTTACAGAAATTGTAACCCTACCTCAGATACTCTGGCCAGTTTTCATCAAAGAGTTGTTTTTTGTTCTTTTTCTCTGCAGGCCTTGGTGACATGGCAGTGTCCAACACAGTAGGGAGCAATGTCTTTGACATTCTGGTGGGGCTTGGCGTTCCATGGGGTTTGCAGACCATAGCGATTGATTATGGATCAACTGTATGTATACATGGCAAATCTTTAATTTGCACTTCTGTTCTATTTTTTAAAAATCCTAGAAAGAAAACATGCAAAGAAAAGAAAAAACAACCTGTTGAGCATGGTATTAGTTGCTAAATAAGGTGTTAATTCTTAGCCAAGGAACCCAAAGTTAAGGAAGCAATTCTTGTTCCGCAAGCTGCAATTAATTTCCGGTTTGTCAACTGGAGTACGTTACATTTTGTAGTAAAAAAATATTGCCATGGATGGAGCCATTGTCGTGGCTCTATAATTTTCTTACTGCACAACTTCCAGTAAACCTGTCTCCATGTACCTTAGTATTTTTGTCACTAAGATCAGAATAACAGTATGTCTCTCTTCTGAGGATTTTTAACATAAAATCCATTATAAATGCTCACTTCTTTTTTAATGGAGATGGGATTACTTTACATTTGGATTGATTCCTTGATCTTCCTGTTCTTCATTAGGATACATCTATTATGGATTTGCATTTAAAATATGTGAGGCACTATTCAAAGCAGAAGGTGGATGTAAAATGGGTAAATTGATTTTTGATCTCCAAAGCAGTTATATGGTCAGCATTTTAAAAGTCTTTTCTGATTTCCACAGGTTAAAATAAACAGCAAAGGATTGGTTTATTCAGTTGCACTTTTGCTAGGATCAGTGGCACTTACCGTAAGTATTAGAGCATCTACAAATATTCCAATTTGAAAATACTTACTAGGTATTTACATGTTACAGAAGGATAAAATAGAAATATTTAGCATTGATTCTTGTGAAGTATCATTCTTCTAGCAATACCACAAGTTGAAGAACTACCACTGTCCTCAGTGAGGACTGAAATCTGGCATAAGAGAGTGTAAGAGATGCTGGATATGTGTAGGTCCCATGGATTTCAGTGACAGTGTTTAAATCATTGAATCCAACAGTACTTCTGTGGTCCTGTGTCCATACCCCAGGCCTGTCTCTACTCTGTGCTGAGAGAAGACCTGGTGTGCTTCATCATCCTTTGCCTTTGTCTGTGATTTCCAAAACCAGCCTGGACTAATGAGGTGCTGTAGCCTAAACCCTTAATGAAGACTAGTCTGTGAGGATTTGAACCCCAGTACTTGGAACAGGCATGCTAAATGTCAACTCAGCATAAGACACCCTTGTAACACACAACTTCCTAAGGTGAAAAAATAATTCTGTTTGAAAAGTCAATTTTACTTAAGGTCTGATCCTGCTTGACTCCCAGGGAACTCTCTGTAGGAAGAATCAAATCAGGTATAAGGAATCAAAAAGGTATAAAAATCTCCAATTAAACTAATGTCTTTCACTGACTGCTTGTGGAGGCTTTGTAGAGGAGGGGTCACCACTGGAGATTTCACACTATTGCATGACTAGGTCTTACAAAGCTTCACATCACCTGTGCATGACTTAAATGGTAGAATGACCAGGGCTGTTCACTCTGCTACTAACTTCCTAATGTAGCTGGTCTGATACATTGGGTGTATCAGAGACCTAGGTGTGAGAGCATGTTCCTTTCTTTTCTTATCCCCAGCCTGCCATACTGCACAGTGCCTGAGAAACAACACAGATGTTCTGTAGACTTTTGTACCTGGTGTTGATGCATGCATATTGTCAATCAGCACTTTGGGAAAAAAATGGGACGATTATGCAGATGTGTTACTGTGGTAGCCCTTCATGCTTTTCTGAAAAGAGTCTTTTCATAGCAGAAGCCAGATCAGCTGAGTCTGAGGCATCTATTTACTGCCTCATTTGTTCTGCTGAGTACCCTGCTTTGCACAGACCCTTCCAGCAAAATCAGTGGAGAGTTTTGAGCAAAATAAGTAATAATTCAGAGGAACTCAACACCATGGAAAATAGATGCCTTCATGAGGACTTCATTGCTTTTCTACCTGTAATTTATAACTCCTCTTTGTTCTGGAGCTCAGCAAGGAAAGCACCTCTTCAGAAGCTCTGGAAAGAATGGACATTAGGTGCTAATGTACTACTGGGACATAAGGGATCTGGAGGAGAACACTTGAGGGGGGACATTAATTTATTTTGGTTCATTAAATATTTTGTAAAACAGTCGTCGGACAACTGAGAGTCAGAACAGGGTCAGCAACATATGTTGTCTTTCTGATCTGTAAAATACTGAGAATATATTTCTGTCTTCCTACAAGATCCCTAAATCAAAATACTCTCATTTTTAGCTTATAATGGTTGTTTCCAAAAGTCTCCTTCAGAGCTTAATTAACTGACACTCTGTTTGCTTGCAGGTGTTTGGAATCCATATAAATAAGTGGAAACTTGACAGGAAATTAGGCATCTACGTGTTGCTTCTTTATGCTGTTTTCCTGTGTTTATCTATAATGATAGAGTTCAATGTCTTCACCTTTGTCAACTTCCCTATGTGCCGAGAAGAACTTTAATCCACAACAAGGAGAGAGACTGAAATTCTTCTGATTACACATGCTGTAAATGACAGGAGGCATTTCACATTTCTACCTTCTTTCCATCAGTAATTTGAGTGTCATTCCTGCTTCATCAGCTAACAAGCACTTTTACCTATACGGAAGGAAAATGTACCTTTCTTTTAACGTGCTAGCTGAAGGCAACCAAAGCATTTTCCTCACCTTTGGATATTGCTGCTCAGTCATAACGCTACATGGATCTTATACAGAACTCTAAAAGGACCCATTTCTGGGCACTCTGTTGTGGTTTTCATTCTCCTTTTGCAGACAATCCACCACCATCAAGGTTAGCAAGAGGATGGGAGGAAAATCTTTATAGTTCTTTTGGTTTTGACATTTACTTTCCATGGAAGGATAAGAGGCGAATTCAGAACCTTTCTTGGCTCAGTAAGAATATTTAAACTACAGGACCAGAAAGTCAAAGGCACGTATCATGGCATGCACTGTTGAGGACATCATTTCCCACTTCAAGTGCTCTGCTTATGGAGAAACTGCACTGACAGTTTTTGATGGCAGTGTTGGATATTTATCACTCTGTTCAATGAACAATATGGCAGAGAAAGAAGAGGAAATGGTTGTATGTTGTATCACTTGTGATGATGCACACTAGAAGTCAGAGTATCTGCATACTGAAGAAGAAAATTTACATGCAGAAATTCATACTTGAAAAATATGTTTTATTGTTAATGAGGAATGCTGTATACATAAATATAAACTGACATTCGTGGTATATTACACCACAAGAAAAACTTTGCATTGGCCATTGTAAGCCCGTTGTGTACATTTAGAAGAAACTAAACAAATGAAATGTAACTGGGTGCTCAGTAACTATCAGTTGTTGTTATCAGCTGGGAGTAGTAGCTGAACATAATCCAGACTTTCTAACAACAAAACCCACCCTGATTATGATTTGGTTTGATTCAGTTTGGTTGGTGGGAGGAAGAAGCTTATTTCATCAGTCGAGAAGCTGGTGTATTCTTCACCGTTTTTTCTTATTCTCAGAAGCTTAATGAAGATGAGTGTCTGACACGGAGCAGTGCAGATAAGAATCACCCTGACAAAAGAAGTCTGTCAAAAGAATGTTGTCCTTGATTTTATTGCATGCGAGTTTTGAAGCATGATAAACTTCTTTTTAACCCCAAGTAAAAGCCAAGTTTTGATGTCCTTTCCACCAGCATAAATCTGATATAAGGAATTATTCTGGATATAATTGACAGCAAGATCCAGCCCAAAATAGTGGATAACATTCCACATTTTAGGAGTGATATAATTGTAAATTGCTGAGACAGCATATTTTGAATTGCTACTAAACTTTAAAAATATTTTGAAGCTGTATGTGAATGATCACATAAAGCTTCTAAAGAAGCACAGTTACCTTTATATATAGATTTTTTTAATTTTTTAATGTTTATAAACCAAACCAAACCTATCAACTAACAGTTGATGCGTTTTTAAAGATATTAATATTTTCCATTAAGACTATATATAAAAAATTGTGTCAATGAGAATATACTATAAAAGCTTAGTGAATAAGCACTTACTCAGAAAGCTCCTTCTTTTGACATATATGACAAATAATTATGTTTAGCCAGGTGACATGCAGAATACTGTTTACACCAGGCAATGAGTTTACAATTAAAACTATTTTTTAAATTATTTTAGGATGAATTAAAGAGTGTATTCTACTGCTGGGTTTTTTTTTTAAGAATTGGGTCCATTCAATGGGATTCTGAAGAAAAAAAGAGCAACACATTTGTTATTTGCTTTACATTTTGTTACAAATGTCAGTATTAATATCCATTTAGGGTTTCTTACCTTAATTAAACAGTTGTGTCGTTAAACTAAGAACTAAAAATGGGCACAAATACAGCATTACTAAAATGCTTTGTTGTATAGGCAAGAACGGCAGTAAACATGTTTTATCTCCAATATGCCAGTGACCCCATTTCCAGGCATTCACAACATTTGTGCTACGGTATAAAGCTGAGGAGAGGTAATTCATGTTCATCTTTGAGTCTTCTGTTGCAAAAAGCTGTGAAAATGCAGCATACTGCTGCACCACTGTAGGAGCATCTATCTCTAGAAGCATCATTACTCTCTTCCCTGCTATCTTTCAGGAAGTTAGTTTGCTGCAGAAATTCTGGTGATGGCTTAGATTTGAGACTGAAAGGAGCAGTGAGAGAGGCTGAGTAAATGTTTTTTTTCCTATATTCTTCTGTTCTGTGGTCTTGGAGAACTGTCTCCAAGCAAACATTTGCTCTCCTGTGCACAGTTCAGGCAGCTCGGTTGTCTTTACGTAATAGAAGAGTAGTTCCAAAGTCTGATTTTGAATGCCTAGTGATCAGCTCAGTTGACAGGGATGAGGGCATCAAAGTTTATAGTGCCAGATCTAGCAAGCTGTACTGTACCTTCATATTTCTGAGCCAGGTAACTTCAGAAGTGTATGGGCACCAATTTTTTTTGTAGCAGCTGACTTTCAGCCCAAATATGCACGAATTTTGTTTACTAATTCCCTAAGTCCTTCACACATCATGTGGAATTACTCTGCCTAATCTGAGTATCACCCGCTCCAGAAAACCAGTGTTGTGTTTTAGCAAGAAACAGTCTCAGAATCCAGAACAACCCTTACAACGTGTGTCTGGTTTCTGTAATCTACAGCTCTCCCTAAAACACAGACTCACTTCAGGACAATTTATATTGAATTCTAATGCTGCATTTAATGGGGTGTTCTCATCTGTATCTACTGCTATGAGACAGGTATCATGCCATGCTTATCATTATAAATAACATTAGCAGGATTCTCCTTTGACACCACCACATGAGCAAGGATGTACTGTTTGCCAAAGGATTATGAGATGCTGTGTTAGGGCCTTGATGACACATAATCATATGAAGTAGTTCAAGAAGTTCCTAAATAGTCCTTACCCAAATGCTAAAATAAAGTTATACACTAAGCCGTGCAGGTAAACTGAATGGTCCAAGAAAGATCTGATTGACAAATTGTTGTATTTCAGATAAACCCTCATCAGAATGTATCACTAATTCAGGAGGCTGATGCTGAGTAATAACAGAGTAGTGCCTTTCATGTGTATACAAAAAAAATAGAAAATCATTAGCTTGTGTGGTCAGGAAACCATTACAAATCTTGCCATTTTCTAGTTAAGAAAAGGAGTAATTTGTGCTTGGCTCTCCACAGTTAGCACAGTTCTATACTGCAGCTGTTCAGATTGTATCTATAAAATTTTGTAGCCATTTTGTTTTATTAACCATTGCAAAAGATAGCTGGCTGAGTTTGGAATGTATGTCACAATGTTCTGTAAGTTAATGTTCAGCTCAAGAGTGAAAAGAAAGCTGGTGGATGTGAGAGAGAAAACTGTTAGTGTGATCTGAAATTTGCCAGCATACTAACACTGAAAAGTAACGCAACTCAGAAAAAGATATCCCATATCCAGCAAAGCTTAACTTCAATAGGTTTGATTCCACTTTAAAGCTAAGCATCTATCCAAGTGCCTTGCTGGATTGTGTCCTAAGATGACAGTGGAGCATGGTTTCTGGGTTATCATATTCAGTTCTTTCCATGTTCTGTTGGTTTTGTAGGCTAAAGATTTTATTTCTTTCTCAAATTAAAAGGTTTGATCAGAATCTGTGGACTTCTGCTCTGCTGATACCACTTTGAATTTCCACTCTTGTAAATAAGAGAACTTGTTCCTTGTCTCAGACTTCTAAACTGTGCATCTGCCCGTATGTATGAGCAGGATCAAAACTGAGTTACAGCTGGCCAAGGAGGGCTTTTAGCAGCTCTTTTGTGCTGCAGTTCCTGTGGAGTAGCACAGTTCCACGTAGACCCATGGGGTGTAATCCTGTCTGAAGCAAGGAACTGGGAGCATTACCCTTGAGTTCCACAGTGTTTGATTCCATTTATTTACCATAACAATTGTACCGCATTATAAAGTATTGCTTGAGTAAAGATTTCAAGCTCAGGATCTGCATGTATAAATCTAAGAAGCTACAGATATGGTTATCTTCATGTCTCTTTGATGATCTAAGGACTTCTCTCTGGGCTGAAGTCTAGCCTAGAAGAACACCTTATGTCTTCCCAACAGGTACAGTATAGTCAACCATCTTCCTCCTTGCTCAGTCATTGGTGTGCCAATTTTATTTTGTTTTTATATGCTGGCGCAGCTGTAAGAAACAAAATTAACTTCTGGATTTAGATTATAGTTATGAACTTTCTGTCAACACATAAACAAATGGTGAAGGTCTTCACTAATCTAATACTTAGCAGTTATAGAGAAGATTCTGTTCTGTCTGTGATTTCCCTTGCGACTCTGCTTTAATCACACTTGTTTCTATTATGTGTTTGCTCTAGTTGCACAAATGCCTCATGAATTTTGTTGTCTTCCTTTCTTGGATTTCTTGCAATTGCAATGCCATTGACTTGTGTCCTACTGTTAGTTGTTTTTGGTAGAGTTCTTTAAGCTGTAGAAGTACTGTCTGATTAGTCACGCCAAGGAAAGATCAGACATTATATAATACGAAACAGACATTAAAATAACTCTGATAGTAAGGTGAAACCAAAGAATCTTCCTAATTGAAGTACATCACGTTTGAGCATAATGTTCTGTCATTGCAAGCCTCAGATCTCTCTGTTATTTGTGTTTGAACACTTAGAAGAAAATCTCTGCAGCTCATGCATCTGCGACACAATTTTCTTTCTATTTCTAGGAGTCTGAATGCCACATTTTTCATTTTGTTGGATGGTGAGATTTATATGATAGTTACACAGGTAAATGACAGTGTTTAGTTCCAGCAATTCTGTACCAAACCCATTATTATTCCTTTGAACCGTTTGGAAAAGTCTGTATGCAAGTGATCAATGTCCTGCTGAAGAAGGGAATGTCATTCAACTGGTGCGTGCATTCCAGTTTCTGACCTACTGTGTACATGCTTAAAAGCCTCCTTTTGAATAACTTGAGCATACACTTTTCTCCCATTTTCCCATGTGTGAGGTCCTGATGGTTTCTCCCCTGAGAAGTCTGTGTAATCCTCTACATGTTTGTCCTGACACATGAGATGTGTGTAGTTGCTTCTCCATGGGCCGAGATGTGTAGTGACTGTGGCAGTTTGTTCATCATGCTACCATACAGTGCACTGTCTGAAAGAAATGAATGGTTATGGGAAATTAGTGTCATTTGGATATTTTCTTAGAGGAATTGCCAGTTGGAGTTTATTCCCGTTTATTTTTCTTTTTTAACTTGCACAAAGAATGTAGGCTATCACTGCCGTCCTATCACTGAGATGGTCTTGATAAACTTGAATGACAAATAAAAGACAAATAAAGATTAGTTTATAGCACTAGGCATAGTTACAAATTCTAAAGGTATCAAAATATATGAAAACCAGACAGATATGATCTCTAGAAAGATTAATAACAACTGAGATGCTTCCTTTCAGAGGGTTTTTGTAGAAAGATTATGGCCTTCATTCATCTACCAGTTGTGTATGCAAAGAAAATTTGTAAATCTCCTTCCCCAGCAACATCTGTGTTTCGAATGGCTGTTCCTGCAGCAAAGTTATGACCAAATTCTTGACTTCACATTCTTGGGAGTGGTGCCAGTGCTCATTAATGTCCTGGTAGCTGGCACAAATTAGTGTCAGTGGAATTGAGCATAGAATTTGGCTCATGGTATCTCCTCTGTTGCAACAAATGATTTGAAGTCATTTATGGTCACTGAAATAACTTCTGAACCTCTTAAAAACCTGTGTTTAATACTTGCAGGCATTTGCGGTCCACCCTTCAGAGGTGCATCACCTCTTTAAATGTTATGAAAACTTTCTAGAACTGCTTACTTTGAAAACAGAAGGGGATGGGTTTGTAAACTGTAAATAACAGAAATCTCTCATGTTATTTATTTTTTCAATGACTGTGACCTTATGCACTGTGAATGCTCTGTGATATGGGGTCCATTGTACAGATAAATATGTCATGAAATCCAAATGGATTTAATGTGATAATTTGTTACAAAATGTTGGCATGATATTTGATTATTTTTGTTGTGAGAATTTTAGAAAATAGTTAACTCAGCATTTATAAAGATTATAGCAGTCAGTATTATAATGCACTATATAAAAATATGTACACTATCAATAAATTATATAAACAAGTGTGTTTGCTGGTTTTCTTCTCAGATGATTAGTAGATGTGAAACATTCTCATATATATTGTTGAAAATCTAAAATTTCAGGACCTAAATAGGATATGCACCTACCCTTTTTTGTGAAATCTGGACCCTGCTGAACTGAGTGACTGAAGGTCCCCATTCTGTGTATTCCAGGGAGTATTGCCTGGATCACACCATAATTTGGAGTGAGTTAAGTGTATCAGTTTCATTTGCAGCAATTCCGAAACCCACAATTTGCTCTTTTGGGACTCAAAAACTGAGAACTGAGTTTGCTGAGAACACAGTTTGCTGTACTGAGTCACTAATGGAGAAGCAATTCTGCAACCACAGAAAAACCCCCGATCAAGAGAATTTGGGCTGCCTCATCTGTGATATACTGGTGTCCAGCAGGTTCACACTGAGTACTGCATGCTGATGAGAGGCTGGAAATAAGGTCTGAGGGCCACACAGTACTGTTTTCCTTTCCCAGTTCCCTAGGCTCTGGAGTTACTCCTTCTTACCCTTGATTGTCCATTTCCAGCCTCCTTGTAGTCCAGTTCAGGGTCTGCAGAGACTCCCAGTATATTGCATGTAGTCTGTGGTACAGTCTGTGCTGGGCTGAGGAAAAGCTTTCGATGCAGTTTTTGGAAAAAGAGGAGCTAGGGGTTTATTTACTTCATCTCATGGCCTGGTCTATGAACGGTTTCATTAGACTGGAGTCTTCTCATGAATACTCCTAGCCAGTTTACTACCAAGAGATGCAAGTTTAAACAGAGCTTGTTCTTCATTTTCTTAAGCACTGTGCATGAGACTGGAGTCCTGCTCCTATATAAACGTGTCAATAGCCACTGTGGGCTTTTGTGCATCTACAGAAAAGTCTTATGGAAGTGTAGGAAAAGAATATTCTGCATTCTTTGAATTTTACATAAGAGTTCATTCTTCAGTGTATGCTAAAATAAATTTTTGTAAGCTGGGGAAGGCAAAAGATTCCTTCTTATACATGGAATTAACTTTTAAGAATCAGAGTCTGAATGTGAAAAGTACCTCTTCATTTAATCCTTCCATCCTTGGCACGGTGACCCGTCATGATCTGTTATGTAATAGGCTCTATAAAAGGCACATAATCTATGGATTAGTGACAATAGGCATGACAGTTCCTTGGGGCTCCCATCACATGCTGTATTATTGGTGCAGCCGCTCCCTACTGTAGGGAAAGCAGAACTGCTGTGTAATCTGGGCATATTCTGAAAGCCCTTTATTGTGGCTCAAGTGCTCATTGTACTTAATGGCTTCTCCCATAAGCCATTTTTAAACTTTTCCAGCCCAGCTGCATAAAACTACAAAAAAGGGCTGCAGGATGCTGTGGCTGGAAATGGAAAGGGTGAATCAGTCCTAGAAGAGATATGAATTCCTCCTGTTTGGCTTGGATTATTAACAGAGGAATGTCAGTTTGAAGTAGCTGGATATTATTTTGTCATTTACCTTCTGTATAATTATTTACTTCCAAATCCTGATACTTGAACACATTGTCACATACTAAACCTGTCAAATCTCTGGCTCAAGAAAACACCTAGTAAAGCTTGGACAAAATTCATCTTCACTTTTGTATTTTAATTATTTTACAGAAATGTTGAGTATTTTGCAGAAAATATGAGACTTTTAAAATTAAATTTGGTCAGTATCTTTAACAAAACAAGTTTCAAAACTTCAGATTTCTGAAACTGCATTCTTTAAATTGTAAATAGTATGGAAGATTTCACTCAAATCACATGAAACTGAGATAGCACCAAAATACTGGAATTTTGTATTTTTGCCATTTTTTCCTGAATCTTTTTAGTAGTTCTAGTAATTTTGTTTCTTTTTCCCTAAAAGTATCATGGGAATTGTCTAATTCTCTTGTGTTCTGCATTTGCAAGATCTCAGGTCTTTGCCTAGGATGGCTGCCTCTTTGTGTGAACAGTTTTACTGTGTGAGCAGGTCTGTGCAAGCAGCACATCTTCGCATTTTTTTGTCTCAGCAAACCCTTTTTTTCCAGCAAAGCAAGGGCAAATGCTGAGTGGGCCTGGTCCCTGCTGAATTGCAGGGGAGGGAAGTGGAAACTGTGATAGAGTTGAGTTTGTGTGACACATGTAGGAGATTGTTCTCATGCCAATACCTGAGGTGCGTTTCAAAGTTGCCCAGCTGGTGAACAAATCTAGAAGATATTTTTTTTCTTGGACCTCTGAGCCCGGAACCCACAGAAGGATTCGGAGCAGAGATCTGTCAAGTCTGCAGTAAGGGGTGAGTGAATCTCAGCCAACCAGTTTGTCTAAGAGGACTAAATTTTTCGTTGAATGAGTTTGTTGTTGCCTGAAAGTGACTCCAGGAGTTGGAGCAAGGAGATCCTTAATATAGCAAAAAAGAGCAGTACAAGATACAGTAGCTGAAAATTTAAAATTAGATAAGGCAAAAAATCAGGTGTGAATTTAAATATTATCAGCAATTAAGTACTGAGATACCTTACTTAGAAGGGTAGTGAATTTTCCACTTTGCAGTCTTTTATTAAGGCTCTTTCCAAGATAATAGACTTTCTAAGATAAATCCTTGTAAAAGACAGAAGATACGTTTCCTAATGTGAACTCAAGTGACAGTCTTTAAAAAAAAAAAACAAAACCAAAACAAACAAAAGCTGGGAAAATTTTGTCTTGTGTTACACTGAAGGTGTGACTTGGTGATGGTGAAAGTCTCCCTGACTCTCCCTAGCTCAGTGCCAGCAGAATTGGCTGTGTTCTATACTGAGGTCTAGTTTCCCTCCTGCCAATACTCTGACAGCTCCCTGGCATTTGCATTTCTGCTGTGGACTGTGTGGCACAGTCTATTTTTAGAAAGCTGAGAAACTCCTTCTAAAGATAAAAGGGGCAAAAAGTTACTTTCGTCTCCCACTCCATTCCATCCAGTTGCTTTTCTCCACCTCTTCTTTCTACTTCTGCCTTTTTTTTCCACGATGTATTCTCCTAACATCAAATATTTCTGGAGCAACGGGGCTGCCAAACAGGAGTGCCAGCAGCTCTGTCTGACAGCACATCTGTCAGCCCCCAGCCTCCACAGCTGGTGTGTGTTCGCTCAGGTTTCCCGCACAGCAGACACTCAATCACTTCAGTAACTGCAGGTCCAACGTGCACTGAGCCCGACTGGAGCTCCCCAGCATGGATAGCCATTCATTTGCCAGCAGTCACACAGCCTTACCATTAGCTTTTGCTTTAACTGGGAATGCTTTTGCAAAGCTGTCCTCTACCGGTATTAGACATTTCATTTTCCCAGGTCCTGTGTAAATATAAAGGTTTCCAAGCTCCATCTGGTTCCAGTTACTCAAGCAGTAGAAATACACATGCTTCAGGAATTTGCAGACGAGACTTACTGCTTTGCTGCCTTACAAAATCCTTTACAAAGTTCACTATGCTCCGTTGCCTTCTGATATACCTGTAGCCTGTAAAACTATTTCCTCTGAAACTTACTTAGGTTAGAAAAACAAATAAGTTTAAAGTCTCAGGCCCTTCTTTCTAATAAGGTTAACCTGCATGCACTACTAAATATGGCTTTATAACACACACACACATACACACACACACACACACACACACTCTTGACCACCAAAGACTGCCTCTTCCTGAAATCCCCCGTTCATATAAATACAGGAAGTAGAAATAAGAGAGGCTAAAATCGGATCTTCTTGGTAGTTTGCTTTCATTTCAGTGCTTGTTTAGTCCTCTGACCTCCGATACTACTGAGCCTGAAGCTGGTTTTAAACGTCTTCCCCCTCATGCCCTTGAAATACCATCTTCAGTAAAAAACCTGAGGATGTGGGAGTTCTGCTCAGCGATGGGATGGAATTGCTTTTCTGACCGAGGAACTCTCAAGCCACAGTGATAAACAGAAAGTGCCTTAAAGTTTGCTGTAATGATGAAAACATCAGCAGGAGACAAGGGAGCCAGGGATGACTCAGGGTAAGTCCTGAATCTTTAGTGACTGTTCATTTTTAGTAGCTGTTGCTTTCCTTTTCCTACTTAACAAAGAGTTCTCTGCTGCATTTGTGAGCTGACTGCTGAGTTACCAGTTACACAGTCACAATGGTGTAGCATGATTGTGTTGTAACTTACAGTATTTCCTTTAACCAACAAGTTCGAATGAAAAACAAACTGCAATACCTTTATTTAGCTTGAACCTTAGCTATTTAAAGAAGAAGGCTGAATCCCAAGCTGCATTTTGGGGCAAAGGACAGAAAAAGGGACTTCTTTAGTTTTGGAAATGTGACAAAGCTTTTCTGGGAGGCTTGCTTTGTTTCTGCTCAAATGCAGAAGTGGATAAGAGCTCGTCCCTATGAGCTAATGGTCACTCCTGTTCCTGCATGCTAAGGTATACACAAATCCTGTCCCCAGACTCCCAGGAGATTTCAAATGTACTTTCTGTCAGGAAAAGACTAGAGGCTTCCCTTGCTTCTGTACAAAACACTGCACCTTGCAGGACCAAGCCCCCGGAAAACAGTGGGAGAGAAAATGGGTTTTGACTCGGAGAACAGTCAGCTAGCTACTGGGATTCCAGGATAAGGCTGGAATCCCCCCAAGGCTTGGTTGTATCATAAAGCCCATGCTGAAGCTGGGCATTTCTGTTTCCTGTTGTAAACAATGAGGGAAAATTACATAGCTGCTGAAACTGTCAGTCACCCTTCCCTCCCCTGCTTGGAAAACCATAATAGTACCAGATATGGAGAATTTTTCTTATCTGTCTGACACACTTAGCCTGTTTTCTATGAATAAAAGCTCCCAGATATTTCTGTGATGGGTCCAGTAGAAGCAGCTCTGTGGGTGGGTGGATAGATATGGGATACTTTCATGTCCATTTGCTGAGGGTGCTGCCCTACTTAAGAGTACACTCAGTCAAAGAGGGGGTGAAATTGCTGCTGATAGGCCAATGTGGGATGGTTTCACCATAGCACCGTTCCCAAATACACACATGGAGTGGGGAGGATGGAGGCAGAACCCTGCATTGCAGCTGTCGCTGCTTTTGCCTTGTTCAGTTATTTGCAGTAAGTAGAACAATGCCACTCCTGTTTCAAGGTATAATTCCTCAGTTCCATGAAATATTAAACACTGAGGGACAAAGATCACACAGCCATCAGGAAAAAATGAAAGCATCCAATCCCTGTAAGACTGGCAAGAGGAACTTACTAGATGGTAAACCAAAGAATTTGCACTTTGCAGTTATTCCCTGTATTTGTGACAGTTAAGATGTTAAGTACGATAAAACTTGAAGATAAATTAGTTTATCTGCTTTCCGAGATTGTCCAAAAGCAGACACGTGCTTGCAAAAGTTTGTTTTCAGTCTAGAGTTGCAGGAGAAAGCAAACAAGCCATACATCCTAGATTTGGACTGTAAATCAAGTGGTTGGAGGAATATTGAAGCATCAATGGACATGCTGCGTGCATTCTTCATATGTTTTTGAGCATCTGAACAATTTAACAGAATGGACTTTATTTCATTAACTGATTGTCTTTATTTTCAATCTATCGCCCACTCATAAAAAGGAATGTGGGTGTTTTAAAATCTATTTTAACTCGTTCTGTTTACTTGCTATAATATTGCTGGAGATCGTCAAAATTACACTTTAGCATTCATACGTTGTGGCTTCCAACACGTTACAGAATTAGAAACATTTCTAAATGGTGTTTAGCTGATTTCCTGTTATGGTTACACTGAATTAAGTGCAAATTATGCAAAGTATTTGGAGTTTATAACTTTCAAAAGAAATGGCAACCTAAGGCAAGGTGCTGATGAAGAATCTGGACCTGATTTTAAAATTCTGTACACAAAAATTGCAGGAGCAGTTGCTGAGATTGCTTCTCTGCTCAGCACAGTTTTAACATTAGTTGAAAGGGAAAGCTTACTCACATGCACAGAAACTGTGGCAGGGCAAATTATCATGGAAGTGCCTCAGCAACTTGGAAATATCCATGCATTCATTCCTAGTAAGGACTAGGGTCTATTCTGCATGTAGTAAATCCATAAAGAAGTTTTGCTGATTTATATCTGTGAAATGTCAGAAAGACACTGGGGAGAAATCTGCCTCCAGAATTAGCAGCTGCTCAGAGAGAAATGAGGGAGAAGTGCAGCTAGGGGCTGGATAGAAATCAATCTAATCAAATTCTTCCAAAATGCTGTGGGAGAGGAGCAGGGAAATTTAACCATTAATTTTCACCTAGAATCAGGCTAACTCCTAGAAACATTAATAAGTGGTGAGATCACAAAACTTCTGGGGAAATGTGAACTGCTTGACCATGGTGACCATGGTTTCATGTAAAGATATATGCCTTCACTCCAACATCTGGCAAATGTGTGGAGGATATGATGAGTGGAGCAGACAGCAACTGAGACAGAGATGCTATGGGTAAATATTGAATACATCTTTGAGATAATGGCTGTTTCAGATGGGTGAGGTGGGTTACAGTGGTTCTCATTTCTGGGACACCAGGTTGTTTAATGAAGTAATGATTGTCCATCTTTTTGGTGACATGTCTTTTTGGCACAAAACCCACCATCACAGTTGACAGATTTCATGTGATTAATGTAGACATCAAGACATCAAGCACTGGAGGAAACTGTAAACTGAACAACTCTCATAGGTACACAGATTTTAGCTTCAGAAGGGAGTGTTTTAATTGTCTAGTCTGATTTCCTGTGTAGACCAGAGAACCTACCAAGTGTGCTGTGAAAACCACGAGTTCTGCTGGAATGGGAGTGTTCACAGAATCACAAAATATTCTGTGATCCCACAAGGATCATTGAGTCCAACTCTTGAGTGAGTAGCCCATACAGGGATGGGCTCATGACCTTGCTGTTATTAGATGACCACAAGAGCTTTGCTATCAAGGAGTTCTACCCAGGCTACACATACATCTCTGTAGTGCAGTAAATAAATCTCATACCAACTTTGACCAGGTTCAGGTTTGAACCAAGAAAAAAATTCTTAAAAACTCCTCAAGAGCCATCCTTTCTAAAGGGCTTAGCTTATTTGAATCAGTGGAAAAAGTTCTGTTGGCCTCAGGAATTCTTGGTCCCAGTGCAAAGTACTCCTCAAAGAAAACCGCCATCCCGAACCTGTGAGATGTGGTGTTTAAATGGGGAAAGGACAGCTCAGGTAGCTGGAAACAAGTCAGTGTTCTTAAATCCCTGCTGTCTGTCAAGCTCTGATGAGGGATACACTTTCCAGTTGAGGGGGATGGTGCTTCTCGGGAAGGAAATCTCTGTGCTCAAGATGCATTGCACCAAGATTGGGATATCACCGTAAAGATACGAAAAAGGAGGTGCTCTCCAAATCTACCTGAATTTGGTAGGGAGGAGACAAAATCTCCTGAAATTTATTTAACTGAAAAGCTTTTTACAGCCATACTGACTCGTTACATGATTTTCCAGCACTTCCAGCAAGTGAGTCCTTGCCAAAATAAGTGGATGCTTGGAGCACGTTGTGCAGTGGTACTGGTGGTAGCAGGGAGGGCAACTGTCCCACTGTTTGCTGGAGGACAGACCACACTGGGAATATCATCCCTCAGCAGGAACTTCTCATCACTGCAGACAGGCTAATACCAGCACTCACAGGAATGGGGGCACAACTGTAAGCAATATTCTGATCATCTACCTTCTGCTACAGGTTCAGCTAAATATAGTTTTTCACTTCCTGACCTAAATGCCTACGTGCTGGTTTGTATTGCTGGCTTTCCAACCTAGAGGCAACACAAGCTGAAAAATGTACACGTAAGTTGTACACATTTCCCTTGCTCTGTGTGCACAGGTACTCACATAAAGCAGTGGGTCCTGGAGACCAGCTGGGAGGGTTGCTTGGCACAGATTTGGGCTGCCTCCACCCCTTGTCAAACCATGTGTACATGGTCCAGGTACTTTAGAGTTTGTCTATTTTATAGCATATTTCCAAATGACAGTAAGACCATATTTCTAGTCATTCATCAGTAAATATAGATGGTTTCTCTGAGATCAACAATATAGGATTGTGAGACTCAGAAAAATCTTCAAAATTACCTGAATAATAGACATAAAAGAAAATGCCTAAACCAAATCCATTAAGAAGAAAAAAGCTGGAAAGTTTTAAATGCTTGTCTGGGTCAATTGATAAAGAGCACAAAAACCAAAGTACTTTGGCAAAATTTGGACAAAATATTGTCCATCACAGACCTTTGACATTTATAATTTTGAAGGAGAAAGTTTTTTTTCCATTTGGGAATAGAAAGAAATAGCTTTTTGGAAAGGTAATTAGAAAGAATAGGCAGCTGTTTGTAACGTCTGGTCAAATTCTAGTGTGGATGGATCTGTGGGTACAGTGTAGGTATCAAAAGCCCTTGGTGTCCCATAAGTCTATCACACTTTTCCAACTGTATCAAAAGGCATTCCCGCTGTGTAGGGAAGGCTGTCTGTATGTTTGTGATTGTTTCAGTTGCCCTTTGTGAGGAATTACAAATTAATGAAAATGAATTTAGGTATTTGGTGTCATTATATTCTTTCTAATTAGATTTCAGATTATAAATAACCAGGGGAAAGCATGTTTAGCACATGTTCTGTAGAAGACCAAAGACAGGCTATGATGCCTCTTGCTATAATGTCATCAGTTCTGGGTGGTCCTGACGTCACAGGGGATGGGATGTGCTGAGATGGACTTGGTCTTGACAGTCCCAGTGTTCAGAGGAGCAGCTGAATCATAGATCATTTTGCTAACCTGGAGCCTTTAATTCCTTCTGAGGAATCAAAGCAGAAATAGTTACAAAGCTGAGATGTTTGATAATTTAAAAAAAATTTAGTTTTAAAGTATTTGTACTCCCAAAGAAGACTTTCAGATTTCTCTAGATCAAAACTGAGAGAACAAGAATGAAAGGAAGCTGTTTCACTGCAGAAGAGAGTTTAGGGAGGCCTTCAAGAACCAGTGGAAGCAGTAAATACAAAATCATGCTAGAAGGGCAATGAAGTTGCAATTCTTGTATCTCAAAGCAGGCATGGGTTTGCAGTGGTCTGCAATTCCATCTGTGTCCTACATTACTTCCTAATCCTAATTCTGAGATTTTTTTTTTTCTGTGGTGCTGGGTAGGTGTTTCATGATGAGTAACAAAGAGGAATTTCTAGAGTAAATCCTCATCTGGAGCTAGGCAGGAGCTAGACAAAATCTCTCAATTGTCTTTAATTCAACTTCTGTCCACCCACCCCAACACACCCACCCCCACAGAGCTCCTGTGACCTCTCACAGGTCCCTAGAGAATCACTTTTCTGGTGACCAAATACAAAATCCACCTGTTTCTCCTTGTATCCTCTTTGTCCGTGGGTCTCTGACTGGCTGGCATCTCACACTGGAGCTGGTCCCCAAGGCAGGTGGATTGGGGATGCTGTGACCACATCTGTTTGCCACACCTGCAGGTTGCATTACTGGACCAGTTTCAGGTAAGGGAGGTTGGGGCCCCCTCCAGCTATGAGCATTACCTTATCCTTAGGGAGGACTGGGAATGCTATTGCAGTGCATATAAGTAGGTAAGTAGACCCCTAAGTAAGTGGTGGTTATTTTCAAAAGTCATCCACAAAGTCAAGACCTCGTGCTTGCTGACCTTACACTCCCTGTACCACAGTTGTCACAGATATGAATAATAACTTAGTATCAGCACTTGAATCACCAGTGCTACACAAGAATTGATGAATAAAAATTTGTTCAGAGTTTTTGAGGTTTCAAGGGCAAGATGATTCATAGAAGAAGAGCTTGAAAACCACTGTTCTGCTCAGGTTGGGTAGGTGCACCAGTTTCTCAGGGTTACAAGATCTGTCACAAAAATTCTGCTGGTCAATCAATTATATTTATTTTAGGAGAAATAGCCTTTATGGCATGTTTAATTTGAGCATGAGGAGATCACAAATCTGCCAATCTTTTGTTTCCCCAGTTACATTTTTACGAACTTTAAGAGAGGTGGTATGTGGACAGGTAACTAAGTGATTTTTTTGGTCACTGTTAGTATTTGTTGATCATTATGTCTGAGCTGGAGACATCTGAAATGCTTATTACATCTTCTATAATGTTAAACACAGTCAAACATTAATATTCTAAAATATTTCCTGCCTGCCTGCCTGTATGAGAAAATGTCTTTCTTAAAATCTAGGCACAGGTGCATGAGAGGTTTAGTGAAGGTGCTTTCTTCTGCAGAATTTGCTGAATGAGAGGAGGCACAGCCTGAATGAGGGCCTGCACAACCCTACTTGTCATGGCTTGTGCTCCTGACTGTGTTCTCTGAGCTGCAGAACTTGTTCAAAGCTAGGTTTGGTTACCAGAGGTACTGGCCATGGGCCACAGGGGACATTGTATGGCACTTGTGGGGTGAAATCAATGGTGTCTTCCCATGAATTTGAAGAGCAAAGTGCCTGAGGGGATATATTTGACCAAGTCCTGTCCTGCATACACTTGAACACTTGAACAAGGGTGCGCAGCTTTTCCAGGAGATGCAACCAGCGGTGGAGTGCTCTGAAATTCATTGTTACTAGGTGAGACATGTCTGTACTGCAAAGTGGGAGATGTAAAACTGCTGGGCACACCCTGGCTCTGACACAGATCTGGCTGCACAAAGGTAAGAAGATAGCTGAACAGGCAGGCAGGCATCCATGGAGTGCTATCCACCAAAAAAAAGGTGCACAGGGTCCAAATCTGTCAAACCATGTCTATGTTCCCAGCCAGAGAGGGCTGCCTGTGGTACACAGGGGTGAGGAAGGTTGTCCTTGTGCAATGGTTGCACCCATCTGCTGTGGAGGGCAGAGCTGTTATACAAGATTGCCTGTGTGTATGCTGTATGTTTTTGGCACTCCACTCTCCCTCCACCACTCTGTGTGGCAACCCTGATGTGCTCATACAGTGCAGGAATGCAAGTGCCAGTCCCTTCCTCCCACCCTGGCAAAGGGAATTCCTAAACCACACGGATGCACATGGCTTAGTTGGAGCCGTGCTCTGGTGTCAGTCTAGAGTGACTCTCCAGAGTTGGAGCTGGCTGAGTTCAGAATCCATCCCAGGCTGTGAGGTGCTTGCATCTCAGAGAGGCAAGGCAAGCTTTCAGCTGGTGTCCTTTAACCGTGAAGTTTGGGGAGGATGTGTCTGTGAAAGTACCTGGTAACACAGCACTGCAAAGCAGCTGTGGTCAAGGGAGCAGTGCAGTTTAACCTGTGCAAATGAAATAGACCTATAAGCGTCACCCAGTATGGTTAATATTGTAAACCCTGTCCATTCTGTACCCGTCTGAGCTATCTAAAGTAGTTCTACCTACTTCTAGACACAAGATCCCTCTATACCCTGCTGGAGGGGAGCATAAAGGCAGAGCTTTCCTCAGTATAATCACTTGCAAGAGTTTTGAAGTGCTTAGCTCCTCTTTGCCTGCACCCAAAATAGTATAAATCTTTTTGCAAGTGAAGATGATTACTTGAGCAGTAAAGGATTAGCAGATGTGAGCATTGCATAGCTGGTTGTGCTAGTCACATTTTCCTAAATAGACATTCTGTTAGATGCACGAGAGCCAAGGAGTGCTATGGAATGCAGCTCTTTTCAAATAGATGAATATATACATGCCTATGTGTGTGCCTTTCTCAGACTTTCTGTAAGCCTTTTGCTAAACAGGGAATGCATTTATGGCTGAATAAAGGACTTCTGCTTTCTGTATTGCTGGTAACTTTAAAGGGGACAAAGTATTTCCAGTAATTGTAATCACATTGTGTGGTTAATATAAAGTCCCTGTGTGTATGAAAGGATCTCTGGGTGTTTAATGGATATTAAGCCTCCCTACAACCAGCTGAAGGCAGGTACTGTCGCAATAGGAAGGGAAACTGAGGCACGAATTCGTGGAGCTAATTTGATTATAGTCAGTTACTTTGTAGCCCAGTCCCCTGGATCCTTGTTAAGCAGTGAAACTTTCATCTTCCCCAGACCATCCTTTAAGTTTGGGGTGACGCTAGGAGCAGAATCCATTTCTCAGAAAGCCTTTTCTCTTTGGTGGATGAGTTCCCTGCTTGATTATGGAGCTTCTTCAGTGTTTACACAACCTCTACAGCTGAAGCAAAAGTGGTGTGTTGGGAGGATGTGGAAGTGGTGCTCTTTCTGAAGTGCCCTCCGTTGCCCTGGAGGAGGAGGTGCACGAAATCCCACCCTAAGAGTTGTTCTCTGGGGCAGGCTTGGAATCCTGGCTCTGATAATGATCCTGCAAGGGGTGGGGCTGCTGGGATTTGTTCTAGGTGGCTCGTTGGGGTCTGTGTATCAGCACTGATCCTGGTAGGGTCGGAAAACCTATCTAACTGCTTGAAATTATCTCCTGACCGTGTTAATTAGTACTTTCTCTTTGCTTTTGCAAGTCTAATGAATTGTTGGGGAATTTCAAGTGCTTTGTTGAAAGCAACTGAATACAGACAACCTTCTGGATGCTGGGAAAACTTTGCCAAATATAGGGAATCCACACAGCTCATGTACATCCCTTCCACGGCCCTCCAGAGAAAGCCAGTCTTTTGAAGTCTCTCACTTGTAAAAGCAGCTGTTGGGCAGAACAGAAAGCAGCTGCAGCCCCTTGTGAACTGGGTTAAGTTTTCTGCTGCTAGGAAAAATTCACCAAGGAAACAGAGAGAGACCAACAAATAGCAGAGTCTGAAGACAGAGAGCACTGCTGGCTACCTGCATTACAGTTCTGCAAATTGTTAGCAGACTTCTAGGCAAAAAAAGTTGTCACACATACTTGGCTAAATGACAGCCTGGGACCTGGCCCAACCTTTCATCTTGCCTGCCAAGAATCTTTCCCTCCTCTCTTTCCTTTTTTGCCCCTCTGAGTTCTCTTCAAGGAATTTGTCACTCCTGATACCCCCCATAAAACAAGAAACCAGGCAAAACCCAGAGCTTCTCCTACTGAATCAGCACACAGGATGGAGCTTGGCTTTGGGCAACTTTCATTTCTGTCCATAGGACAAATATGTAATACAGAACATTTTTGTGTAATTCTGTCCTGAATTCCCATTCTAATCCTTTCTCAGGATTGGAAAGTAGTTAGCTTTAGGCTGGATCTCACTAATAATTTCTCCAGCCAAAAGGGAAAATGACTGTTACCCTCCCAGGAGAGATGGGTCCTCAGTACTGGGAAACTAGTAGCCATTGCAGGAGGGGGGCTGTGAAGAGCAGCCTGAGACAGGGATAGATGATGGGGTTAGTCCCTTGGCCTGGCATTCTGCTGTCTCCCTTTGCTATTAGAGCTGCCTAGATCTAGTCTGGATTTATCCTGCCTCACTTTAGGTGTTTAATTGTTGTGTCTCTTTAGGTACTTATGCACCCGTGGTGATCTCTGGTCTTACTGGAGAAGCAGCAGCTCCAGGGAGTAATTCAGGGTGATTGGTGCCAGTGGGCTGAATCCAAGTCTTGTATTTGTTCATGCCTCACCAAGATAAGCAGGGAGCCAGGCCAGAGAGCTGTGTCCAGCACTAACCTTCCTCCCTCCACTGGCTCTCTCCATCAGAGTGTCCCAGTGCCAGACAAGCAGTAGCAGCCTGGAGGTGGGGGTGGCTGCAGCACGGATGTTTGGGCAGGACATGACCAAGACAGCCATGTTGTGGATTGTCTTAGACTGCTATGAACACAAAGCCTGTGGCTCGTAACTTACCTATATTTTAGCCTTGGCCACCCAGTGACCACAAACAGAGTAAAATGAAGAAGCTTGAGGTCCCAGCAGAGGTTTGGTGGAGTCTGGTGGAGCTGACAGGTTTGCCTTGCTGCTTAGCAGGTTCTGTAGTCACATGCTGAGCTGCCACTCACTGCAAGGGCATTTTAGCAGTTTCTGACACTGCTCCACTAACCAGCCCTTTGGTCCCAGGCTATCCCACCAGCACAGGACCATGGTCACCCACAGGACAGGCTCTTCAACTTGGCAAACTAGAACACCTCTCCCACCCTGAATTTCTAGTGTGTACATGTAACCTCTAGGTGTTCTAGAGGTGTTCACCACTAGAAGGTGGTGAGGGACCATGTCCTTTCACCACCTTTCCATATCCCTGAAATATCTAAACAAGCCCTTTTCTTCTTCCTCTCCTTCCCTCAGGAAAACAGATCTCTAACTTTGCTCCAGTGTGAATACAGGCAAGGACCCTATCTGGTAATAAAGCAAGAAATAAACACATTTCTCTAATGCCTAATCAAAGTTAAAGAGGCATATGAAATTGCTGAGTAAGACTTAAGGAGGACAGACAAAGAGTAGGCTCACAGATTTAGAGATTTTTTTTTTTCCCTAAGAGCATCACATATTGAAATCCATTCACACTGACACTGGAAGGAAATCTTACCCAAACCATGAATATCTGTGTGTAAACAAGTTGCTTTTTGTGGTGCTTTATGAGAGGAGAGACCTCAGAAGTCCTGCGCTCTGCTCCTTCATATACTGCAGAATGAAAGTCCAGTGGATTTATTTCCCTTGGCAAAACGATAATTTCTAGTTGCAAATCATGACTGAGATAAGCATTTGCAGATATTTCTTAGTACAGAGGAAAACTGCTCAGCATTTCAGCATTATGCAAGTTTGTGTGGTTAGCCTCTCCTGTCTTCACTCAATCCACTCACAGGCTGAGCAAGGCCATAGCTTTTTATAACTAGTCTCATGTTTCTCTAAATACTTTGCCCTGTTTTTTGGCTCTAATATATCATGCAGGTTTCAAATAATTTTGAATATACAGGGTTTGAAACAGAATGGCTCTATGAAAGCTAAACTGATGTCTATTCTTAACGAAGTTTGAATTGGAAATTTGTCCCTCTACTTTATTTTCCGTTTCCTTTTCCCCTCTTTGTTAGGTGATTACAATGTAAAAAAGCGTTCCCTGGGTTTCCATTCCTGTCTTCCTTCCTGTCCAGATGAGCTGGAAAGGGGGCAAAACCTCTGCCCATCACCTTCACCCTTCAGTAAAAGCAGGGGTTCTCTGGGCTTCCCACACATCAGGTGTTTTTGGAATGCAGAGAACAAGCCCTTCTCTCCAGGTTGTGGCTCAGCTGGGCCCCTCTCAAGCACTGACATAGGAGAGTGAGGGAGGTCTGGGCTTTCCTTATGGTCTTAAAGCTTAGGAAGTTTTTTCTCCACAACATTTGCTTCTGATTCCTGCACTGCACAAGCCTTTCCAGAGAAGGTGAATTATCCAGCAAACATGTTTGCAGTTTTTTTGTTGAGGAAAATATCTGTTCTCTAGCCACTCTGACCCTGCCTTGGCTGGTGCTTCAGCAGCTCTCTTCTCTGAAAGGAAGGGCCTTGCAGAAGTATAAATGATACTTCATTGCCTGAACACAAAGAAAAATCTTTAGTTTTGCTGATACCCTGAAATTCCTAAGAGAATAATTTGGGTTTGAAAAATAGGCAAAGGACAAATGCCCTGAAAATCTCTGATTATAAATGCATGGGAGAACAACTTATCATTAAGGGTGTTAAGAAGGGAGTAGAGCTAATAAAACCTGCAAAGTGGTTTTGACTTGCCAAAGTATGCTTTGACTGAGTAAAAAGACAGTTGATGTTTATGAGACAAATTGTTTAGCACAAAATGTATACATGCAAGATTACATAAAGGTAGCAGTACAGTTTGTGGATACCAACCAAGACATGTTACCCCAATAGGATATAGTAGCCCCAGTCCAGAGTGGGGCCACAGGCAGCATATTCCATTATTGCTCATGAATGCAGGAAATGGCATTGACTGAAGGGGAAAAAACAGGAGGTGATTTAAAGAAGGGCTCTTCCTTCAGGGAATTTTTAGATGTTTGTTTTTTATGTTGTTTCTGTCCATGCCATGGCTGTGGATGTGTGTGAGAAGGCTTGTTTGTTAGTAGAGCTGACCTGGGAACGATCAGTAGCATGAATTAGCTTGTACTTTTTGGAGGGTTTTATACATATGCAATTCTTTATAGCATACATGACTTTGTGTATGTAAATGGAGGGACAGACCAAATGAACCTAGGAAACATGGAGAAGCTGGAAACTCAGTAAACCTTTAGTTGCAGCTCCCCACTCCTTGAGAGCACTCTTTGCTGAAAGGTTGTTGACAAGGTCAGATAAGAGGGTCTGACAGGGGTATTGCTGCTGCTTCTCTATAGGCACATACAGTTCATCTTGACTAATTAAGGAGGAAGAAGCCTTGGAGGGTTTATGGGGAAGCACTGTAGTCACCCTCTACTTCTCTGTTCCTGAGTTACTTGGCCCTGCTTCTCCCACCCTTAGAGAAGCACCACCGGTCCTGAACACCAGGTTTGTGCTCTGATGAGGGACACTGGTTACATGTCCTTCCCAACATCAGTAGCTCTCCTCCAGCAAGGCTTCTGGAGAGCTGACCTGACTCCTCACCTTTCAATAGGGGGAAGACTCTGCTCAGTTCAAATGCTGATAAACTGCAGTCATGTCCTTTGTGTGCATTATGGAAGTAAGGAGGAAAACACGTGTTAGTTTTAACCTGGTAATGGCAGCAGCCAGGGCACCAGGGCTTAGCACAAGCTTGGCTATTCTACCAGCAAGCTCCATGTGTTTGTGCACAGCCTGCTCCTGAGGCTCAGCTCCTTCAAGCTAGCCCAGCAATCCTTTCTGTGCTCTGCAGGAAACAGTGCAAGTCCACACAGTTCCTCCAGCATGCTGCGGATCTAACAGACCTTCAAGCCAAGCCATGTACTGTGTAAGACACAAATCTGGTGTCATATGTGAGCAGAAAATTCTGTGGCTACTTGTTACTTAATAAATTGACACATGAATTAGAGTTCTTCCACAAGTGGCCATTACCACTTTTTGCCCTAGAAGTACAGTAGAACTTGTTCATTTTTGTAACATGCTCTGTTGGTTTTCACCAGGGTGGTGAGGGCTTGGCAAGTTGGTGAGTGGTTTCAGGGTAGGTGAGCTGTCCCACATCTGATCACCTGGTACCTCTGTGCCATGAATGGAGCTCCCTGGCAGGATGGTGTCTTGCTCCACTTTGGCAAACTTCTATGACCATGTGCAACTGTTAGCCTTCACAGAAGTGGGCATTTGGGAATCTCTGGCAGGTGCAGAAAAGCTCACAGAAATGAGACTTCAATTGCAGAGTGCAAAATTTACTGTTGAAACTGACAGTGCCTCTAAGAGTAAGTGGAGTAGGTGGGAAGCAGGGAGTTTTGCTGAGCTATGAGTCTCAGGGTATTTAGGAGACCCTTGGTTTGTCTTACCTTTTGGCAGCTGGAACAACTCATGCCTTGGCTATTAAGCTTGGTCCTTCCCAGGCTAAGCCAAAACTCCTGGACGTGCAGAGCATCAGCTGTAGACCAAAGATCAAAGAGTCGAAGAGTGGACACTTAATTAGAGTAGGAACAAGGGGACCAGTGAGTAGGAGGAAGTGCTCTGCCAACCACAGGCTCTCCACAGACCACAAGCTGAGAAGCACAACTTCCTGAGCTATAAACTTGTCACCAGGGTGGACCAGTAACATAAGCATTCTGCAAGGTAGGAAGGCCACTGGACAGGCAAGCTGGCCTCATGGGACACACCAAACTGCTCACATCATTCCCATTATCCAATTTTTATGTTCATCCAAGAACCTTACAATGCAGGAAGCTCTCATGGCTTGCTTAACACCCTACATCTTTTCCCTCTCTTTCTGCTGGTCTGACAACAAGAAACCTGTTTATTTCTGACTAGAGAGTGGTAATTAGCTGGGTGTGATCCCTGAAGATCTCAAGAACTTCTCTTTCTACTTTTGGGTTTTCATTGTTGGTTATTTTATTTCTGTTTGTTGGTTTGACTTTTGTCATATCCCTTGACTATGTTATGAAAGAGCACTTATTAAAACCTAATTTTTCTGCAAGTCAGGGTTCACATTTGGTGCACAAAGTTAGGTTTTGTACTATGGGGGTTTAATATATCAATTTGTTACCTTCCCATTTTCCTAATACTCTGTTTTATGATGAAACAACTCTAGAATTTCAAAGACATTGCAGCTCTTCCTGCAGCTAGGTTGGGTTCAGGGTCTCACTTCACTTTCTTCCAACTCATCTGTTGGAAGAAAGAAAAAAGAACCCAGGTCGGTGACCAAAGCCAGGTCCAGCGAGTAAATGCGTCCTTCTCCTTCATCTTGGAATAATTTGATCTGAACTGATCAAGTGATCAAAGATGATCTGGTTTATGAGAGTAAGTAGATGGCATCAAAAAATGACCATTTCTAAGATGAAAGCAAAATGAAGCTTTATGTCCTCTAGCTGTGGCACTGCATAACTTCCCTCACAATGAACTGAATGTAACAGCACATGAACTCACATGTGTCTGAACAAAGATTTTTACTAAGTCTCTGCAGCTTGGATACTAAGCTACCTACATTAAATATGTTCCTCAACACCTGTCTAATCAGAAGTGATACCAAACCAAAGAAAGCATAGGCAGCTCTGTCTCTTGCAATGGGTGAAACCTTGTACTTTAGCTGCTGTTCATGTAACTCCAATTATTCCTGTAAGGAAAGAAGGTGACTATGAAAAAAAGGGATTCAGAGATCTGCCTCTATTACCAGTGGCACAGAGCCCTGCAACCAAGCCCAATTGGGTTGGCTGTGACACAGGATGTGAATCAAACCTGTGAGTCTTCTGTCAGTCTTTTAATCTCAACACAGTCATCTCACCCTTCTCCATGAAGTTCCATGTTCCCAACTTGTCTCTTTTAACTACAGGAGTTAGCACTGCCTATCAACTTCCATCAGAACTGCTATGTTGACTTCAGGAGTCTTTGACAATCTTTTCCTCCTGTTTCAGGTGCTCCTTGTAACCTCTTTTGCTGTGCTTGAAGGGTTTCTACATGTCAGCTTCAGTCACAAACTGGCTTGTCCCAAGTGGTATCCCTTTGAGTTTCAGGTAGCTTTGGTGCAAGAAGTTGCTCTATCACATGGACTTTGTGACTTTGTCTTTCTCCCTCAGTATCAAGCCAGCTGGCATACATTCTAAGACCTGCTGCTGGTTCATCCAATTGCTGTGTATCTCATCTGCCTCAGGGAAATTCAGAGTGACCAGCCACATATAGTCCAACCAGGAAGCTCTTAATGTCAGCAGGTTGTGGTAATATTTTTAAACCCCCCTGCAAACGTATAGTCAGGCCTTCATCTGAACAAAATTCAGTGGGGTATATCCTCTTGCTGTTCTGCTGACTTCTGGGAATATTCAATTGGCAAGTGTGACTCCTGGTTTCTAAAGCAATGAGTCATGGTGTACATTACTTCAGTGTACAGTCACTGTGAAATAATTCAAACTACCAATGTCATTATTATTGCCTCCAACAAGCAAGCTGATACCTTCTGCCAGCCCGGGGCAGGTGTGTGAATGTAATCACTCTGCAATTAATTAGCCTGTGCTGCCAGTCAGTATGCAGCACACAGCTCCCTGCTTCCCAATTGAATCCAGTTTAGCAGAGCCACTGCAAGATTTAAAGGTGCTTTGCAGTAAGAACTCAGTAAAAGAAAAAAGCAAGCAGCTCTAGGGCCAGCTTTTCAGCTTTGTATCACACCTAGTAAAATGAGTACCTGCCCCTATCAGCCAAAGGGTTTTGCAGGACTGTGGGACAAGAATAGAGTTTTATGTCATTTTTGAAAATTGTGAGTTTAGAAATCATCTGATGCATGAATTCTGAGTGAGCAAAATAGGAAAGGCCAGCTGCTCACCGTGGTGGCCCTGGAAATCCCTTCAACTGGCAGCACAGCAAGAACCCAGGAGCTGCCTGGGCTCCCTCCTCTCTGTGCAGCCACAGAGCTACCACAGAGCCAGATTAAATTGCTGGATTAAGCACTCCCACAGCCCCATCCAAATCTTTGTGACAGCTGTGCCCAGGACAGAAGTCAAGCATTGGTGCCATAACTGCGTCAACTGGTTTGTCATGGGTCACAGCATTACAGCTGAAAAAGGTCTGGGAGGTCATTCACTCCCATTTCTTAGCCAGCACAGATTTGATTCAATAAAGTGTGTGCTACTACTCCAAACATGGCATTTCAACAGATTTGGGCAATGCAATCTTCTTCCTCTTCTCTTGGGAATTTATCCATCATCTCTTGTAACTCACTGACAGGAAACGTCTCGCCAAACATTCCCCTGATTCCACATGATCCCATTAACGACTCTTCCTGCCTTTCCTTTTACCAGTCTCCCCTTTCACTCAGCTGTGCTTTCCTCCCTCTTGTACAGGTATAAGAGCCTGCTTAGTTCCTTCCAGGCTGGTCTGGCTTTTGAGAGGAGAATTCCTCATCCCTGAGGGCCTCTAAAATACTAGACTCCTGTTCTGCCAAAAAAAGCCTTATCCACTGCCTTAAATTTGCTACACTGAAAGACTCCACATTCTCAAATAATGAGATTTTCCATTAAGACAAATATTTTCAGGCTCTTCCTTTTTCATCTTGTATGTCTGAGTTTGGAATTATTTTCTATTTTCTATCCATTCTCCAAAATTTAGACCCTACATGTGTTGGAAGGTCAGTTCTGTTACTTTTCTTCGCCAGCCTGTTCTCACTACCAAACCCCAGCAGGTGCTGTGAGCAGGGCTCTGTCCTGAGGGTGTGCTCCTGGGAGGGAGCAGAGGGATGGATGCCTACACCCTCTGTGGGGAACCCTGTGCCAGGGTCACTGTGTGCCTGATGCTCACCAGGCCCAAGCTGGTTTGTGTTACTTTCCTGACTTTGTTGAAAACCTCATTTCCCTCCAGGCAATGGGATTTCTGAGCACCAGTGCTTTGTTGGCTGCACCTTACATAATTAATGGCTAACAAAGATCAGCATCACAGGAGCTGTGGCCATACATGTCACCTTCTGGTGCCACAGCAGGACATTATCAGCATCCACCTCCTTTTGATTTAGGTTTCACACATCATTCAGATGTGATCAGGTTCATGTCTATGTGACTAATTAGGGGAGTAACTTTGGCTGTTATGGAACATTTCATTTTAACTCAAATTTTCTTCCCTTCAACTCATTACTTCTTTCCTACTACTGAGTATGAATATTGCCATCCAACACGTTTTCCTTTCATATGGTTACAAGGCTTTTTGGGGGTGGTTTCTTCTGTAAAAACACCCTGAGAGATAAATCAGGTTAACTTCCAAAAACCGTCTTCCATTGTTTTACTCTACATGTTCAGATGCTATTGATTAAAATCACATGCTGCTACATTTGAAAGAAATTCCCTCACCTCTGTGACAAGCTGGGCTTTTATTGCACGTAAAGAGAAAGTTTAATTTATTTTAATTTCCCCCCCTTTTTTTTTTTCAAGCACAGTTCTCTCATTCCTACTGTCTTGACTATGATCTTAAAAAAGGATTGATTAAAATCAAGATTCTGTGAATTAATACCCTTAATCTACAACCAAAATTGCAGAGGCACGTGTATTTTCTAAGAAAGCTGTCTGTGAAGGGTTGCAAAAGAAAAAAAAACTACTAAAAATAAAATCTCTGTGTTGCTTTTGGGATTTGAAAGGCTATTTTTACACAAACTGACTTTTGGGAGAGACTTGCTGTGTTAGGTCAGGCCTTTGAAATTACTCTCTTTTAGTAGTTTAAGACTGACCTTATTTGAAATGTAATATCTTAAGATCTGTATCTTTAAAAATAAAAGGAAAAGGAAAAATATTTGAAGTAAGACCAAACCAAAAGTGAGAGTCCTCATATTCTCAGTTCTGACATCTAAGCAGAAATTTAGTGCAGCAAACCACTTTTTGTTTATGTTCTCTTACATTTTCTTTAAATGTAAAATCAATTAATCAAGTGAATGACAAGCCCATATCCCCATGAGTCCATGGCCTTATTCAGTAGAACTCTTGTCACCAGATTTTTCAGCACAAGTATTTCCACTGCCTGCAGTGCTTAGCACATGTATAAATACTTTGTCAAATCAGCATCATAGCTAGAAGCCAGTATTTAACACCAGTCTGCAATTACACTGCAGGGACTTCTCTGCTGCATTTCTACTTTTGAAGCCTTGAAACATCTCCCAGACCCTCCAGGGGACAGGCATGCTCAGCCCTCTGTGGTGCTGGCTGCCCCTGTGCATCCCTCAGCTGTGTCTGTGGGCACCTGCACTAGAGCAATATTGATGGGTGAACCCAAACCCACAGAGCTGAGCATAAATCACCCTGCCAACCTGCTGTCATAACAATGTGCCTGTGGGTTGATGCCCCTCAAGGAGCATTCCTGAGTGCCCCTGTGTTTGCTTCTCTGTTTGCAGTCCTTACTCCCCCCAGTTTTCCATTTGCAGTTCTGTTTACCAGGGACTCCCTTGCTGTGTTTCAGCCCTGTTGGAGGTACCAGTGAAGGAAAAGAGACACATCTCTGTCAGGCCGTTGCTCTGCGAAATTGCCTCCAGCTCCCAGGGATCAGCATCCTTGACAAACTCATCAAGACGTGTCCTGTCTGGCTTCAGCTGAACATGAGCCAGGAAAGGGCTGGGGCGATCCTTGGCAAAGAAACAGCAGGGGTAAGTCCAAAATGGTTTCAGTTCAGACAACCACATTTCCTGTCCTTGGTTAGGAGAGCAGTGCTTTTTTTTAATGTGGAAGCAAAAGTATTTAGCAGACTGCTTTCTGTTTCCATTAGTATTAGATGCTTTACCTCTCTCAACAGCACAAGACAGATATATTGGCTTTGGGAAAACAAGGAATCTTATCTCTGGTTTTATTTGCTTACCATGTAGATTCATGGAGATGACTTCCCATTCACTACCACACCCAAAAGTATGATGATTATCCTAATCCAGACCAGTCAAAAAAATACGGGAAGAAAAGGCCCTTAAATTCACTGGATAAGAGTAGTTTTTATTGCAGCAATTGGTATCTGGTCTGCATAAACTGAATATTAGAAAATTATATACTTGTGCAGAGCTCAGGGCTTGCTTAAGGAAAACAGCTCTGTGGTACAGGTTGCTGCTTGCTTTTCCTGAGGTCTGAGAGGTGAGCAGGCTGTGGATGTCCTGGCTGGATCCTTTGGGAAGGGCAGGTGCGAATGACCTGAGCTGATATCAAGGCACACCTGCTCCGAGGACATTTGGACCCATCCATTGGCCGAGTCAGTCTATCCCAGGGCTAAATGCTGGCACAGCCAAGTGACACCCTCCAGTGGGATTTGCCTGAGCAGCAGTGCACCTCACCCTGAATCAGACTTCTCAGATAGATTGAGCAAATAATTCTCTTTGTTTTTCTGCTCTGTCTGTAAGTGGGGATGCCTGTGACTGGCTGTGATGTAGCCATGTATGGCCCCAAGCCTCCTCAGCCATTATCCATTCCCTGCAGGCAGGGAGTTCCCCACCTCTGAGTGGCTTTGGGGAAACATTTTGCCTCTGTTCCTCCTGCTCAGACTGTCCTTGGGCACAGCCTTCGGCTGCAGTCAGAAGCAGGCAGGAGAAGAGGTGGTGCATCAGAGGAGTCCCACGACAAGGGCAGAATTTCCTGCCCACTCTGAGCCAGCTTGAAACTGAGGCAGCACCATTCCCACCTGTGGTGAAAATAGAAGAGGCTGATTTCAATACTGGTCCTGACCTGCAGGATTAAGTACAGCTCAGAAAACCCACCTCCTACTTCTCTGAACAGCCATAGTCCAATTTTAGCCTTTGGATCCATGGCAACCAGGCGTGCCGATCAGGAAAAAAGAAGTGATTCATTTCCAGGTTTCATTTCCCTGGTTGCTTAGATTAAATTTCAGATGAAGCAATGCAAGATGGTGCTGTCTGACAGTCATGGTTAGAGGGACAGCACTGCCATGTGGCTGGTAGGACCTGGCGAGGGAGAGCCTCTCCCTGCAGATACTACCTGCAGATGCATTTGTGACAGAGGGTGGGGGCTGCCCTGAGCTAGAAATCAGCCTGTTTAGGGCATACACCCATGCCTTTATTTGCATTTTCTCTGCCCTGTTGGTGGGCCTGAGCCCCTGGAGCTCCATTTCACCTGAACTCAGAGGCCAAGATGACAACATTGTGTGAGGCTGTGAAGCTGCCCCAAAGCTGTGTGTCCAGCGTGGGTGCTTTGAAGTGATTGGAGATGCCCTTATGGCTGGGATTCATGCAGGGAAAGATCCTGGCTTCTAGACAAGCTTTTTTTTTTTTTTTTTAATTCCTCTATCCAAGAAATTAATGGGTTTTTGATAGATTTCCATACATTACATTTGATTAATGATTTTATCAGCTCACAATTCTCTCTGTAATATTAACATCCAGGATACAAAATTAGCTGGATTTTTTCATTCAGTATTTTAAAAATATCTTGACTCTCTTATGTCTAAGCTTACTATCAAAGAACAGGTGAAGGTGAAGATTATTTTGTCTTTGTATCTGCACCTTCAAAATACAAGCTAAAAATATCCCTGATAATGAACTTAATTAGAAACACACTTAGGATCTCACAACATACAAAAAATGAGGCATTTTTTCTTTTTCTTCTCTTTTTTTTTCTTCTCTTTTTCTTATTTCTCATATAATTTTCTCTTTTTTTTTTTTTTTTTTTTTTTTTAATTTTTTTATTATTCTTTTTTCCCACTGGGGTCATTGGTGGGATACAATGGCTCCAGTAGTTCCACTGGTTCCAATTAAATACTCAGGGGCCTCCTACCAATGTTTTTGAATACCTGATGGGATTGAATCAGACCAATTTTTTTTGCTGAAGTTTATCCTTCTTTGAGCAAGGGGACTGGACGAGGTGATCTCCAGACCTCCTTTCAAGCACATCAGTGCTGTGGAGTCAGTATTCCTGGAGGTGGCCCTCAGTGCCATGATCTGGTTGAGGGGGTGGTGTTCATCAGTTGGACTTGATGATCTCAGAGGTCTTTTCAAACCTATTTGATCCTGTGATTCTGTGATTTCAGGACGATTCAATGCACTTGAATGATCACTTAAGAGATCTTAGACAAGCTTTTGGGGACAGGGCTTGTTCCCAAATTCAACACGGGCAAGAGCAAAGATTTTCCTCTGGGAAGGCAGACCACTGACAGTGATCCGGGCTGGCACTGCCTGGCTGAGCAGCTCTGTGGGAAAGGTCCTGTAGGGATGGTGGGCAGTGAGCTGGGCACAGACCCACTCAAGAGAGGCTGTGGGACCAGGGCCTGTTCAGCCAGAAGACAACTTCAGGCAGACCACACAGCAACCCTTGGTACCTACAGGGAGGTCATGGAGAAGATGAAGCCGGGCTGTGCTCAGCACTGCAGGGTGGGAGGACAAGAGATGACTGTACATTGAAACCAGAGGGGCTCAGACTGGGTACAGGGAATCATTTCCTCCCTGTGGGGACTGTAAGTGGTGCAACAGGTTGCCAAAAGAGGCTGTGCAGTCTCCAGCTTTGGACATTCCCCCGATTTGTACAGACAAAGTCCTGAGAGTCTTGGTCTGACCTCATGGCTTCACCCAGGGCATTGGAGAAGAGTCCTCCCAGGATACCTGCCAGCCTGAATGACCTTATGGTCCCATGGAAATGCTCTGCCATGGATACTGTGGCCACCAGAGCCTTTGGCCTTATGTCCCACTCATGGACACTCAACTCCTTACCAACTCAATGTACAAGTGATTCCCATGCTTTAGACCTGGACTGGAACATTCTAGGGTGACTCATCTGTGATTTAGGGCACTGATATGAGGACCAATATTCAACAAATCATGAGTGCAGTTTTAAACTCTTCAGTTCATGAAATAGTTTGCTTTAGGCGTAAGTGGGACGTCAGTGATGCATAGAAACTTCATGAGTTCATTTGCAGGTATGATGAACTGTCCCTTTATTAATTATTTTTGTTGTATAAAGCTTAACTAAGTGAAAGGAAGCTAAATTAAGGCTATTTAAAGGTGGATTGTACTGATAAAAATCTGCATTGCCAATGACTTAAAATAAAGTTTAGAAGCTCATATAATGTAGCAGAGCTCTTGATTCTTTTCTTCCTTTTCAGATATTCTTAGTTAGGAAAGAGGGTACTGTGAACAACATGATCCTCTCAGTTCGACTGCCGGTGCAGAATGAGGCTCCTGGTGTGCTGGAGTACAACATTAAAGAAGAAAAATCAAGTAAGATCTTTACATTTTTTGGTCTTGCTCTGGTTATTGTACTGAGTCCTCTTGTGATCACCAACATTTATGTAATTTCACATGCACCGAGCAGGTTCCTCTTGTGACTGGAAACAGATCTTGCTTTTATGATGTAGTTCAGTTAATATTTCCTGCAGCTGCTTTACCTCAGCTCCCCTGTGGTTCTGCACCCTCTGTTATCATTTACAGGCTCGCAATAGGGAAATAAAGCACCTCCAGATGAGGAGGCCAGTGCTTTGATCGAGAAAGGAGAACTGCCTTTCACCAGGTGGAAGTCCTGAGGAAAGTGGAAAGCATTGACAGACTAAGCCTTATTAACTCACCGACTCTGTTTAAGCCACTGAATTTGAAGGTCACCAGTCATCTGACTGACATCTGCTATGCAGCCTTTTAATGCACCTCATACAGTCACACTGAACAACAAGTTACTCCTAAAATGTTTGTTTTCAAAGACTAACTGGGAAGCGGATGGGTCTCGTGGCTGATGGTGTCAGTGCTGTTCCCAGTTGGATAGCCAAGTCTGCCATGAGCAAGTGAAAATTAACCCAGTTCTCAGTCAGCCACATCTAATGCAGCCCTCTGTGTAAATGGATGTGTAAGGCACATGATTTCCACTTTCAAAGGAATATTTGTAAACTCTTGAATTTTAGGATAGTCATGGAAAATGCACTCAAAAGAGTTCATAAAAAAAACTTCACACTGTTTATTTACCTGAACACATCTAAATCCTCTGTCACTGAACTCTGTCTCAAAGCCAGCTCCCCAGAGAAACTGTTTTATTCTCTGCTAAAACATGTGTTTCTTCAGATCAATGCTGCAACATTTCTTTCCTCTTGTTCAAATGAATTTTGACAGTTGCTCAAATGAAGTTTTCCCTTCTCCTATGTTTCTTCATGTACCTCTGCATTGTAAACAGACTTCAAAGCCAGAGGGACAACTCTTAAACTGTTTAATCTCAAGGCCAGACCACAGGCGGTCACAACATTGCTCCCTGTCCGGCTGCTGCATCCCCCTGGGAAGCTTTCCCTCTCATCTGCCTGCTCCTGGGAGCACCCAGCTGCAGAGGTGTTCAGTGTTCAGTGCTTTGTGTGAGGGCAGGAACAGCAAACCTTTTGCCACAGCTTCAGGTGTTCTATTAAGAATACAAGGGCAAGGGTTAGCTGCGGGGTAGGGAAACCTTTTCTTTATTTAGCTTTTTGAACTTGACCCAGGACTTAAATTTTTCATGGTGGGGAATTGGTTTTTGATGATTCAAGCTTTTCTTTGGATAAAAGTTAAAAATCAAATCTTGTCATCCTAAAAAATGTCATTTATAGAAATGTTACTTCTTGACTCATGTCCTGGGCCATAAAATCTGATTTCTTTTAGAACAGGCAAAGTAAAAGGTAGTACAAAAATGTTACTGAACTAGCCTATCTAGAGAGACTTTTCTGCCATGCTTTCCAGACTTGCTTGCTTTTTCTAATTTATCATGAACTTAGTGCAAAGGATATATTGGGAGATGAGCTTTGTGGTAGAAATAAGAATTAAATCAGTTTTCACCATTTTCCTACAAGTTGCAAAGTAAGTGGAGGAGGGTAATTAAAATTCAGCTCCCATTCATAAAGCCGGAGATCTGCCATCACGTGCAGCAATCCCAGCAGCCATGAGGCTCATGTGTGCCTGTGGTGGATATTCACATTATTTTTAGCTTGAGTTCTGTCAGTGTTGAGTGTCAGTTGGTAGAAAACCTCTCAGTTCTTCATCCCGCACTATTTTGACAAGAGCACACTGGGTACAGAATGATCACTCTTTTGCTTCTTTTCTCATTCAGGGTAAGTACCCTAGTTTTAAGTTTAAAAGAAATTGAACAAATTCTTGTTAATAAAGACAAAGGACTGTACCTAGTGCCAGGGGAGATGGTAAATCTTCTGTGCCACAGAGTAATCTAATGCCTTAGGTAATTAATTAAGTATTTCGCTTTTTAACTGCAGTACTCCACTGGCTTTTCTTTTTCAAAAATAAAATTTTAAATTGTCCAAATGCTTTAAAAGAATTTAGAACCTGAGTTCCTTAACACATAAACTTGTATGTCTGGATTGCCTCAGATTAATCATGTGCCCTTCACTCATCCTTGATATTTTGTAAGCGTCAGGGTAGCACCCCAAGAGATGTTGTCTTGCTGTGGAATGCAAGAAAGTTGGAAGTTTGGTGTTACACTCCTGTAAATATGTAAAACACCCCAGCTGCATTGCCTGAGGGCCACTCTGGACTGGCAGGGTTTTTCCAAACATCTATTCTTTAACTTCAGAAAATTCCTCTTTCCTTTCTGAGTTGACACTTAAGCAATGATCTGTGTGACATGCCCCATGGAGAGCTGTATGTCTCTTTCTGAGAGCTGGCTCCTCCTAGAGGGTTTGAAGAAGTGGGAACAAATCCTTCTCGTTACCTCAGTTCAACTCATTACGCTCCACACAGTTGATGCATTCATATGTAAACTGAAATCTGACTTTGCCTTGACATATATAGTTCTGATTTTATGGAGAGCCTTCCCTCAATTAAAATTCTAGTTTCAGCCCAGCAAAATTCAAGTTGCAACCAGCTTACTGCTTTGAAGAACTTTGCCAGCTGCTTCTTGTCCTTGGCTGTTTGTAGAGCCTTCCTTCCTACTTTTCAGATAGGATCTTTCCAGGGTATCATGATGATGGTACAGAGGTTGTTGCCCACCCCCTGTATTCCATAAGGAGATGGCCATCCAATGAAGTACAAAAAGACCCCTCACAAACTTCTTGGTATTACACTGCCAAATAAGAGTGATTAATTGTTTTGTTATTTCTTTTCCCCATAGCAACTATGTTGATATTTGGTGAAATATTTAGGGAAGTATAGTTTTCTGATGAGAAGGGTGGAGTTAATTGTGATTTTTTTCTCTTTAATTGGAAATCCCCAAAGAATCCACCAGGTAAGAGAAGCAAGAAATGAAACCTCTTTTTTTTGGGGGGGGTGGGGTGGAATTTTTATCTCTTCTGTGAAGTAGCCCTTAGAGAGAACAAGAGAAAGGATTTAAAATAATTTTCTTATTATTCCTTCTTTTTGGTTGGAATTCCCCCAAAGACAGGAATGCTAAATCCTGGTGTCATCAGTAGGTATAGTAGAGACCAAAGAGCAGATTCCAGGTGCCATATGGTTTGTCAGAAAGTTGAGAAACCTGGCAAGTTTCAATGTCTTGGATCTCAGTGGTTTTGCACTCAGCCCAAAGGATCCCTAATTTCTTACTCAGAGCAGTGGAAATTTCCCAGACCTGAAGCTTATTACAAGAGATCTACCACTTAGAGATGCAGTGTTGGCAGCTACCTCTCAATCTTTGCTAAACTCTTGACTACTTTGCACACTTTCTGTTCTGAGAGTTGCCCCTTACTTCTGCCTCGTTGGGAGGTGGAGCCCCAGCCTCACAAACTGAGCACCCCTTCCTCAGCTGACTTCTGCCCTTGGCTCTTCTCAGCAAACTGGCAACCTTAGGCTCTGATTCCTCCTCCTTTTCATGCATATACTGTCAGAAGTCATCGTGCTGACCTCAGCTCCATTATAGCAATATTAAAAAGGAAAGAATCAGATGTTTGAAGTACAAGTGCATTTCTGAAGTAGCATATACTGAGAGCTTGGAAGAGGCATCTGAGTACAATAGACCATGTGGTGCAGGCAATGACAGTGGCTTTTACTTTCACAAAGAGTTATGCCACAGTGGTGAAGTCGTTTAATAGAGGGATGCTCTAGCACCATAAACTGAATTAATGATTTCTTTTTTTCTGGGAAATTTTGTGAAAAATAGCTGAAAATAATTTGATTTCATGAAACACATGAGTTGCTCACATACTTCTCAGGAATCTTTTACATATGCTTTGGTGTAGGATGTGTAGTAATTTTTTTCCAACCTCTTCTATACCAAAAAAAGAGGATGTGATTCCAGGTAAGCAAAATAGCACTAAAGAGAAGTATCTGCAATTTCACAGAATAAAGAACATATTGTTAAATTTTTAAAAATAGAAATAACAATGAAATTGATTTGTTAAGTCAGTCCTGAACTCTTCAGGTTCGTTCCTAAGGGATTTGAGGCTGGCCTTATTCTGACATGACTTCCCATCTCCTGCAGTCATGCTCCTCCCTCCCCCATTGCTGCAAGTGGCTTTGCTCACTTGGAAGTGCATTTTCTGGAGGCAGTCCACATGAGCCCGTGTGCAGTTGCTGTCCTTGTTCCTTATTTAAGCTGTACCAGTGAAGGACAATCTGCCATCAGACATAACTGTTCAGAGGCATCTTTTACAGCACAGGGTCCAAGACTGGGTTGAACCCCTCAAAATCGATGAGTGCACAGCTGAAGAAGGGGTTTGTCGTGAAGTCTTGGCTGCAGTGTGTTTTTTTCATTTATTAGAGGAAAATTATTAGATTTAAATTAAAACTCTCCGTGCTCTGACCCTCCCAGCTTTTCTGGAGACCAGCTTTGAGTAAGCTGGCATATAACAGAGGTCTTGAAATAATCTCAGCAAAATCAAATAGGAAAACAAAAATAAATCATCTCCAAGTAATACAAAAATGTCCAGAACACGATTAACACCTCCTTTGAAGGATAAGACACGGTGCCATTGGACATGGTAGCTTATACTCAATTTCTGGTTTATGGACAGCAGCTGCACTCCAGGCTGTGTGGTATGAGCTTGTGCTGAGCACCTACAATATACCTTGACAGAAAAAGTGCAGGTGATTTCTGCACTCCAAAGCAGTTTAAGGGTAATCACTGAGTGTTGCTGCAAAATTGCAAGTCTGGTAACAAAAACTATGTTGATAAAGAAATCCAATGTCTGCCCTGATCACCTTATCTGACCTTTCTTAAAGTCAGACTGAGCTCAGGAAGTGAGGACTGGAGTTTGATATGAAATGCTTGAGACAGTAGGAATTTAAAAAAGGATTACAATTCAAGTAAAATACACATCAGCAGTTTAACCTGCCTGGTTAATTCTCTAACTGCTTTTACTTGTTTGCCATTAAAGTTTGTGAGGATCTGACCACTTTGTATGCCCACCAGTGAACATCTGCCAGTGAACTCTGTCCCTGAGGACAGAAAGAAGAGTTATACCAGATGCAGAGGCAGCAGGAAGGAGACCTTGCTGGGGAGGCCAAACAGAAGTTTAGATGAGCAAAGGTGCTCCTTTCCATGTTGGATGTTAGGGAATGTGAAATCAACAGGAAAAGATTACTTAAGGGCTAAGATTTTGCAATATACTTCCTTGCCTTAATGATTCCAAATAAGTGCAGTCTAAAGATGTGAACGCAAGCTTAACTCTCAAAGTCAACTTTGCCAATCTTTACAAAGTCACTTCAGTCACTTCAAAACTGCCATTCCTCCTTCCCAGGCACATATGGGAACAAAAAACCCTGTTTTTTATTATAGACTAATGCCATTTGCACAGATAAAAAGGACATGTGCAGTCATTCTGACTGTCCTGTAACAGTAACAGATGGAAATTAAGCAACAGTAATCAGGCAGCAGCATGTTTACAGCGGGGCATTAGAGCAACAGGGGGTTGGACTTTGCTCATCTGTGCAGGCTTAGCTCTGAATAAAGCTGCTGAAAGCCCCTGCCTTTACATCCCAGCCAGCCTGAGGTGAGGGCTGTAGGCATGTCTGGCATGATGGCAGAGCTCAGATACGAAGGAGACAAATTCCAGTCTGTGTGCCTGCATGGATCAGTGCGTCCCAGGGCTGTGTGAGGACACTCACAGGGCAGGGAAGAGGAGGCAGATTGAGCAGCAGCAATGCAGTAGATGCTCTCTGTTGACTCAGGCACCTTCAGCTGCTGACAATGGACTTGCCTATTGCACTCTGCTGGCACCCTAGCCAGCATAGCCAAATATGGTGATTTATGGCAGATTTCCCTGTTTAATTTTGTTAATGTTTATTTTAATACATAATGCTGAGGCTGGATTAATGATCTCAGAGACTAAAGCACTTGCTGCTAACATGTCACAGTATGGTCAGGTAGTATTTTCCCATGTGAACTATATTGAAGTCCTGCACAAATGAGGTCATGGGAAAAAACAGGAGGATAGCTCAGTTACTGCAGCCTACTCACAATCTCCTTTAATGAGAGTGGCCAGTTGTGCCGATGAACTTTGTGATATGAATATTTTTGTGGAAGTGTTGACAGCTCTTGTAATAGCTTCCTCAATTTTGCAAGCCTTTTTGCTAACACTCTGCCTCCTGGAATCAGGAAGTAGAGTAAAGATAGACAGAATATTTTTTTCCAGAAAGAAAAATAACCATCACAAATGCGGGAAAAAACCTTAAAATTTTGGTAATATTTAGAAAACAGAAGATATAGGGAAATAACCTATGAGAAGACAATCTGCCATTTTAAAAACTAATTTTAATTGCATTTATTTCTGATCCCTTCTGAATTAGAATGAAGATGGAAGAGGTAGAAATCTGTCGTATGGATGGAGGTCAGAAAGATGGGATCCTTCACTTTGTAGCTAAAGTGAATAAACTGGTGTATGTGCTGGTACACCTGAGTCTGACATTTAAGATAAAGACATTTATTTGGGTAGTATTTGCAGATTTTCACAGGAGGTTTTAAAGACTGGGCTGGATGAAGCCTTGAGTGACTTGGTTTGACCTCATGGATGGCCCTGGTTTTAGCAGGGTTTTGTGCTAGAGACCTCCTACTGTCCCTGCCAGCCTGAGGGATCCCATAAGTGATACTGAGTCAGGCTGTGGGCAAACTCAGGGCAGACAGCAGTTCTCAGAAAGGATATTTCAGTACAGCAGCAAAAGCACTTCCAAGGGCCAGGTTTCTTGGAGAAATACTGCTAGGATTCACAGAAGGATAGTGGTGAAAAAATAAAGTATTTTCTGTATTAGTGTCTCACCTGTGATCTCTCCCCAACCCATAACATTCCTTTCTGTGGCTTTTTCTCCCTTTGTGTATAGGGAAAGATAAAATGTACTCAGTTTATTTAATCAAGGCAGATTTGCAGTTAACTCTTATCAGGTACTTGAATGTACTTGAAAAAGCCCAGTAATGCCCCACAGAAGTAGTCATATGCCCCCAGGCATATTGGAGAGCTGAGCTTGCTGCAGGCTGAAATAGACTTCATCATGTGCTGTTAATAACACCGAAATGCTACTGGACTGTTGTTGCACAGATGTTAAAGGGAATTTTCAGCTGGAGTGGGACAATCCAAGGAGTAAATGTACATTCCACCCTTCCCAAGTTGAACCTCTCAAAACAATCTCTGACTCATCAGATTGCTGCCATCAGAAAGTATATTTGGTTACTTCTGTTATCCCTGTAATGGTACAATTGTTCTTTTTTAAATGGTCACTTTAAACAAAACAGTTGGCCTCCTTCAGTGGAAGCTTTGCAGCATTCAACACCGGAAAGAAGAATTCTTAATTCTGTAAACTAAGGCATGAAAGCAGGGTAGGACTATTTATAGCTTTGATTTCCTCTGAATAGATGAAAAGCTGAACCTGACATTACAGAGTGAAAAGATCAAGGTGGTGCTTTTTTTGCTTTTTGGGTTGTGTGTGGGTTTCTTGATAACCGATCCTGCCATTCAGCTATAAAGCAAAGAGGGGACTTACTTGCTAGCCACCTCATAAACTGCCCTGGAGACTTGTCTACCAGTCAGGAAGGTCATTAAGTATCTCAAGTTCACTACAGAATATGACTTAACTGAATATATATTTATGTATATAAGGCAAAAGCATCAGTTTTCCAAGTAGCTAGTAGTTAAGGTACTGCAGCCTCGTGAGTACAAGTAAAGTAGGTGGAAAAGGGTGTGGGTACTGTTCCAAGGAGAGGAAAGGAGAGGTTTTATGTGAGTTCAGGCTGTAACTTCGTGCTGACACTGCTGCCACAAGAAGGACTCTTGCTATTCCTCATCTGTCACTAGCACATGTCCCTGTCATGGACCCTCCAGCCCCTCTGGTGCCTTTCTCTGCCTCGTGCAGGTTATGGCTGGGAAGGAGTGGGCAATGTGGATGTAGGGGTGTGAAAGTAGGATGGTGTGGAGGGGCAATGCTTCCTTAGAGGTGTTGCCATATGCTGAGTTATGTGAAATAAATTCTGGAAAGGATAAAAAAGTGATAAAGGCCTGAGGAGCTACGGGTGACTTTGGGAAGGGTTGGTGGCAGACTGGAGAGAGAGGTCTGAGAACAAGTTGAAAAGGGGCTGCAAGTGACCAAAAAGGGTCACATCCTGTAGTGCTGAATAACTGTGTGAGCCTCCAATGTGCTCTAGGCTGACCACAGAGGCAAGAGCTCATCAGAGCTACTTTATGGCGCCAGGAGAGGAGGCTACAGGCAGGGCAAAAGCACTGTCAGGATGGGTGGGAAGTCAGTGCAAAGCTGTGGCCCAACTGCCCCATAGCAGCCAACCTTCCCCAGGCAGAGCATTGCTGGCAGCAGGACGAGGAGCTGCCTTTTCTCTTCCTTGCCGAGTTGAGTTCAGCTGACTTCTCCGAAGGAAGGCACCAATTTTACAGGCTGAGAGCTGAAGCACAGCTTGCTGAAGGGGCTTAGCCAGCTGTACATCCCCAGCCCTGAATAAGCCCATCCTGGCCAGCACTGTATTAACTGGGCTGCAGAGAGACCTTTTACTTGCTGAGCTCTTGAGTGCTCAGCACTGTGGTATCAACACAGCTATTCAGACTTCTTTTGTATGCTTTTTGTATAGCCTGACAGGCAGCTCTGCTGCTGTACTGTGTGGAGAGTCAATTTTTCCAATTTACTTAAGAGGAATGTTTTCCTTTATTGCTGCATGATGGAGCGTGTGATTGAGGCAAAGCAAGAAACTGTTGTCAGCTCTGGGCCTGACAAGCCTGAAAAAGAAGAAGTGTGCTGGAAAAAATAACAAGTTATCAACACCCTTGGGACAGAAGATCCCTCTTCCTTTCTTTCCCCAAAACTGTCTGATTCCATCTCAGTTAAGCAAATCATATATTTCAGCAGCAAAACTTGTCCAAGACTACTTTTTTTCAAGGACTAGCAAATTGGTGACTAAAAGTTTGTGTATTTTTAGCAGAGGAGACTGGAAAAGCTGAATATGTATTTAACATTCAGGTTCACATTTTAAGGAGTTTAATTGCATTTAAGGAGGCCTCTGGGCCCACATCTTGTCTCCTATTTTGCTACGAGTAAAGGACTTTGTTCAGTGTGGCAGACACCTTGACATTAAGGAGAGTATTTGAGAGAAAGTTGTCTCTTAATACGGTTCTGGTTGCTGCCTATAAGATGCAGAGCTACCCTAGTTAGCTTCAGATTCACCTCTCTCTGACACAGATAACAATCTGCCTGCATCACCCGGAGCTCTGCATGGGCTAATTTCCCCTGTTTATGCAAGTTTCTCATTAGCAAGAAAAGTCTACCATCACCTACACAGCTTCTTGGCATGAGAAACCTCCCACTGAGCAAGTCAGCTCCGTGGCATGGGAGAGCTGGGCAGCTCTGCTCCAGCCCTGACCTTCAGCTCTGGGAGTCCGGTTTTGCTGCTGCTTTCTGCTGGATCTTATCTGCCTCCACAGGCAGTACCAGACCAAAGGCCACCTTTGTGTGGGCTGTAATAAGGACACAGGAGACCTTATCTTTGTCTAGTCTGCTGTCTGTGGTTTGATTCGAGATAAAACACTGAATGATTTCTAGTCCCTAAGGATGTCTAACCTAGACATCTTCCCAAGATCAGTCTGTCTGCCAAGGCTGAGTTCTCCCTTATCCACATCCCTGTTAACCCTGAAAATTGGGTTAGAGTCAAGGACTTCCCCTTCAGGAGACTACTCTGAACTAGGAACCCAAAATTTTGGTTTGGCAAGAACAGTGACCACGGGCCTGGGGGATATTGTAAAACATGGTATGAGGACATATTCTATAACCTGTTGTGCAAGTCCATCATTTCTCTCCTAAATGCAGACGTGCACAAGGAAAGCAGAAAGTCTCCCCAAGTCCTTCTCATTTGACCTCAGTTCCACAGCACTTTGACTGCTAACTTTAAAACATAAAACACTTGTGCAGCTGCTTTTTTAAGATGTAACAGTGCCAGGTTTCTCTGTGGTTTACGAGTTGTTTTTGAAACATTGTGGTTACTTATAGCAGGTAGGTTTATTCTCTTTTTTGTTTTTAAGCTCTCATCCTGAAGAGTTACCTCCCCTCTCTCCATACACACACTTTCATTTTTACTCTAAGCTTTAAACTGATGAGATTGTCGGGAAAGCCTGTTGGAAAGAAGCCTTCAGGGTCTTGTTAGCTTTGTTAATCCTTGCTTTGGCTTTTTTTTTTTTTTGTCTTATTTTTCACTCCCAAGAGGCATAATGCAAAATCTGTGTGTAATCAGAGCTAGAGACTGTGCGTGCTGTTCTAGGATAATATTGTCTTACCCTGCTCTGCTTAGTACCTTGAACACAACCCAAAAAGCTTACTGGCTTTAAAACAGCTACTCTAAATCAGTACCCATAATACAAGTGCCCTTGTCTCAGTGGCTAAACAGAAACAAATTGTAATTTTTGTCCTTGGACAGAGTTTTCTATCTGAATGTCTTACAGAGCTTAACAAACAACAGTTTAGATTTATAAATGAGGTAAATAAGATACTGTTTGAAGTGAAATGAGACCATTAAGGACCTCACAGTTTGACCTGGGAGTAGGACTCTCAAAGTCAGTGACAGTGCAATCTATCCCACTCAGAAGCAGAAAACAGAAGAGCTTCTTTCACCAGGTGGGCAACTAGGTGGGATTTCAGCTCTAGGAAGCAATAAGTGTAATTTTCTTTCCTTTTTTTTTGTCTGCCCTATGGACCTCTGCCATTTCAGAGTGGGTTATTCCCTTTCATCACTCACCATTGGAAATTGTCTTGTTTGTAAAGGCCTTTCTTCCTGCAAGTCTCTCCTTCAGAATGTGATTCTGAGTACTGGATAGCTGCCCTTAAAACATTCAGCAAACTTCCCTTTTCTGTATGATTAACCTCAGCACTATGGTACTTCACAATGTATCTCAGAGCCAGAGAAATAAAATTTTCTCTAAAGTAAATGGAGAAAAATGTTTTTTAATTAAATTCATCTGTATTTTTCTCATTTTTCTCATAAGGATTGATTCTCAAGATTATCCGTATGACCTGGAGATTGTTGCTAAGATCTAAATCCCCAGAATTTCAAATCATAGCACTGTTTCCTGTTATATGAAGCACAGGGGAGACTCTTTGTATATCTCAATGCTTCATTTGCTTCACAAAGTTTTACAAAAGAAATTTGCCTTTTGAGAGTAACTTACAAGTGTCTATATCCAGTTTGTCTTGTCAGCCATGGGGCTCAGCCCTGACAGTTTGAATGGGCAGCTGAGCAGCATAAATCTTGTGCTGCCATTGTAATGTACAAGTGAATGCTGAATGACTGCAAAAATGCGACTTCTCCAGCACTGATCCTAACTCTTGCTCAGCTGCTTACTGCAGTCCACACTGATTGAATGTGCTATCCTACTCCCCTGGATGTTACTGGGAGACCTCTCAGTCCTCAGTATTTCAGAAAGGCCATGTTTCCTCCCTTACTCCTGCAAAAAACAGACCCTGTGGGGCTACATCTAGAACTCCAGCTGTATCTCATTTTGACATCTGGTCTGGGAATTCCCCTTAGAAGAAAGCCTGGGTCTCTCCAGCCCCCGGCCTAAAAAAGAGTGGAATATCCACGGACTCTAAGTTGTTTATTCCATACCTGGAAAGGGGATATGGGGTTGAGGATCTAACATGTAAGGCAAGGACTTTGAAACTGAACAGCCGCTCTCCAGCATGTGCTCTGCTCTTAATCCCTGAAATAGCTGACAGTGCTATCCACATGGATGCCTTTAAGGAAAGCACTGAGGAGCTGTGACACTTCTTTTAGCTGAGTTGGTTGTGCTTGAAGTACCTGTGAGAGACACCCTCTAATCCACTGCTGAAACACTGATGGCAATGAGGAGGAAACAGAGGAGCAAAATGCCTCTAACACATTCCTGCTCAAGTATCCTGCAGCAGAGGCAATGACACCAGGCAGCACTAGGATTTTATGGGGAATTAAAGACGTAAAATCTCAGTGCACACCAAGGTGCTGTGCATCTGCTTGGGTGAATGTGGATGAGCCAAAGTACAATGGAGTGGTCAAGACCCCTGTGGCTGTTAGGTGTGAGGACAGCTCCTTATCTTAGCAGCAGAATATGCACATGAGCTAGAAGGGAACGGTCATCTCTACCGAGTGTCCCTTCTACTCAGCCCCAGCCAGAGAAGAGTACAAAAGCCTGTGATTTACATCTTCTGTAACGGCACTTTGTCCAGCACAACATAATTATATTTAGTGAAGAACATAGTTTAAAAATAGATCTCTTATACTCTAAACCCAAGCTTTTTAACACTTTATGACTTTCATAATTCGTTAGTTTCAATTTCCCAGGAACTGCGATGAGCAGTGATTTTTTCATCATGGCCAGAAAGATTAAACTCTGTAGGAAGCCATAAAATTGAAATCCTTTGAGAAATCTTGAGTTGGATGCTCAGGCAGAAGTTCAAACTGGGGATGATGAGGGGAAAGACCAGAAACAACTGACAATTAAAAAAATAATCACTAGGAAAGACAAGAAAGACAAAACAGACATAGGATGACCACGACAGTCTAGAATTGCGCAACCAAAACCGAAACTTCAGCTTAGACATCATGTGGAAGAAGCAGAAGCATCAGATTACAGAATAAATAAAAAGGCCCTGAGAAAACAGATAAACAGGTGCAGTGTTTTACAAGAACACAGCACTAGAAGGCCATACAGTACATGATCACAAGGTCATCAAGAAATAACACAAGAAACAATGCTAGAGCCAGATACTAGGAGCTTCCAAACAGGTGTTGCAGAAAGGTCCCATAAACACACTAAGGACTTCTACCAATGAAGTCTAAACTTCCCTTCTTTAGCAATATCCAGCTAAAGCTCTTTCTCTTAATATCACCACAAGCCAAGTGCATGAGTAAGGGCCAGAACTGAGGAACTGAAACAATAACCTGAAGGAATTACATCAACTCTCACACATTCCTGCAAAGCACAGTGGGTAGGACAAGCACAGTGTTTTGTGACAGACACAGCAGCCTCAGTACTGGGGCTATAGCAGTCACTGTAGCACTGCATTAAAGTACCCATCAGCAGGAAACTGCTAACCGGCAACAGCTTGAAATGTCAGTGTCTGGGAGTAGGAATTTCGGTAGCCTCTGCCTTGGAGTGATCCCATCTTCATGGTGAGGTTTACTCACTAAGGGTAGCAGAGCAGCAGGAAAGCTGGCCTGTGCTGCTTACTGAAAAGGTCATGGCAACTGTGGTATCAAACCAGAGACTTATATCAAAGGAGAGAAACACCTCTTGTTAGGAGACTATGGATTTATAATCTGAAAATAGAAATTGAAAACTAGAATCACACCCATAATGGTAAATCTCAGATTCCCAGAACCTGGAAAAATGAGAACATCTAAGCACATCCAAGCAGGGCTTCTGAGGATGGTTGTGTTCTCAGTAGTTCTCAGTCAGTATAACTGCTGCAGAATAAGGAATACATATCTTTGAATTCAGATGTCTCTGAAGGATTACACAGATACCAAAAAAAAAAAAGAAAAAACAAGTGGATAGGACTAACAGTGCCACTAGAGAAGAAGAAGCTGAAGTAATTGAGTCCCATGGGCCTGTGTAAGCAATAAGATGGAAATTGGGTTGATTTGTCCATGTGATCAGAACAATAGAACTAGCAAACACAATTCTGTGGGGAAATATCAAAGAGGAAAGGAAGGCAGAATGCTCAGGGACAGTGTGACTCAAAGACATCTGCATCTGGATGGAGAAATGATGGGGAGATCCAAAGAGTAAAGAGAACACAAATACAGATTCCAGCCAATGCCTAAAGATGACACTCTTCAGAGTGTGCTGGTGTTTGAAAGGGGAAGATGAGACAACCATAAATATATATAACAGTTTATAACCTGGCCATGTTCTGTTCACTTGCTGAGTTGCCAAAGGACACAAAAACAGAGTACAGTCACCAATGAACCACTAATTCATGCTGCTAATGCTTCTGTCACCCATAAGAAAAATTCAATTAATTCTTATCTCTTTGTTTCAGACTACTCAAAATTGCCCACTGATCTACACATATCCCCTTTTATTTCCTGAAGGTGACATTTTTCAATGGGCTTCTAAATACCAGGTAAAACTTGATATGCTGTGGCAATATGTTTGGCTCACAGAACCCAGCCTATTTTTGCTCTTGCTTTTGATCATATTCTTGACATTCTGGTACTGTTATGGTGAGATATAGATATTTCCCTGCTCTTCAGGTGCCCTCGATCTAGTTTTACAAGCCCAAGAAATTTTGTCTCTGCAGTTTTCATTAGGATTATAGCAGTCTGGCAGATGTCTGCTTGTAGATTCTGCAAAACTCATGAGTTCCTATAAATGGCAGTATCATGATCCCTCTCCAAGCAGCAGTTCTCATGTCAATGAAAGATCCCCAGCTACCCACAACACACCCACAGCCAGAGAAAATCACCTCTTCCTGATTGTCTTCTCAGAGCAGGGTACCTTGAAGGTAATAGTGGCTCTGGGGGAGAGAAATATTGTGAACAGTCAGCAGAGCCCTTTTAGCTGTACAAAATTGCTATTTTCTGTGTCTTTCCAAGAATTAGAAACATGCAGCAGAATGCACATAATGGTCTCCATAGATGAAAGACAACCATTCCCTCAAGAGATGCTCCTGTATCGAATCCATCCTCTGCCATCCAAAAGAAAAACACTACTTATCAGTGATATCTACTGGAGTCAGCAGGTGTCTGGACAAAAACAAGTTAAGAGAAAAGCATTAGATTTTCTCCCAAGGAAGATGTTCCCCACAGGAGTTTGCAAGGCTTCCCCCACAGGTGTTGTGCTAGGAGAGATCCAAGTAGCCATGGCATCCCTGTGCAGGTTGCTTGACATCAGCACTGCTCAGAATAAATTTTGGGCTGAGTATTGGTCCTGAAGGTGTTACTATCTCAAGTAATGACCCATCTAAAGCACTATTCTTACTATTCTTCCATCTGTTCTTACTTGTTTGCAGGCTGCCCAAAAATGTCCCAGGAGAGCTGTGGGTCTGTGTATGATGAATTCCAGCCTGCTGAGAAATATGCTTGGTTTTGTTACCCTCTATGACCTCCCAGAGCAGGGACAGTCCTATTTATATATACCACCTGCTGAAAACTTCTGTCCTTAAGCTTCAGCACCTTTTTGTACCTAGTCTTCTTTAGCTATATAATTCCTGGTGATTTGTGGTGTTTTATGCTCTTTAACTGTATATGTGAGGAGAAGTAACTATGCAGTGGCAAGGCACTTACATGTGGAAACTCCTGACACAGAGGGACTCGGACTGATATTTTTTGTCTAACATTCAAGCTCCCAAATGGCAGAGTTTCCTGGCACAGAAACAATCAATTGTCCCAATCTAAGCAAGTGGTTCATATACATGAACATGTACAGGTGCAGCCTGCTCTCTTGCAACTCAGAATGCCAAAGTGAACCTGTGGTTCTTAACAGAAAAAACCTCCCTTTAAACTATCATCTGTACAAAGGGCTTTATTTAATTGCTGGAGATTCTAGTGAATTTGGACTCTTAGGTTTTGGTTCATTTTCCAGAACAGGACTGGGTTTTGTCTTTATTTTTGTTTCCTGTGTCAGGACTGCAAAGCAGATGGGTTTCAAACTACAGAAATTTTTCATGGTAGATGTTTAATGAAAATCCCTGGCTGAAACATGATTCTTACTATGGAAAAAGAACCACTTGCCAAACATGATTTTTCCAGTCGTGAGAGAACAGTTAGGGAAAGGGATTTTTTTTTTTTTTAAGTATGTTTTAAATTCCACATTGCAGTCTGGTATGGGTGCATACACTGAGGTTAAACTGTTCAACATAAATTGATCCAACATAAATTGATGCTAAGAATGACTGTTGAGAATTACATGGCCTTTGTCTCTTTAAAAAATGCCTACATTGGTGTATTCAGCCCAAAATAGCAACCTGCTGGGCCTGGGCTAGAACAAAGGGAGAAGTAAAAGGAGGAAATGCCTTGTTTGGGGAATGAGATATGAACTTGAGCAAGAGACAATCTTGAGTATCTCCTTGCAGTGGGATTATCTGCTGGCTGTAGAACAAGAGCCAGGGCACAGAGGTGAGGGAGAGAAGAGCCAGGCAAGTGTGTCCTTCCCTCAGGTGCTGGAGACCCTGCTTTGCAGGAGAACAAACACCAGGCAGGCATGGCAAGGGGTTAGGGACTGTTCACAGGGCTGTGAGTCATGGCTGTCTGAGGAAGCTGAATCACAGTAGCTGAGCTTTGTGCCCACAGGTCTGACCTGTGGCCTAAAGCAGTGAGAAGGACGATGCACAGCCTCTGTGGGCAGTGCTGTGCAGCTCTGGGGGTGCTTCTTTACCACAGTAAGTGGGAATTCCTGAGAAGCCACCGCAGATTTCCTTACCGGTGTCAATGCCTGTTGTGGTGGTGTGTTGTGCACAAACAGGCATAGACAGTTTGTGAGACTATAAAGCTGAAGCAAAGATGGACACATCTCTCCTGCAGATTTGGGTCTTTCTTTCTGCCTTGCATTATTGCTTGGTGAAACTTTCTCCACCAGCTGATTTTTTTTTCTGGTTTAAAAGCCAAAATCTCTATAATAACATGTGAGATTTGGGCTACACAATGCCCAAATGCATGTCGTTATAAAGGAGGTCACCTTGAAGAACTCTGCAATATGGTGGATTTTATTTTGCCACTTAAAGGAGAGTGCAGTCACTGAATAACACCATGGGAGGGAGAAGACAGAAGAGATACAAATAGGCTATGCTCACACTGCCTGTGTGACCCAGGTCAGAGCCCACACACATAGTAATGAAACAGTAATTTTTATTTTTTTTTCTTCAAAGCACTTTGTCCATCCAGAACAAACCAGATTCCAGCATGAGAGTCACAAGGTCAGCTCCGTATGTATTGCAGATATGCACATCCTTAGAGACAGATGGGCTTGTAATGATCCCTTTGGAAGTGACCTGGGAGGTTTTTTCTTCCCATTGTTTCTGTGAGTGTCACAACACTTGGATATCTTGAGCTAACTTTTCCAAAAGCCAGACTGAGACATTTCTTCTCTAGTGTCTCCCTGAAGAATCTTGTTGCATTTGACCACCTGAAGCCAGCTCTTTACTCTTCTTCGTATTAGTCCATGCAATTACTGGAGAGTCACAGAAGGCAAGATGTGCCAGCCAAACCTACCTGCTTCTTTTTTATCACATAGCTCAAAGAAAACAGCTGCTGACTGTCTTTTCTGTTTTTCACCAGTCCTGTACCTGGAAGGGTCTGTCCTTGTATTTGAGGATGTTTTCAAACTGGTTGCCTTCTACTGTGTCAGCAGGTGAGTTGGATTCATTACTTCCATGGCACAGTCATTTTGCCCTCCCCTCTGGTCTGCTCTTCCTCAGTCCCCAGTCCCAGCATAGACCCTTCTATTTCCTCTGCTACCCTTCAACCTGCCAGACCAGAAGGTATTTCAGATGCTTGTATCTACAGTGGGGCCAGATCACCCAGTTTCTGGCCAGGCACACCACAAGCACTGCTGTCCCTGCAGCTGGAAGCTTTGTCCATTGGGCTGCTTCCCCATAGAGCAGAGGCACAGAACTGAGGCAGGGAAGAAGAAGGGCCACGAGTTAATTATTTATTTAAGGCAGATTTAAGCATACACATACACACACCTTGGTAGCAACTTAGCAAACCTGCTAATGGACTGTTGCCTGTGCGAGGCTCAAACCACTTGGTCACCTATGGGGAACCTGTCAAGGAAAGGAGTCCTGAAATAATGTATATTCTTTCACTAAAATTTAAAATGAAAACAAAATGTTTGTTTGCTCAGCACAGAAGTACCAAACATAATGGGTATAGAGATGGGAAAGACTTGTAATGTCATTTTCACTAGTGCAAGGTTTATCAAACCCATATGTCTGCAGCCTCCTCTAATCAGTGCCGTTGTGCCTAGCACACTGCAGCAATACTTCCACCACCTACTTACCCCATCCCTACTGCAGCAGACTTCATTGGGAATTGGTTGTAGGTTTTGACTTCCTCTGTATAAACTTATGTGACTCTTCAAGTAGTTCTTTCATTTTAAGAGGAGAAAGCAGGTTCAGGATATGTTTACAAGGCAGTCATGTTAGTCACTTGGTTAGGTCACACGGTAGGAACAGTCTGTCTGGGGTAGGATACAGTGTGCTACAGTTTACCCAACCTGTCATATTCCCACTGTTCTGAGGGCTGCTTCTACAGACAGCTGAGCTCGACACTGCTGGGCCATGACTCCTACCTGCATGGAAGAAACTGTGCTCCACCTCACCCTCATCACTTAATAGACATTTAGCCATCTAGATGTGTATAGACCCTATAGAATGGACATAAATTAAGCCCTGGACCCATATAAAGACCTCTTTCTCACCAAGGCAAAGAACAGCTCAAATGCAAAATAGAATTGGGCATTTACAGTCAAATGGCTGCTGACAGAGAACATATGCTCACTTCTGCTTTCCTTTTCTGCAAAAAGGATCGTGGCTTAAGAAAGAGTCTCAGAAAGAAAGAAAGAAAAGCTCTATTAGCTCCTGTTATAGATGTTATTTCTGAGTGTCAAATACACATTCAGATTGTTCATGTGGTTTTCCAGGCTACTGTCAAAAGGCAAGATAAAAAGGGAATAATTTTCTGAGAGAAGCAGGTAATAGAAAGGCACTGACCCACCACTTGCTGGCAGCTCATAGGAGCTCTCTGTGATGGTGAATGTAGAGGCCTGTTCTCAGGGATGTAGTAAATTGTCTATGAATAGCTGGAAACAGCTTTTCAGGGCTGACAGGCTCTTCTCAAAAAAAAACTTCAGCCTGGATATGTTACCTACCTGCAGGTATCAGGTGACTTGGTGGACACTCTGCAAGCTTCTACCCCATTAATAAAACCAGATTTTTTTCTATTAGGCAAATGTCCTAATATATCCAGATCTTAAAATGCACTTTCCTAAAAAAAAAAACCACCCCAAAACCAAAAAGTAAGGGAACTATTCATGCATACAAAATAACAAAGAAAGCAGAAGGTACACGAACCCTCTTCCTCTTTTAAACCTCATATCTGCCCTGAAAAAATAATAAGCCAGGGATCACATCAGTTTATGTCAGTGTGAAACAGAGTGCTCAGCAGTGCACAGAGAACCCATGGAGAACATGATACATCAGTAAGGTATGTATCTGTTAGAAAGGTCAGAAATAGGCCCCCTGAATTCATCTGTCAACAGATAGGTCTGCAGTTGTGTGCATTTTTGGGGTGTGCATTTGGGTAGTAGAGACGTCCCACTCATAAGGCCAGTTTTTTTCTATGATAATTCCTTTTACTTTGTAAAACTTTTTATGTGTAAAATGATCCTGCACCATTCCTTCTTGTCTTTTAGAGTCTGGCTTTTTTAGTCCTTGTTAGAATGGGAATTGAGCCAAGAACAGGTTTAGCAAATTGTCACTGGGCAAGAGGCAAACCTGAACAGTTCACTGGCAAAGTGCTCTGTTAAATTGCTTTATACTTACAGTGTGTTTCAGTGAAACCTAGTGAGCATCCTCTAAGAAACTCCATTTTTTTTTTTTTTTTTTTTTTTTTTTTTGGTAGAAATACAGCATCTTTCCACAAACCAAGTACTCAGAAGTCTGAGTGGGGAGTTAGAGGGTTATGTGTTTTCTCAGTGTCATGCAACACGTCCTCGCTGTCTGTCCTTTCACCCAGGGGTTGCCCTTCCCCAGGCAGGGTCCTCCTTCCCTAATCCCTCCATGCCTTGCTGTGTACCCATACCTTACACTTAGAGAGATTTTTAAAAGAGGCAGCAGAGTAGTGAGGGAGGGGTAAACAGACAGAAAAAGGACTTCAAATCCTTTCCACACCAAAAAGATTGGCTTTTCTAACTAAAATAATTACAATTTGCAACACCTCACTTTTCATGGAAAGATGTTTCAACCCTTGTGGCCTTCCCTGAAGTGAGAGGCACTCCTGCTATTTTCAGAGGACAGAGCCAAAGTAAAGGGATTAAGTCAGTGCTATGGCATGAAGCATCACCACAGAAGCTGGCGATGTTTAGTGAGATCAGAGCAACCCAGGCCAGCATAATGCCCATGATTCCTTACCAGCCACAACTTTGCAGAACAGGACTGAAATTTTGAGCCAATCCAATCACTAAAACCAAGTGATGTCTGGAATTCCTAACAATTGTGGGGTTTGTTCTTTTGCTGTTTATTCATTCCGTTTTTTTCTACAGGGATTTGCTGCCCTTTACCCTGAAGCTGCCACAAGCAATATTAGAAGCCAGTAGCTTTCAAGACCTTGAAATTATCTCTAGTCTGGGGATAGGTAAGTCCCTCAAAGCAGTCAGATTTTCACTTGGACTTGTGAGAACAGTGGTGCCTTGCACAAACATAATGCAACTGGAAGACAGATGAACTATTGTCTTTGGAATAGCTGAAGAGGTCTGAATGCAAGAAGATGTTTATGATCTTTATGTTCTTAGAAGGTTGCTGACAAAAAGGGCTCTTGCCCCTTCGACCATAAACCTCCACCTGGATCTCTGTCTAGGGTCTGGTACCTACAGTCTGTGTAAGTGGTGGCTTTCACCAGCTTAAGTGCAGCACAGCCTCTCGGGATAACTTACACACGTTGGAAGTAGCTGGCATCTGAGCTATATGGAAAATACCTTTGTAACTTCTCCTTCTGATGTGTGGGGGCAATACTGATGAAAAGTGTGCTATTTTTGCATTTTGATATTTCTGCTTTCTTCTGCAGGACTTCTAGTTGGTAGAGAAATGTGTATTGTCCTAGCATGTGCTCTCACCTCACACTAATCACATGCAAAAAGGAACATTATTTTTAGTGACAGCACCAAGCAAGCAAATTTTAGGTGAAATGTAAAAGTTACAGAGATAGGGAAAGAAGATCTGTTAACCAAAGGAGGTCTCCTTTATATTTCCTTCCATTTAACACACTCCACTTGTGACAGCTACTTCAGTCAGCTGCCTTCATGCTCCTTGGTTTTCAAGTTTTCTTTCAGGTGTTGAAAAAAGCCAAACAATGGAAAATATTGAAGAGTTATCTCATTTAGACATACTTATTAGAGCACTCTGAGCCCATAGGTATCTATTTTTGGATCTTCTGCATCATACCTCCCAGAAGGCATGGGCAAACCCCAGTTTCAGTTCAGGCAGCTTTGTTGAATTTGACCAACAGATTTACCTCTAACACTTTCAGCATCCTCTATTTTGAGTATGTTCCAATTTGTCAAAGCATCCTTTTATACAGGTGTCCAGTCAGCACTTATTGCTTATAAAAAGGTACTTTACAATTTGAGATAACAAGTTACAAACTTAATTTTTTATAACAAATCTAAAAATTTGGCTTAAAATGTAGGAAGTGTATCACGAATCTGAAACCTCCAGTCTAATTTGAACCATCAGAGGTGATCTTGATTCAGGCAACAGTTTCCAGCAACTTCTGAAAGAAGATATTAGTTAAAGCACAAGCACCAAGGCAATATTGATTTTAGTCTTTTCCCTTCTCTCCTGTACTGGTGGTCATAAAAGTAGTGAGGCTTGGAAGTTTATTTTTCATGGTGTATTTCACACCAGGCAAGTTTCTGACAACAGAAAAAAACCTGCTACTGTGTGCATCTTCCTGGGAAATGAAACTTCCTGAAGTGCCATGCTGTCTTAGTAGAGTCAAACAGGCTCAGCTACTGACTGATGTTGTTTATTGTTTCCTGGAACAAAATTTTGTGGATATAAAAGGGTACACAAACAGTAAGCACTCCCCAAAGTGGCACTTCCAAAGGAAACATAGCATTGTCTGAAATTCTCATATGTTGCTTTGTAGTTATTTCAAAGTAATATGTGCTTCAGGGGGATAGAAGTAAGACATCTATCTGCAAGCTGAATTGTTCCACATAGGATCTGGTTGTTCTGTATATTGTCACAGAGGATGTACTGCAGGCCCTCTAGTCCTGACCTCTCAGGTACAGAAGTTATTTTAGCAGGAGAATTAGCATGATTGCACTGCACAAAGGGCACATACGGTCACAGACATGCCAGACTCCAAGAACTGCTTAATTATCCCTCCCAGAGTGCAAGATAAGGGAAGATCCAGGACAGCAATGGGAGATGATCAAACAGCCTTCTTGGTAGTGTGAGACAGTGTGGCTGTGCTGGGAAATGCCTGCTTTGAAACAGCCATGTTACTGAGTAGGACCACATCATCTGTTCCTTCCCAGCCTGAGTGGAGCTTTGCATTTTCATCACAGTGCCTTATCCTGACTACTGAGAAAAATACCAACTTCCCTTGTGTAGATAGTTTACTCATCATTTCCTCAGCCCATGAGACTTCACAGCATTATATTCTGACTTAAAGCAATTTCCACTGTCCTGCATTTGCTGATACCTAGAAGACCTGGAGAGCTTAAGGAAAATGGTATCCTAGCCATCTTAGATGTGAGGAGGTTGGCAGCATGGTGCTTGTATGTGCAGCTGCATCTGTGCACCTGCTCCAAAATTCTTTTGTCAAGAGTGCTGTTGTTCCTGGCTTCTTTGTTCTCCTCCCTCTTACAGTAAGAAATCAGGGAATAAAGCTGTTCTAATGTCAGCCACCCTAAGATAACAGGCTGACATGTTTATAAAGCTGAATTTGTTATGGACACTAGTCTAGGCTGTGAGAAGATACACAAGCAATTTTATCCTGATGGGAATAGACTGTCTTTTAGCTCACCTCTTGATCTGAGAGCTGTACCCTATGCTCAGCACCAAGGGTCATCCCACATATGTGCAGGCCCATCCATCCTCTCTTGGGCTCAGTGTGTGATGTTTTGGCAGTGAGACACTCCTGACACCAAGCACAGGGCAGGGTTCAGGCATTGTGTGGCAGCCCCATTGTGTCCCCTGAAATCCATGTAGGAGAGTGTGCTGTCAGTGTCAGCTCTATGTTCAGGGACCAAGCATGCTGAAATAGTTATTTAATTGTCTGAATCCTTGTGTTTCCAGGATTTCCCACCTTCTTCTTATCCCTAAATCTGTGGGCATCAATATAGTCCTCACCCAATGAATACCCTCAGAGGTTTATTGGATCCTGTTTCCTGATGCTTCCAGTTGTGGACCCTTGGTCAGCAGCTTTAATATTGATTGAAAGCAACCAGACTTTTAAGGCAGGTTTGAAACCCCGCCTTCAGGGGACGGGAAAAAGGTTAGATGTGATACTGAATCTATTAAAAAATGTACAAATGCTTTGTAATTTTTAAAAACAGTTATTAAAATACAAATTATAAGACATTTCTGACAGAAATTATTACTTGCATGTGAAACACCATCTTTCTTTTTTAGTAATAGTTGATGGCACTGAAGTACTTAACTATTCCTTAGTCCTTCATCATACATCCTTCCTGTGTACAGTCTTTTATCATCTTTCCTCTCTGACACTTGCAGGCAGGCAGTCTCAAGGCAAGGTGCAAGGCAGAGTGGCCATGGCCAATAGATAGGAGTCATCCAGAGCTACAGACTTTAATGGTAATACTCATCTGGGGAAGGTGTTTAAAATATTTCTGAACTGATTATACTGCAAGGCAGGATCAGACCTCTGTGAAGAACAGACTGCCACATGAGCTTGCTGCATAGTAGAGTCATCTTCATCTGTTGTCTCCTGGTGTGTGTTGGATCCAGGCTGTCTGCCTCAGATCTGCACCTTACTGTTGTGAGCAAGAGGGACACTCAACTTGCCTAGGGTCTTCACAGCCTCACCTCAGGTATCCACAACTATTTGCATTTGGAGGGCAGTGATCACCAAAGAAGGAGAGATCAATTTTCAAAATCATTTCTATTTGTTACTTTTACTTTCCTGCTTGTACTGAAATTGCTGAACAGCATGATCAACTTTTATAGTGTCCTAAAATTGACAGGGGAAAGAATGCTGATGAAGCTTCTGAGCTTATCCCCTGGCTTGATGAATTTCACATGCATAAAGCAGACAACCCTTTCTTCACACTGTTTTGTGCAGAGGTTTGAAAGTTTGACATTGAAATTTGTGTACCACTTCTTTGTAACAATAAATAGATTTTCTACATATCACTAGCAGCTAAAATTCTCTCAGGTAATTTTTTCATTTTTCTTTTTCTCTTCTTTTTTTTTTTTTTTTTTTTTTTTTTGACAGATTTCTGGGATTCCTACTTAAACCACAGAAGAAGACAGGACTTATCCCACTCTGCAAAAGACTCTGCCGTCAGCACTGCCCAGGCAGACAGTTTAAGATCTACCCAGTGTTTTTCAAGTAGCGCAAACCACTGCTCATGTGAAATTGAGCTGTCAATAGGAAATGACAGGCTGTGGTTTGTGAATCCTATTTTTATAGAAGAGTGTAGTAGTCCTTGTCCTCCAGATGAACCTTTTCCTAAAGGCCACTCTGAGAGCACTGATCTCCAGTCTCCCACCATGCTTACTGAAAGGAGGTCTCCTCGACGGCCCCCTCCACCTCCACCTCCTCATGCTCTCATTCAGAAATCTTCCCTGAAACTCCCACAGGACCCCATGACTGCCTGTGAAGAAAACAAGCTATTTATTAAGCCACTAGGAAAAAGCATCGAGGAAATGAAAATTGAGGGCGGTGACGATAAAGAAGAAAGGAAGCGGAACTGCCCAGCCAATGAGCCCTTGGCAGTGAGCCCCAAGAAGGGCTCCCAGCCCTCTGTTCCCCCACGGAGGCGGCTGAGTGAGAGGACCTCGGAGGAGAGCTATGTGGGTAACCCTGAAAGTTGTGAAATGCTGAAAGGGGAAGGGACAGAAGAAAACCAAGATACAAGTACAGAGAGCAGAGATAAAATGTCTCTATGCAAAAAGTCTGTAGAAATGCCTGGGGAGGTTCCCAGAAGGGCTGTATCACAATTTCAGGAGACAAAGCCCAAACCTGCAGAGAAGAAGGATGTCATGCCTAGGATAAAAAGCAGTGCCATTGAGAAAGGAAAGATACCTCCTATCCCACCACCAAGAAGGAAGAGGTTTTCCCAGGCACCAAGGATCCCCAGCTCCTGCCAGCCAAAGCAAAGAACAGTGGGAGAGACAGCTGTGGCCACAGGGCAGGCTGTGTGCAAGGGCAGCCCAGTGACAGCGGCAGGAGGTGCCACTTGCACACACAGCAAGACTGAACCGGGACATGGCCAGAAATCTGTCAGCTCAGCTGAACTGGAAGGTTCACACTTGTCCCTGGAGGACCTGGGAGGCAGCACCACAGCTCAGGCATCAACATCTGAGCCAGACTCCTACTCTACCAGCAGTACAGAAGATGACCTGGAGATGCTGAGTAGTTCATCTGGTAAAAAGACACGCTCTGTAATCTTGGCTAAGGCCAAAAACAGGCTGTCCTTGGTGAACCTGTCCAATGTCTTCACAGTCTTTTTGTCTAGTGACAGGAAGCTGCAGAAAAAGATAGTGGAGCTGGCACAGGACAAGGATTCATATTTTGGCAACCTGGTGCGGGACTACAGAGTTTACAGTTTAGAGATGATGGCAAAACAGAGCTCCAGCACAGAGATGCTACAAGAAATCCGGCTGATGATGACACAGCTGAAGAGTTACTTAGTGCAGAGCACTGAGTTGAAATCTCTGATAGACCCAGCCTCCTACACCGAGGAACAGTTAGGTAGGTAACTGTGTTTTATTCATCCCTGGGCATGGTTTGGGAAGGTGAGGAGGAAGACAGAATTATACAGGCTCAGGCTGTACTTTAAAGAATTATAAACCCCCTCCTAAAACCAGAGAGGTATGAATTGAAATCTTCTCTGTGGTTGCCAGCACTTAGAGGAACAGCTCTAAAATCTGGAGACCAATGAGGGGGAAAATCCCTTTATGAATGTTTTAAAGGGAAGAGTTTAAGCAGAAGAGATGTGTGTTTGTGTGTATGAGAGATATACATGTATGTATGTATATATGTGTGTGTATGTATACACACAGGTATGCACACACAGAGCTGAATTCACTGGAAACACAAAAAAGGCCAACTTTCCCCTCCACAGTTGCATTCCCACTGCCTTCCACATCCACTGCTCTGCTACAAGGATGGAGAACTCCCTGGATATGGCAGACAGTTTAGGGGCCAATCACTGTCTCATGGGGAGGGACAAGACTATGATGATTTTTAGTGGCAGGTGGGAGGAATCACTTGATTCCACCTTGTGCCCCTCAGATCTCAGAGGTGCAGAAGAGCTGCAAGTCTTCAAGCTGTTGCAAGACTTCCACCTGCTCCAAAATGAAATGTTCACCTCTTTGCCACAGACATAATTTGCCTTTGGAGAGTAAAAAATATTATTTGTAACTGTTTATAGGTGTTTCATTGCTTCTCATTCATATTCTGTGAGGAAATAATGTGCTCCTTGCCTCCTTACTAAGGATTGGACTCGTCTGTATAATGTATATCCATGAGGGAATAGAAAAAGAGCTGTAGGAGTTTTTATTGTAGTTAAAGGTGTACAGCCAGAAAAAGCATGCATGCATGTACACACATGCTCCTTTGAAAGCTTAAAACTGTTTCTTGAGGACCTGAAAGCCAATGCAGAGCTATTTATGGATCCCTAAGTTGGCTTAAAACAAGCTGGGAGCTGGAAGACCCAGAATATGGAGTGAACCACAGGAGTGACCAGGTTTGTGCAACTGCAACTCCCGTATTAGGTGGGACTCAACTTAGTGGTGAGCCAGGAGTAAAAGACAGTCCCCTGTCAGTCTCATTGGGTTCAGCTGATTTCCTTCTCCCCCATTAAAGACTTCACATGATTCTGCAGACTCCCCAGCAGAACAGACCTGCTGCCAGCCTCTGCCATAGCTGAGAGGGAACCCACTGTTTCACTTCCCATGCACCTTGTGTAATACCATCAATCTTTGTCCCAATAACCTCTTTCTTCAAGGTAGAGAGTGTGGGGGAAGCACAGAGAAGTCTGTCTTGAATCTTGATTAGTGGAAGTGGAAAGGAGGAAGAAAGAAGTGTCCTTATTATGCTTGGCAGAGCTGCTTGTGTGCAAGTATCCCACCATCTTCTCACAGATATGCCTGGTCACATCTAACCCTCTTCACCGACGGTTCCTTAACAGTATAATGCAGCCCAGTGAACCAGTCAACAGACAGGACTGTCTTCTGTGGAGGACAGGGATTCCCACTGGAAGATTTACCACTTGAATTTGCTCTGCCTCAGGCTGATTGGTCCTCTGGATTCTTTAAAATAGTTGCATTTTGTATACATAAATATTACTGCTCTCTAGTTCATTCCTCACTGCCTGAGCAGATGAACTCCTTTGCCGATGACCTTTTTGCCTCAGTGCAAAAAGAGAATCTCTTGCTGTCCCTCTAGTTCTGCCTCTGGTTTCTAGGAGTCAGACAACAGACTTCATTGCAGTGTCTTATGTTTCCTTTAATCTCCTAACAAATATTAAGCAAATGCTCAACCCACACATATTATTTCCTCCTCCACAGGTGGTGGAAGAGGTTTCTTATAGGATCAGTAATTTGGAGTCCCTTGGGCAGTAAGGGTAAGAAACTTCTGACCAGATTTTGGTGTCTGTCTTTGAGCTGGTGGCTGCAGTTGCTTCTCAGTCACTGAGAAGAAAGCGGTGTTTTGAGGATGCATTTAATTTCATCCCAAAGTGAATATCTCAAACAAGTCAGAAGGGGAGGTCAGAAGTGACATGAGATTAGTCGCATCTGGGCATCTGTAAGGGCAGGGCTGTGAAAAAAAATCAGTTAGGTGAGGTTCCTCTTCTCTCCCCAGAGCTGGCTTTCCTCCTGCGTGATAATGCCATGGTGGTCAACCAGGAGTCAGGCAAAGAGAGCAGGGACTGCTGGTAGCAAGAGATCTTCTACAGCTCTAGTAACAGACACCACACACCTCAAGCCCTTCTAGAACTTCTGGATAGTGTTAGTAATTAAATGTTTACTTTCTGGGATGTAATTTCTGTTCCCTTCTCACAGCTATGTAGTAGTGCTTGAATAACCAACCACAGGCTTCCCTAGGACTTTTACTTGCACCTGTACTACTGTATTGCTTATTTATTATGTGCTTTTCTATTTTCCCTTCTCTATGCAGAAGTGATTGCTGAGACAGCTCTGTACAAATGTGTCCTGAAACCTTTAAAGGAAGCCATTAATTCTTCCTTAAAAGAAATACACAACAAAGATGGATCTTTACAGCAGCTGAAAGAGAACCAACTTGTGATACAAAACACAACTACCACTGACCTGGGCATCACAACCAGTGTGCCTGAAACTGCTGTGCTGGAAAAGATCCTTCACAAGTTCATGACCATGCATAAGACCTACTCTCCAGAAAAGAAAATTGCCATCTTGCTGAAGACCTGCAAACTCATCTATGACTCCATGGCTCAGGGAAACCCAGGTATAGCACTCCTACTGTAATGGTATCCACCATGGGTCCTTCTCCATGTATCAGAGGAACAGGGTTTTATGATACATCTGGCATGACAATATTCACATTGGAGGTAGCAGTGATGGTTGGTGTGTTTGGTATCAGCTATCCACAGGCTTTGTTCAGAATGGAATGGTTAGTGACTATGAAGTTCTCTGCACTAATACAGGTATAAGATATTAACTGGTTAACTTTAAGCTCTGTAACTCCAAAAACTAGTTACCTGTAAATATGTGTTTTATGGAAAATGTCCTTTTTGCACAGGCCTTCTCCCAATATCCTCAGAGCTCTGTCCCAGCTCGTAGCAGAGTAATGGTAAATTCTTGGAATGGGTCTTGATTTGGCCTTTACAAAGCTTTACCTAAACTGAGGAGTAGATGCAGAATGCTAGTAGTTTGTTACTAATTCCTGATGTTTCAGTAAATTCTAAAAGCCACTTCTTCAGTGTGAGGCATTGTATGCTCTGACTATAAAAACAGCTTGGGCCTCAGGCCAACCACTAATGCAGAAATTAAACCCTTGGCCTGCAGACAGGATGCATCTTTGCAGATAGACCACCAACTCCCTTCCTCCAGCAATCTGCCTTGTCAGTTTAAGAGCTTTTTTTTTTATACTGTGAACTGATGGACAGCCATGCCTGAATTTGGAGAGAAGCCAGGCATTAATTTACAATAACCTGCAGTTGTTCAAGAACTCAGAGTCACCAAAGGTGCTTTTAGCTGTTCTGCTTTATTTTGTACTGGCAACAGCCTTGGAGCACTCATACAGGGATGGTTATGTCCCTGCTGAACCTCACCTCAAGGTGATCTCTTGGATAGGAAGCAACAAGGTTCAGCAACCAGTCTAGACACATTAACAGCAGAGCAAGAAACCACCCTAGGGCTGAGCCTTAGCTGTAGGGTGGAAAGGACCTCTCACTGTCTTCAGGTTTATGAGAAGATTTGGAAATATGTAGGGGAATTTGCTGTAACTTTGTTAAAACAGTTGTGTAAAGTTTGAGAATATATTTGGTTTAGATCAAGGACTTGCAAGCCTCATTAAAACCCACATGGTCTCCATCTGATGCTGAGTTACATATACATCACAACTTAGCTGGCTCAAGGCTGGAATTTCTCTGCTGAAGGAAATACTGTTGTGTCATGTAGCAGAAATGAGGGGTCAGGGAAATAATTCAAAAACCCCTACATGTTTAAAATATTTACATCAATGAAACCAGATGGTTTCATTGTGGTTTGCTACAAACCAAAGCACTTCATTTTGGCCAGCTTAGCTGTTTTCTCATCCTGGGTACTACTGCCAGCAAGGTGTAGGTTGGAAGCTGATTTCACCCCTGTGCATCCAGTTCCCTCTCCTTTATATCCAGTTCCCTCTCCCTTACACATGAGCAGTGATGTTTATCAGGGCTTGGCCGGAAGAAAACTGGCCTGGAATTATGGAAATGTGCCTCAATTAATTCAGACCAGAAAAAGAGGCTAAGTAGAGAAGAATGTTCTGTCTAACTCCTGGAAACAGTGCCCTTGGAGAGAAATTGAGTGAAATGCACTCTAGACCCACTTGGAAGTGAAATGTGTGAAACCTCTTTCACAGAATGAACTGAACCCAAAACATTGTCATTTTCCACTGGCAAAGACAAGTTCTCAGCAACTTGAAATATTTTTCTGACAGGGAATTCCAGCTGGTGGCATGCAGAAGAGCATGCTGTGGGCTACTCAGAGCAGATTTCAGCAGGTACGAATTCTCCTCCTGCTCTCTGCCCATCTCAAGAGCAACAGCACAGGGCCCCTTTTACTTTCAGCCAGCCATGAGGCAGAGCAGTGTTCTTCACACAGGAAGAGCAGAGGCCATGCTCAGCTTCCTGTGCAATAGCTTCTCCTTTTAGCTCCTTTTCCTCACTGCTGAACTAGAAAGTTCCCTCCTCTTCCAAGATCAAAGCAGATGGAATACAAAACTAATCATTTATTCTGCTGCAGGACCAAAATCAGTCCACCTCTGTCAGAAAAATTACCTGTTCAATAATGGGGAAACTCCTGGAATCTGGCTTAATTTGTGATTTGTCACCTCAGGCCAGATCTTTATTTGCTTTAGGCTGGCCATAGGATGACCTGACCTAAGAATATGGATTCATATCTCAAAGCAAAGTGCAAACACCTCCTAGTAAGGCACCTTTTTTTCAGATACATGTGAAAATACAAGGTTTTTAACATTTTGAGACCCATGTACAGCAGTCCAGGTTTGGCTAGGATGTCCCAAGAGGTACCAAGTTTTCTTTAAAACTAAGGACAGGCTTATTTAGGAACACCTGTATCTGTGGTAGTGCCCATCTTTGCACTGCTGAAGGAGTAATGAAACTTTGAAGTCTACCTTGATTGACTCCATGTATATCCATATTTTAAGAAAGGAGGAGATCTTTGGTTTGATTACAATTCATACTACATGACAAAATCTGCCTGATAAATTGGCTGTGGTTGAAATCCTTGATACTTAAGACTAAGAACTGAATGGGTCAGATCCTCAACTGGTTTAAACTAGCATTTCTTACTCAAGCTGATGGCAATCAGTTTGTGGATCTGATTCATTGCAAGGAGTTAGGAAGGCAAGTTCACAGGCTTTGTCATACACCTTTCTCTCAAGAGAGTACTGAGTACAGCTCCATAATAGACTTGAAGTACCACTAATGTCTAGCTACAACTTGCTGTAGGTGGCCACAGAGGGGTATTGTGCCCAGCTTCTCATCACATTGTGGAGTCACTCCATGGAGTCCAGATGATTCATCTGGCTATGTATATATCTGCTTTAGGGCAAGATGACTCAAGGCAAACTCCAATGACAATACTGATTAATTCATTACTGGCTATAAAAGAAATTAAGGGCCACTGGTTCAGATGCTCATATGGACTGTGTAGGCAGTTATATTAGTAAGTGAATCCTCACCAAAGGCACAATTATGATAGTATTCAGGTGTCTTGCTGAGCTTTTTCCAACTTCTATGCCAACTTAAATAACAGAAACATATGTCTCCAAGAATAAAACCTACAATCTGAAAATATGTGACCTGCCTGCTAAAAATACTAGGAATGGTTAGTAAGAATAAAATGCATTTAAAAATTGGGAAAAAATAGAGTTTGAAAACTCACCCCTCCTGCCCCCCCTTCCCCCCCACCAAAATGGTTGACATTTTTTTTTTGGCACTAGAAAAAGTAAGAGGCAGGAATCAAGCAACTCTTACACTTGGAAGGCATGCTGCAATATGCACAGGGACAGCTGGGCACATAGCCAATTTATGTAGAAACACCGTAACGTTATGTAGAAAAAACCCTTATCGTGTATCTTTCAGAAATACCTTTACTCAGACAAAAGGTTAAAGGTATGCTGTGTGAAATGAGTAGAATGAGAACCTCTGCTTTTCATCAAAAACACAAGTGACACCTGTAGAGTGAGAAATTATGCATATCTGCAATATGTGTGGTGTGTACTGGCAGTGGTATGCCTGGGTCACCCAGCCTTGTGCTGCCTGGGAACTGCCACTGTGGAAGAGAACTGATGGGAAAAAAAGCAGCAGTAGGCATTGGTTTATGAAGAAAAACTGTGAGCCAAACAGGCCAAATTTGGTCAGTCTATGAGTGAGGAAGATCAGGGATGGAAAAGCTCTAACTTCAGGTTGGAAGTTTGAAATATGGACAGACTGCTTTCAAAGCAGATTCAAGAAAAAATGGAGGTACAATTTTCTTACTGCAACATTTCTAACTTGTGAACTACCTAAGATTATGAGGCTTCATTTTTGGACTATCTTTGAACTGCACAGGCAGCTGGAGTATCTAGTTCAATACTATAGTTTGTACTAGTGATGAAATTGGCTAGGTGACCGAAACGTCTGATTTAATAATTTCTATTGCGTAGTTTTACATGGCTAAAGTGCTTAGTCTGCTTTTGGAAAAAGGGGATAAGATAGGACATATATTCCATTGGAATATTTCTCTTCCTTAGCTTTTAGAATGAAGTTTGTTACCCCTAAAGAACTGAGCAGCCAGATATTAGCTGCCCTCATGCACTCCTATAAGTCTCTGCAGTTGACGAAAGCAAAGCCATGTGTTTTCAATGTGATAGCTGGGCTTGTGGAAAGGAAACTGAGCTCCAATCCTTCAGCAGCCAATGTGGAACCTGTGTTAGAAGCTCCTAAAGCTGTCAGAGCAATCCCATTACACTGCTTATTATCATATATCACTTCTGAGAAGGAAAATTAAGCTATACATAACAGGTTTACTTTGATATCTTTTGGAAGAGGATATTTGTATTTAAGTTATTTTTAATGAAGCCTGATGGACTAGAGATTTTGAGTTTTCTGCCATCTAGGACAATTTCTACACTTGAATTTAAGAGCAAATTTTTCATGGGGAACAAATTCCTCTGATCTGTAAACCATATATTTTTGAAGTGGATTCATACTGTGTGCATCTATTAACTCGCCTAATTCACTATATCACAAATTAAACCTTGCTGAAAGTAGTATGGGACAGACATACTACTATTTTAGTATGTAGAAGGAAAGTCACAATCTTTTCTTATGATCTTGAACAAATTCCAGTTAATCTTTCTGCACCTCAGATTTCCCAGCTACAGACTGAGGCTAAAATTCATATTTCCTGGAGATCTGCTTCTAGACATCAAGCTAGTGTTTGTAAAATATTAGAGCAAGGTGTAGGGCATCTTCCTGTCTGCTGGTTTTCAGAATATATATAGAAAGAAAAGGAATGCCTGAATGTGTTAAAATAGGCTGTAATTTCTTTATGGAGGCTTGGGCAGATTTCCAGTTGCTTTAAATCATGTATTTAATGAATACTCATCTATTCAATGCTGCATCCCAGCCAGGAGCTGACGTTGTATTTGCTTTGCTATAAACATAATAGGATGAGTTTGTGGCAGAAGAGAAGGCTTATTTTAAGCTTCTTAGAGATATTTATGAAATAAATGTTTCCTGACCCCGCAGGGAAGAAGGGGAAATAAAGCAAGCAAGTTGTATATGGAGTAGGACACCACCACCTTGAATGGGCACTGAGAGCAGTGGCAGGGTCAGAGCTAGATTTGACTCTTTCAGCTGCAAAAATACCTCTCTGTGAGAGACCACAGATGGAGCAAGCCACTCAGGTCTAGGAATTTGGCTCAGGCCCAGCTTGAAAGTAGAGCTGAGGAGGCAGCAGCCTGCAGAGAATACCCCTGCTGCAGCTCCCAGAGGGACACTGGTTAGTGCCCTGGTGCCTTTCCTGGCACAGGAAGCACATAGGTTATACAATGCTGAAGCAATCTCTCGGCTATTTTGGTTCACAGGCATTATTTCATCTATCATTGTAGACTCCTGCTTCTGGTCGTATTTGAGTTTCTGACAGCACCTATTTCCCCATGGATAGACAGAGATACAGAGCACCCCATGCTTGGACTAATGGCTGTACATGCCAAAGCCAGTCCCTGCCCCTGCAAGAGCCAGGAGAATGGGGGAGATTCAGAATCATGCTCTCTCTGGCACTTTTCCTTGGCTCCATGTGCAGTGAGTGGAGAGATGCTATTGTGAGGCCTACAAGGTGCAATGCACCATGCCTGACCTGCCCTTGGCCACACTGGAGGTTTGTGGCAACACATGGAATCAGAGCTAGATCGTTGGTGATTGGCTTTGCTTTTCTCTTGTTCTGCTCCTGCTGACTTCATCTTTTGCTGTGGATGTCGGTATTTAAAACTGGGTATTGTATAACCACAAGTGGATTAAAGTGGTGTCTAGTAATTTTTGCAGGTTGTGAGCATATAGCATATGGAGTATGTGTTCTTTCCATTATTTCAGTCAGACATCCCTGCTCAGCCTTTATTACTCAAAAATAAACTGCATATCAGATTTTCATATTTAAGGCATATAAACAGCTGGGAGTCCAATAATATTTCTGTGAAGTATTAAAGTCGAGAAAAGTTTATACCAAGGACTAGATGGCAGAGCAGCTAAATCAGCTTATAGAAATGAGATAGCATAGCATGAAAAATAATTGACTCCATGCCTGATTGTAAGTACAACCACTTCTCAGACAACAAAAAGGAAACAGAGAGATTCTGTAGACATTCTTAAGAACTCTCCTCTAACTTTCACTTCTGTTGACACCAGAAGTTGATGAAAGGGGACATGGAATTGTTTTGTTCCAAGCTGTCATTTCTGCTCTTCATTAGGTGGTCATGATCTATTTTGGTGACATGTAAAAAAAAAACACCAACCAACCAACCAGTCAGCCAACCAACAAACAAACACCCCAGGGTTTTTTTCTCCAGAGAATAGGAGTTTATATTGTGAAGCAGAAACTTTCTTGGATACTCTATTGGGCACAATATGAATCAGTCATGAAAGAGAAGTAGTAGGGGAAATTTTGCTTTTGGTGTGGCACTGAAAATCCCTTGGCCTTCAGGAAACTAGAATTATTCTATCCGTGCCACTGGCCAGTAACTAATAGATCATAAAGAAGAAGTTTTTAATGAAGGGAAAAATGAGCCTAACAAATCTTTGGTATTTTTTATTCTTTTACACTAGTTTTATACAGAACTAACTCTGTTGGCCTCTGGTGTACTTGGAGCAAAAGGACAATAGGGCTTTTTGCTGTGAAGTTTTTCTGTTACATTTTCATGTCTCAGTTTTGTCATCTTTTTTTTTCCTGGAAAATATTAAACAGCTGTAATACTAATGTATATGACAGTAATGTATATAACAGTAATGAATTGGACCCTTCACAGAGCTAAAGCTTTCACAGAGACATAAGCCAAGGGAAGAACAGACTAAAAAATGTCCATCCAGATGTCAACAGAACAATGAAGTCCATTTATAGTTTTGTTGAAGACCTAAGGCTGTGTCTTTTAACTAAAGGCAGCCATAACAAAGCAATCAGAATTGAAAGTGTTAATCCAGCTTTCATTAAATAAAATATCTATGTTGTGGCATGTGTGGGCTCTGTTAGAAACAGGCTGAATTACAGCCCTGATGATCTCTCATTCTCTAACACTCTGTTTTAACTGGATCAACTCTCTGTTCAGTAGATGTATTACTGGGTTTATTTCAAAGCCACACTTTTTTCTTTTTTAATCAGGGGTTAAACTCATGTTTATTTGAGGCTTCAGAAGAATATCATTCTTTGCCAGTGGAGAATCTACGTCAGCTATGAATGACAAAAAAAGAAATCTGACTCATGGCAAATATTTGAAATAAGTCAGTGGGAACATTTGAGAAGTAGGAATGTATGCCCTACCATGGAAGACCATGTGTGCTATGGGTCAAAAATGACTAAACCATAATTTCACCAAAACTACATCAAGGGTAGCTTTGATTCCTTGAGGTGAGAAAAGCAGTTCTCGAGTGAGACCCACATGCCCATGAAATCAACATATCCGAGTGCACAGGTGAGAAAAAACTCCCCCCAGTCTGAGGAAAGACATTCAGAATGAAAGCAGATTAGGTTAAGAGGAATGATCAGCTCTGAATGTTGTGAAGATAGGTCTGGTAAGGAACTTGCTATTGTGAGTTTTCTTGATGAATTTATGACATGGTGGTTGAAAGTGAAAGTATCTTGCAAATGAGAAAAGTTATCCTTCGTAGTTTATGCAGGGAAGCTTCAGTTTGGATTCTATTTTAAGTTGTAATTATTTGTAACAATGACAGAGAGCCCAAAGAGCTCTTAAAGATTGCATATCAGATCACTTTGTTAACTTAGTTGATAAGAATGTTTTAAGCACAGGAAATATTGAGCAGCTGCTGCACACCAATTTAAAAAACTAGGTTTAAAACCAATGTGAAAATTTTTCTGTTCTCTTAGCTAGACACCATAGTTAGAAAGATGATTCCTCTTAGATCATAGCTCTTGGAAGACTGTTTTAATTAGAAATATGTACTGTGATGTTTTGCCTTCTGAAGGGACATAAACTCAGAACTAAACTCAGTACTAAAACCACTGTCTCAAATTCTATTTTCTCATTTTTGGTCCCACACATAGAGTAAGCCTAAGAGAATAACTATACCTAATGCATGTGGACAAATTCCCTTCTAATATTGCCAACCTGAACCACAGTCTTGATGTCAGTATCAAATCAGAGGAACAAGCTGGAAACCATTGCTTTTCAAAAATTGCCACTTGCCTGAGATAAATGAAGTTAAATTTGTATTTCTCTGGTTACTTTATAAGATCTTATTTTGGGCTTGAAGCATGTTTACTTACTTTTTAAGTGACCTAAATTTCCTGGTTTCAGCATTTTTTTCTTTGCTTTTGAGCTTTAACTCTTCAGATAATATAAACTAAGGTCTACAAAGGACTTGCTGCTTGAGAATTTAACACTGTTGTGTGGGAACATGGTTTTGTGGTGTTATTGGGACCACATTGTGTTTCTCTTTGCTCAGGGAAGCCCTATGGTGCAGATGACTTCCTCCCTGTGCTCATGTATGTGTTGGCCCGCAGCAACTTGACTGAAATCCTTCTGAATGTGGAGTATATGATGGAGCTCATGGACCCTGCTCTGCAGCTAGGAGAAGGTAAGAGTACAATGTTTTCTCACGGGATATTCACTTTGGAAATCATTATTTGTCTCATTTCAGTGTTTACGAAAGTGGGGCAGCAGGCCTCTGGCTAGATTTTGTGGATAATGCTTTGGCCAATCTTTTCAAATCTGAAGCTCTAAAATTATTGCCAAACACTTTAACTCTTTTTAGCAGCACAGTGCCTTAAGAAACAAGCTAGAAAGGCAGGGACTCATCATGAATGATAACTGAGGTGCTGGATTAGCAAACTAAACAGAGATGTCTTGTGTTCCTTGGCCCAAAGACTGAAGAGCTGGAAGGTCTTCGCAAAAATTAAACAGCTGCTGCAAACAATTGTGCAGATATTTTTATCTATTCCAATGAGAAAAGAGCACATTTCTTGAACTGCATTGTATGCCTGAGGCCATACATCATTCTCATGGTCACTCTACTTCTAAATTTGAGTGAACCCTGACAGTGTTCTCTGACTGAGCATTATAGAGACAGAGAAAATAAAGTTAGGTTAGAGAGGAATATTGAGTTTGGAAGTGACAAAAGACCTCTGTTATTAGAGAGGTAAATACCCCAGGGAACTGTGGGCCTCTAGTTTCTTAAATACAGCTTGGAAAGCACATGCTTCCCAAGTGACAATTACCAATTACACACTCTGAGTTAGAAACACAGAACATTTATCACCAACAAGTCACTAAGCCAATCAAATGGGCTCTATTTTGGACTTTGCTTTGGTAAGTACTGAGGTTCTAGAAAGGAGTCCTCTATGAACAACAGACTAATTTTATTTATATTAAATGGGGATATAAGTCTGGAACTAAGCATTTCATCCCGGTACAGTGCAGAGTGGGTCAGAAGTAAGTACTAATAGAATGATTAGTAGCAATACAATACGTTAGTACAATGTTTCTGCACAGGTTAGTTTTTCTGCTAAGAAGAATTCTTAGCAGGAAAAAATGTTAGCTGAAGCACAACATTTTGAGGACACAACCAAGCTGCTTTTGGTGCCTACACTGCACACAGGTTCTTCGCTTCAAAGGGGCACACTACCAGGCTGGTTACTGAAGTCATCTGGGCTGGGGAGATCAGGGTATCGAAAGCAAAGCCAGCTGAAAGTTCTCTTAGCTCAAAGATGCAAAGACCATGCAAAATGGGCACTCCAGTCAAAAGGGAAAATTCTGTGAGGGAGTTCCAGGTCAAACTGACTGAATAATCACATCAGAAAGGATGCTGGGAGCAACTGCAGATACAAGAAATGGGGAAAAAAAGATCATCTCAATGAAGACAGCTCTGAGATTGCGAAGTGTAGAACTGGCAAAAGTTAACTTGAGTAAGGCCTTTGAAAGTTGAATAGCAAAAGTTGATTCAGGTACAGAAATTAAAGGGAAAAAAGCAAAGCTGAAGTGAGAAAACCATGAAGTTGCATCAGTCAATATACAAAATCACTTAGATTTTGCCTCCAAGTAAAAAATATACTTTGAGGTTTTTTAATAGCAATGGTGATGCGGATTGCTGGGGCAAAGACAAGGACAGATTAGAGGGAACAACTGTATGGAAATAAAATTAGAGGTGGGCAAACACCTCATTCTTTAAAAAGTTGTAATGATTTCATGTTGTGGAGGACTCAAAGCTCTTCCTCTCTGGATTCTGAGGGAAGGGATACATCCCGGGTCTCATCACAGGTAAATCTGACTCAGCCAGAAGAGGAAAAATATCGAATGACAGGCAAAGGAGGGTGGTAACTATATTTAGGAGGAGAAAATTGGCACTTTTAGGCTTCTTAGTCTATTCTCACCACCTCTTTATGGGAGACAGTAAAGAAAAATTAGTGTGTTTTGGGCACACACCTTCATAACTGTAGGACACTCCTCATTGATCCACCATAGTACAGGAAGTCAAATGGCAGTGTCTTGGTCTCTCCTCTCCTACACCAAACTTTAATGGTGCTCTAAAAATACTGCTCTTAAATCCAGAGCTATCTTCCCCTCCCCGAGGCAGCCAGCCCCGCTGCCGGCGGGCTCCCCAGCGCCGAGGAGCCGGCGGGAGCCGCGGGGCTGGTTGGTGTGCCAGTGCCATCTACGGGCACCGCCACTGGTGTGAGACTCCGCCAAACGGGGGCCCCGATGCCCGCCACCGGGATGCGGGGCCGCACCGGAGGTGTCCCCGCTGCTCGGCAGCTCCGCGCCCTGACTCGGCGGAGCTGGGAACCGAGCACTTCGATCAGGACTGCCCCGGGGCTGCCCTGCGAGCGGAGCGGCGCCTCTGTCCTTCCCAGGGCACAGCTGCACCTCTGTGGATGAGGCCGGTTTTTATCATGGCCCAGCTGCCACCCTGCGGCGGCAGCTGGTTATTTATTTCCCTCTGCAAGCAATCCACATCAGCCAGGGGGGTTCTGAGGGAAAAGGGGTTTTGCCACTTTATCCTATTTCTCTGCTTTACCAAGATTTATTCCGCCACTCTGAACAGTCCAGGAATTACAGGTGAACACCTGGGCTGCCTGTGTTGTCAATAGAGAATGGAGAGAACAGAAGGTGACTTGTTCCTGCAGGTCTGAGACACTGTTGAGCCCACAGCAGACCCAGGATCCAAACATTCAAGCTGTGTAGCTGGACTTGGGAGCTGAATCCAGGCCTTGTGTTTCTCCTGCAATTCCCCACAATTTCTATTTCCCTGCATTGTGGGGACTGATCAGAAGCCCAAGTTACAGACCTGTTGTATGGACCCTGTCAAACACAACAAAAAGATGGCCATGGCCCAAAGAATAAACATCTCTGGCTTGGGCTTGTTTGTGGAAACAGCTTTTGTATCTTTCCTTTCAGCCTGTGCTTCCTTGCAGGACATCTACAACCTCAGCAGTCTGGGCAGCAAGACAGATTTGGAGCAGTAGCCAGGAGGGGCTGGAGGATGCATTAGGTGTCCTTTGTTCAGTTAACATCAGTGACCCTTGCACTCCCTCCAGCGAGGCACAGGCAGTGCAAGGGTCAGAAAGCTGCCCTGTGTGGGCATCAGCAGGCAGGGTGGGAGTAGGACTGAATGGCCCATGGAGGTGTGATGTTTATACAAGACTTTCACCTTTTGCAGGCTCCTATTATTTAACCACCACCTATGGGGTCCTGGAGCATATCAAGAACTATGACAAAATCACTGTCACACGGCAGCTGAGTGTGGAGGTTCAGGACTCCATCCACCGCTGGGAGCGACGGAGAACGCTGAACAAGGCCCGGGCTTCCCGCTCGTCAGTGCAGGTAGCTGGCATATTCTAGGGAAAAAGACTGTATGCTTTCTCCATACTAAGAAATGTTTAATATGGTAATTATTTTAAAACAAAATTAATTGAAATCACTATTTAAATAAAAGAGTACATCTGGGACAAGATTTCTAGATCTTAAAAAACCCCACCACATTTGAAATATATACTATTTATTAAATACATTTTGAAATCTTGAAGTACCCTCCTAATGTTGTAGTTTTAAATATGACTGCAAAGGGATTTTGTTGTTCACTCTCAAAGGAAGTGTGCTAGGAGCCTTTGCACATGGGAGCTGTGGTGGGGACTCAGGAGCCCCTCTTATCCATCTCTCTTAATGCCTGGGGAAATCACGGGCTAAACTGAGATGTGAGCAAGCTATGCAGGGCTGCTTCTAGATGGTGTACAGCTGTAGGAGGATCTGAGACATCCCAAGAGCCAGTCAGCCAAGCATCTTCCAGAGCCTGTCCAGCAGTAGGAAAGACCCATCAAGGTCTGGTTGGTTTTGAAGCCCATGCTGTGCATGGCCTGGCAGAGATCTCCCCGTGCACCAGTGGGAGAGAGTCCCAGGACGGATGGGCGCTCCGGGCCCCCGGCCGTGGTGAGGCTGCGTGCAGGTCCAGGCAGGCAGGATGCCCTACCAGCCACAGGGAGGCAGCAAAGGCCACGTCTCCGTTCTGCAGCGCCTTAACAGTGCGGAGCTGAAAATTTGGCATGCCGAGGGGAAAGCCAGGGGAAAGTCTCCATATAGCCGTGTGAAAGCATGGAGTTGAACAGATTTCCCATACTGCAGTCAAACCAATCCCCGATCATCTCAGAAACTATGAATGGTGGTTAAGATAAAGCAAATACCCATCCAGCCCTGAGTGCTGCTCTGGCAGTAGCTCATAGAAGTACCTAGCATGGAGCATAATAGCTGAGCAAGCAAATGACACATTTCTCCAGAAGATTCCCACCACCTCCCACCACCTCCAGCAGCTGAAAGGCCATTTTCCATCCCTTTGAATGAGGGGTAGTATCAGAGACATGAAAGCCCATTCTGGCAGAGCTAAACAACTTGCTGATATGCTCAGCAGGCCTCTGCCCATCCTTCTGCCTGCCTTAATCAACTGCAGTGACACTCCTTAAATGCAGTTTGGGGAAGCCCACAGTCCACACATTTGGAAATTTCACTTCTGCTGGGGAACCTCATTATTTTCTGAACAAAATTGTTGGGATTTATTTTGAAGTTCACAGATGCAAATTAAACACACAGGTTCCACTGAGACCAAAAGCTCTCTAGATTCTGTTCCTTATGCATTTGGCAAGATGAAAGTTGTCACAACAGTTGTTACTGCCTGAAACACGATACAAGTAAATCAGCTTTCTCAGCATAACTTCTGGTATTTCCTTACTGATGGAAGGAATTTCAGAGGACACACTCTCAAGGTGCTGTTTGGTAAAGTTGCAAGGTCGACACACTGCCAGTCCTATCCTCTTTCTGAAAAACAGGAGGTTTTCAGGCCAGATCTCTGGTATTTGTGGTCTGTTATTCTTGTCTGTCACTTCTTTTCAAACCCTTTCTTCAGGAGCTGTAAAAAGATGGGAGAATGAACCATTTCAGATCCTTCTCTAAGGATATTCAGTAAAATCAGAAAAAAGTGCTTTAACTTCAGAGTCTTTATGGTGCTAATTATTTGGTAAAGTGCTTGTTTAAGTATGGGCTGATTCAGAGCCTGTCAGAAGGAAGAAAAAAGAGAATAACTAGGATACTGGAGAATGACTGGAGGATATTTGGGAGCTCCAGGCAGGTAGAGATTTGTGACTGAATTTTACTTCCTTCAGTCCTAGGTTACTGTGCTAACTGCAAAGTCTCTCCTCATGTTTCTCTTCAGGACTTCATTTGTATCTCCTTTCTGGAAATCAGTGGTCAGTCAAGGACACTTGCTTCCCGTCGCGACACCACAGCTGAGCAGCTGAGCCAGCAGTGTGCTGAGAAGTTTGAAGTGTCCCAGCCCAAGGACTATGGACTCTTTGTTTATGTTGATGACCAGTGGCTGCAGCTGGACAAAGATGCCCTTCCTCACCATATCAAAGCCTCCCTGCTGAAGAGTGAAACCAAGAAAGATTTCCATTTTATTTATAAACCAATAGACCATAAAACTCCACCAGTTCCAATTGTCAAAGAATCAGACTTTTCCTAAGGGCTGTGCTGCTTTTTTGCTGTCTTTGCTGTCATCCTGGAAGAGCTGGATAATTTACCTTGTGAGATCCTCTGGTGTCTGCAGACCTCAGAAGTTCTCTGGAGTGTGGCCTTCAATGCAGGGCAGATGGGCTAATTGTAGATGGTGTCTGAACACACAGCATTTCTTGACAGAGGTCATTTGCAGAAGTAAAAGGAGCATTCAGGAGAACATTCATCCTCTGGAAAACTTGAAGTATCAAGCCTCAGAACCTCTCAGTTGCAACCAGCCGACACTGCAGAATGTAAATGAACAGTAGAGAAAATCCAGAGATCTTGCAAAAAGTTAGACATTTACTTTATAACACATAATGGCAGGTGTGAATCACATCTGTGCACAGGGCCTTTGAAAGGTCTGTACACCTCAATCTGTTTGAAGGTAAGACTGTGTTTGTGCCTTACAGAATCTGTTCACCCAGTTTATATAAACTGGGTCTTGTCTGGTGTATTCAGTGGCATAGGGTTGCCACTTGTAGCAGAACTCCATCTCTGTCTTGCTGTCAACAACGTCTTCACCTTTGAAATCCACATCATTACCAACAATGAAAGATGACCCCATACTTTCACTAAGAGTATGTTTTCTGCCATCTATTTGCCACTGAAATCAGGTAGCATAAGCATTTTCATTAATGTATTTTTCTTAAAGACTGAAAATCTTCACCGTCAGTTTTATATGTTCAGCAGTTTTATTCACATTGGTTGTTTGATAGTGTCAGCTTAATTGTATATTTATTTCAATGTGTGATATGGTGCAATTATTTTAAAACAAGCCTTTGTAAAGAACTTAATAATTTGCCCAGTGTATCAAACCAGATTAAAATTTGAAATGCAAAAGGAGTTAGAATTAAATACCAATCCCTTTTTACATGGCTGTCATTTTCACAAGTCTTATCCTACCTATAATTCCCACCAGGTTATTACTTTAATAAATTCAGGCTGTTGCAGACAGAACTTTCTAATTCTTCCTTTTGTGTGTGCTTGTAATCATTCAGTCATTGCTGACTTAAATTTCCCATAACAAATAAATTCCCACAGAAGATACTGAATGAATGCAAAAATGCATTTCATTAAATTTGAAAACAATTTTTCAGGATTGGATAATGGAAGCAGGAGGCTTAATTGTAAGACAGGTCTGTGTCTAAGTACCTTCATACAGACAAGATTCCCACTGAAAACACAAAATAATGTGTTGTCTGCATGCAGGAGGCCAGTAACCTCCACTGCAGCTACACCAACTTGGAATCAGGCCTAGCAAAGCTCTTATTACAAAGAAAAGGTGTTTTACTCTGGGTTTTGCTCAAACTTGCTATTGTTTCCTCCCAATAACATTCAAAAGAGATTTAGGGCACCTTGAGCCAAGTTGTCCAAGGTCTCTGCCTTGTTCCTGAAGCTACAAGGATAAAAAGGCATTACATGTAGCTGGTCACCGTCTCAGTCTCTGGGGCTTGAAATACATGCCATGTCTATGTGCCCCAGCTGCAGCCAAATCTGCATACAGATAGCAAACCAGTGCTGTGCATCTGCCAGCATGGGCTGTGTGCACATCTTGTGGGGAAGGGACAACAACCAGGAATGAGGAACAGTGAATAACAGCAGTCTTGGTTTCGAGGATATCATGTGCAGAGCTTGCAGTGCGTGACACCACAGCTGACTCCAAAGTCATGGTTATTTTTGTTATGTGCAGCTGTTGGCACCTCTGCCTGGCCTCTGGGCAGCACATCTGCAGGATGCCAGACCTGAACCCGGCCCTCATGCTGCCATCAGCCTCCTGCAGGGCTGTGTGCTCCTGCTGGGAGCCTGTGCTGCTCTCAGGGCAGCACTTGGGCTGCCGGGACTAAACCTGAGACACGGGTTTCCAGTACCCATCTAGGAGGTGATGCCGGTCTCAGGGCCCCGGGGGCATTCACAGATGTGGCTGTCTCCAGTGCCTCCCCACTGCCTCCCCACCCTGCCCGTGAACCAGGACCCCACTTTAGGCTCCCAGGGCTGTCAGCCCCTGCCCCAGTAATGCTGCAGCAGGACTGGTCTCCAGCTTCCCTGCCCTGCTTGCCCTCAGCCTGTCCCCCAGCCTGCCCCCATTCCCAGGGAGGTGCTTGATGTCCAGGACTGTGGCTTTCCCTGATTGTCCCCTGATCCTTGACCTGAACAGGTTATCATTTAACTGTAACATTCACAGTCAATGAGACTAAAAGTAATCTGATGTGTAAGAGGTTAAAGTAGAAACAGGAAAGAAGCTAGGACTGATATTCTGCTGGATATTTCTGCAGAGCAAGTGCAGGGTCAAGCAACTGATTGATGAACTAAGCACTCCAGCAGCTCACAGTGTCCTGGGACGTCTGAGTCACCAGCTCACCAGTCACCTTGGGGCTAGGGGGAAGTATGGGATATAGAGCTGGTCAGTGGAGCCTGTGGAAACAGTGCAAAATCACTGCAATCCAAATGGGATCAGACCTAAATTTACCAACGTCTAGACCCAAAATCAGACCTGCAGATTCGTTTTTGAAATGCAAGGAGCGCCTTGAACCTTTGAATTTATGTGGGCTTCTACAAAGGTTCTCAAATTGCACATGCAACATTTTCCTCTGGCATAACTGCACAGCACTGATTTGATTTGCAAGAGTTGCCATGGCTCTCCCAAACCCAGAGATTATTGGCAGTAATGCAAATTACTGTGCCTGGCTGCAAGCTTCGTGGAAGGAAATCCCTGTGCTAGGGCTTAGTACAGAGCAGCGCTTGCTCAGAGGCTGTGGAGCAACTGGCCTGTTTGGTCCTATCACATAAACCACCAGCAACATTTCACTAGACACACATATCTCAGGTATGGGGGTGACGTGGCCACAGCTGTCCCTTGTCAGGGAACATAAGCTGGGAGATGATCCATATGATGGTATTTTGGATGACCCAGGACAGAGAAGGATACTGCCTCTCCAAGCTCACAGCTCAGTGGTGGCACTCAGGCTCTGCTTGCACCAGGGTCATGCAGAAACAGCCAGTCTGCAACAAACATGCTGTTGTTTTGGTGACCCTGGCAAAGCACTAATTGTCCAGCGTGGAGATTGCTGGAGCAATTCAGCATGTCCCTTCCTCTGGACCTTGGTGCCCAGGATCCTGCACTGCTTTGGGCAGGTATCTGACATTTCGGACAGTGTGAGAAAAAGCAGTCAAGATGTGGGAATGAAATGGGCTTTTTAAAATGCTCCATGTGATTTTATTCATTGGCTTTGCTATGGGGTTCCCTCATGCTGCAGCCCAGGAGAGAAGGAAGTAGCCCAGCCTGTTGATCTGTGGCCTCCCCTGGTTAGTTAAGATGGTCACACTGTGAATCACGTGCTGGGCCTCATGTGAGCCCTCAGCAGACAGGAGTGTTTCAGAAGGTTTTGACCAAGTAGGGTTGTGCAATCCAGCCAAGGCCTCTTCAAACACTCATTTGCAGAGAAGTGTTGTGCAATGATCACTCATTGACTCACAAGGAAAGAATCCCAGCGTGAGAGAGAGGAACAGGGAGACCTGCTGAACCTGGCAACTTCTGCAGAGAAACAACCAGCCTGCATGGTCACTGCATGCACAGAGATAATTTAACACCTGTTTGCACCCAGTGACACAATCTGTCAATAATTCACTGAAATAATTACACTGGCAGGTCAAGTTTATCCTAAAACAAAAGCCATTAAGATCAAAGGCAGTTTCCATGCTGAATTCAAGAGCTTTTGGGCCTCCTCACACTCCAGTCACCAACTGTACTTTGAACCCTGGCACAAGACTGGCTTTTTACTATGGGCCTGTAAAGTGATTGAGGCAGGCAGGGACCCTTGGGAGTCACCAGTACAATCCCTGCTCAAGCAGGGCTGCTTCCCAAGGTTGTTCAAAGCCTCATCCTTTCAGTGCTGCAGTATCCAGGGTCATGCAGCCTTGCTGAGGCCCTAGTCCAGCATTTCAACCCCTCCCACTGTGAAAAATGGTTTCCTCCTATCCAGCTGCTGTGCAGGCCCTGTGTTCCCCACCAGCATCCCTCCTTGGATGGGTGCTACCACTGTGGGATACTGACCAGCTCTGCCTGTGGTGCAAGGCTTACAGAATTGTAGGACTTCTGTTGTCTTCTACGTCTTTTGGGGTATCATGTCCTTAGGAAGGAAACAGCCTCTGATTCAGAATTGCCCAAGCCCTTTAAGTCAGCACTTTAGCTTAAGCTTCCTTTCCTGCTGCTGCCCCTCTATCCCTGTTCATGCAGGCAGAAGATGAGCACAAGAATGAGAGGCCTTCATTCTCCTGCCCTGAGATGGGCATGGCTGCTCAGCACTCACCTTAAGCTGTCCTAAAGAGACAAGATGCAATTTGTTTTCAAGAGAACTAAAACAATACTGTTTATTAGACTCTCTAAAAAAAGTGTATTATCTCCAACTCAGGTGAACTGCTTTCTGCTTTATTGCTGTTAGGGAAAGGAGGGTGGTTACCCATGCTCTGAACGAAGTTGTGGCCATCTAAGTTTGCATTATACAGAAGCAGCCAGCACACAGTGTACTGTGGAGGCTGATCATGGACCTGCCCTCCAGGTCCTTGCCAAGGAAAGGCGGTGAACTGCTCTGTGCAGCAGGATGCTGGGTAGAAACACATAGCAGATTTGGCACACAGGTGGGAAAAAGGCCTTGGACACCCTTCCTAGCAACAAGGAGGAGGAGGAGGACAGGAAACCTTGGCTGTGGTGAATTACACTCTTCCCAGGGGCTACGGATATATGCAACTCTTCTGCTATTTTTGTAAATAACAGTCTCAACTTTGCCCTGTTTTGCCTGGTGGTAACAATTTGCTGGAAAGCTGACAGTTTTCCATAGTTTACATTCCAGCATCCCAACATTTTAGGAATGATAGGCTGAGCAACTGCATGCCTCCAGGAAGAGCAAGGATGTCTGTACTTGCCCAATATACCACAAGTATATGGCGTAAGACTGACCTGACACAATCCTAAAATTATTTTCTCATTAGATTCTATCACCATCACAAAATAAACAGTCTACCATGCAAGCACTGTGTGATGCTATTTGGAGGCCTTAAAACAAATCTGTTGATCAGTGCAGGTGTAGGGTATTGTTTTTTTCCTCTATGGGGCTGTTCCCTGAGCGACTGGAAAGGAAATGGGTCTCTGGATATCAACCAAAAATTCAGGGCATGGATGAGAACCTGCTCCATCTCAGACAGCATTGTGGGTGCAGTGACATCTTCAGTGCCTGTCTTTCAGTTTGCAACATAACTGAGGGAAGGTGTAACAAGGACATTTAGAGTGGTGACGCTTCAAACAATCACTTACAAGAGCAAAGCATAACAAAATCCCATTCTCATGTTTTGGCTTTGCATCCTCAAGGCTACAAGGGTCTGCAGGAGGGCCAGAGCATGTGATGGTAACAAGTGCCACCTGGGTGTCAGGGAATTGTGAAAATAAAAATGAATGCTAGCAGCTGATTTCTCATCTGATAATTACTTTTTGAGGTCTCCTTAGTATGGCTGGAGACTCTTAGCCATAAAGTAACACCTATGAGCAAATGGAGTCCTCCGTTTTAAACTCTGCATTCTAGACATGAAAATCCAAAAGAACAAAAGCCTCTGCTGAATACCTCAGGAGAAAATGGGCATTTATAAAGGGTGGAAAAAAATGTTAAACCTATGAATTGATTATGCTAAGTGCTTGAGAAGCAGCCTGGATTTCTAGGGCAGAGAACAACTCTGAAAGCAGAGATGAGTAAAACAGCAGACTGAATGTATACATTCAAACAGGGCTTTGAAAGAGTAATTTCTCCTGTTCTTTTCAAGTGTTTGGGAGCTCTTGGTATGCTCTTTCATGATAGCAGCCAGACTGACTAAAAGGTGTCTGTAGGGCCATCCCTTCCTCCTGCCATCAGGGAAACAACTGCAATATGTTCAGGCAGCCACAAATTTCATACTCTTATTTTTAGATTTCTGCTAAAAACCCCCCAGCTTTACAGCTGAGAAGAAACAAGCAACTCAAGAGCAGCACGTAACTGAATTTTCAACAACCCCCAAGCTGCAAACTAATTTATTAATTCAGTAAAGCCTAATTCCACAGAGTTTTACCTTTTCCATTCATGGTGACACTAGCTGGGTGCTGGGATCTCTCTCTCTCAGCAGACAGTGTTCACAAAGCTGTTCATGTACCTGGCTTTATCTAGCTCTTCTTTATATAAAAGAAGCAGTTAGACCTCCACAACCCCTCTCCTCTGTGTGGAGCTATCCAGAACTCTCTCCATCCTGGTGATGTTGGTTCAGTTCTTGTCAAAGTTCATTCTTTTCACATGGAGATGAGGTAATTTTGCATATTTTAACACACTTTTTGAAAATAACTATGAAATATTTCTGTATCCTTTCTCCACATGTAAAAAGCTGTGGACAACCTGAAACTTTTGTGGATCACCTCATAACCTCTAATTTTGCCGTTGCTTGTCCTCTACTGAGTCACCTCTAAGGAGTGGCACTTTCAAGTGTGATTTGGAGCTTTACGTAGTTGTGGTTGCTTTTAGGCTGGAGTTTTGGGGTTTGTTTTGGGTTTTGTTGGTTAGCTAGAGCAGGGTTTTTTGAGATGACCTGCTTTATGAAAGTCTTACAGGGACAGATGAACCTTGTAATGAATATCATAGAATTAATTACCTCTCCCTTTTTAAGACACAACATGTCCAACACTATTGCACTGTGGGTAGATGAAACTGTCAACTTTATTTTTATTCACAGGCAATTCCTGTACTCCATGACTGCCCACAGGTTTGTGAGTATACACAGATAATTACAGCATACTGGTGCTAAATTTACAGCATTAGATATGTCTGTTTTTCTTTGGAAAACAGTGCTTCCTACTCACAAAATTTTTTCTGTTCAACATTTAACTGTGCTGTCCACATTAAATAGCTCTCAAATTCAACTAATTTCTTTAAACTGTTAACAAGTTAAAGCTTAAAGAACAAGCTTTGGTTTCTTAACTCTTCAACCAAACTGCAAATTAATCACTGTAATGGAATTCATTAACTTTTTTTTTTTTAATTTAAGAGTTAGCAAGAGTATTAAAAAAAAATTCCAGAATTGATGACTCAATGTTTAGATTTAGAATGGATTTAGTAATCACATGGGTGGCCTGTAGTGTTCATCCAGAGATTCTTAAGAGCATTGTGCTTTGAAAAAAATTATCCATGTTGAAAGCTCCAGGTCGTCTGCCAAAATGCCTCTCCCAAAGCAGCAGGATGTCAACAAGTGGGGATGCAGGGGAGAACACTGGCAAGTGCTGCATGGCTCATGGTCTGGTGCCTCAGCTCCCAGCACAGTTTCAGTACAGTGGCTGACTCTCTCCAGGTTGCATGCACATAAAGTCTGGATTATGACAGCTATGAAAAGTTATCATTTGTAGTAAGGGTTATACTCAGGACTGTTGTTTCCATCAATACCCAAGGCACACTTGATTCATGGCCAGGCATATTCTGCAACAGAGAACAATAATGAATAACTTTTTAGGTATTCTGCTCTGAAACTATTACCCAAACTGACTCTCCATTTTCCTCCTCTTGCATGACTCACAAGCTGGGATCCCAGCCTCTACCACAAACTCCTAAGACAGAATTCCAACACCATGCTGCCCTCAGCTCGACTGCACCACCACAAGGGTCAGCCTGGACCATTGCTTCCCTGCTTTCCTACCACACAGAGGAAGGACCTAGCACCATACTCCCTTTCATCACCAGAACACAGCAGTGCTGTGGTGTTCTGAGCTAGCAGCTGAGGGGCAGCACAGAAAACACAGCAGTTCCCAACCTGGCTTCAGTGCAAGCTCATACAGGAGTTACAGGGAAATGCCCTTGCACCAGTCAGGCTGTTCTGTTTGATACTGTGTGGTGCAGTGGGATCCTCTGATTGGCTGTCATTTCCCTTGAGGCTCAGTATGGAAATTAAAGGGATCATTATGAGTGGGAGGGAACTAATAATGATGTTTGTCAAAATAAACATTTCTAACTCTAGAGTGATTTACTGACCAAATGATAACAAGAGCAGAGCAAGTGAGAAGCTTTTAGGACTAAGCTTTATCTGCCTATTAGCTTTTGTTCTTTTGGCCACAGTTAAAACTATAAGGGCATATCTGGGAACCTCATTACCTGTCAATGGGGTATCCTCCTTCACAAAGGTTGACCAAGGCATACAGCTGTCTCAGTGCATACTCATACTGAAATAAACAAACATTGTTATTCAATTCAGAGATGAAAATCAGGTATTGTTTATCCAGACTAAATGGTGCAAATAATTTAGAGATGCTATTAATATTCAAGGTCTACAACTGATGATCTAGTTCTGGGCTCAATGGATCTTTGTTCTGCTCACTTTGCTCTTTGAAATTCAGGCAAATTCAGCTGTGCTGCACACTGGCCTCATAGGCAAGACCATCTAACCCATTACATTCTTAAAATCCCACAAAGCAAAACAAAAAAATCCACTGAAGAGGCTATCTTGCCTGACATCAGGACTGTCTTATTCTTATCTAAACAATCTAACAACAGGATTTGATCCTCAACTGGGACCCCAGGAAGAGCAAACAGCAATAAAGCCCATAAACTAAAAAGTGGTTCTCAAGAACTCAGCAAGACTATGGAAATGGCAGTGAGGCTACTGCAGGGAATTATGCATACTATATCATAATACAGAAATCTCAATGCACCAAGATTATGAATTCAGAGTGGTGGTGCTTGTGTGTCTGTTTTGTCAGTAGAGATGTTTCAAGCAGAAATACAAAATTTTTTTAACACTGGGATTTCTGGGGAGCGAACTGATGGAAGTGACAGCCACTTACTAGTAAAAAATACAGATTATTTTTGGGGTTGTTTTTAGTAAACTTCTTGCTTACCTAAAGGTGTAGTAGAAGTGGTTTCCTGCTTCCAAAAGTATTACTTACCCTTCCTCCAAAAATAATGTGTGACTGCCCCAAGGTAGCTTTTTAATAAAAGTTGGTTTTTGCAGATGTGCCTATGACTGCGCTAGTTGTTCTGGCCTGTTTATCAGGTTATATCTAATGAGTGACTTACCACAGCTAAGTGCCAGTTGAAGCAATGAGCTTTGAAGTGGTTCACCACTGACTGGTAACAGTCATAATTGCTGATGGTCAATCTGTCTGACAGAATCTGCTTGGTCTGTTCTGTTGAACCTGTTACTACGGTGACTATCTTCTGCATGGATTCTTGGATAAATTCTTTCACCTGCACATAAAACAAGAGCTTTAAACATGCTTTTTCTAAATCTAATTTAAAGACTTTGAATGAAATTTCTCTTCCTTTAAACCTCCTTTAACTTTTGGGCTCTTTAGGGAACCAAATTTTGCCATTTATTTTTAGCAAAGTCTCTTGGACTTGTCTCTTAACACTCAAATGAAAAGTGACAGAAAGTCAAGATTCCCGGAACTCAAAATCACTTATTGTCCTTCTAGTGCCTGCCAGGGAAAGAAAGCACCACCAACACCAATACTGACTTCCACTTTACAGGAGCTATTTGATTTGGAAGGTTTCAGTTCTACTGAGACAAGAGTTGCTCTAACACCAAAGATTAAGTCTTCCCCACAAGAATCCCTATGGATGCAGATGAGGAACTTCCTGTCAATAAAGCTATGAGACTGACTTTTGTGTTTGCTTACCTTTACCTAGATAACCATTACTGAATGTGCCTTGTGGAACAGATCCCTGAATTTTAAATGAAAAGTAAATCATCAGCTAGAGGTTACCATCTGAAGAGTAATTTTGTTGACTTTCAGAGATTTTACTTCTGCCATTGCTTAGTATGGAAATTAATCTGGCCTGATGAGCAATTACTTTTATTTTTTTTTACCTCCAAGTATGCTTTCATCTCTGCAGCAATCTTCTTAGCCTCAGAAATGTCATTGGTAGCCATCAGTTTTCGTTTCATGATTGCAAAGGGCACATCAGGACTAGGTGTCAGGTCATAGTGTTCTACAGGTGGCAGAGAAATGGGCATAGCTTTCTTCCCCATGCCCTGAAACTGCATCACTTTCATGGAGGAGATGCTCTGAAGGATAGAAAGTAAGCAGATGGAAACTGTCAATCACCCTCCATAGGTAGTTCTGCCTTTGTCTGCCATGCAAACCTAACTCTCCAAACTTGTTTTATGAGAAAATAAAGGAGATCACAGGGTTGTAGATGTGTCTGTCTGTGAGTATGCACATACTGGGGTTTTTAATACAATGAGGTAAACGCTGCCGAAAATCAGGAACTTTTATTTCCAAAACTCACTGTGGGGAAAAAGGCTGCCAGGTTACATAACTGCACATTATTTTTAGCAAGTATTTAATCTTGGGACTATTATAAATGGTGTCTCACATTTCAGCTCTTCCCATTTGAGGGATCATTGTACTTTTTAACATTTCACTAATATTCATAACATGCCTGGAAGTGGGAAATACCTCTCTTATACTTTACTGAAGTGTCAAATCACTAGCAGAGCTTGGAGGACAACTTGTACCGTGACTTCTTGGCTTGAAGCATATGCAAGGCTGATTTCCCTTAGCATCAGGATCATTGTCTCTTAAATGCTAAGAGGTCTTCTAAGAGAAATGGCTCCTGACTGAAAATGACTGAATCAACTCTGTCAGTTTACAGCTGTTTTGTTTGGGTTTGTTTGGTTTAAGGCATGGAAGTATAGGGTTTGAAAGGCTTAAAGATACATTTGAGCAGGAAGCCCTCTCAAATACATACTCTGTTTCCATACTGCATCACATGGCTGGTGTTGGTGCGTTTCTTCACCAGCTGAAACTGCTTGTGGAGTGTTTCTTTTCTTAGATCCTCCTGCATGAAGAAACTTCCATGAGGTCAAAGATGCTTAAACTCAGCTATTCTAAAAATGCAAGGGAAGCTGAAAAGTGTCTTAGCTGCCAGTGGGTAGAAGGAAATATAGGGCAAGAGCTATACAACCTTTGAAAGACATGAAAGTAAAAACTGAAAAGAAGATTTGACAGCATATTTTCCTACTGCCTTTAGTAATCCCCTAATCTCCCAGCAAATGGGCAAGAAGGGAGTGGACTAGCATACAAATCCCTGATTTATTTCATTAACACTATTCTTCATTATACTAACAAGTGGGTTAGCCACAGTTCAGTATTTAAGCACCTCTGAAGCAGACATACTACTTACTGAACTGCTCAATTTGTTTAACACATTTGAAGATGTGGTCTCAGATTAGCAAATAAAGATTATGTTAATTTGGAACTAGAAGTTAGATATTTTCTATCTTATAAAAAATAAAAAAGACAACAAAATTTCTGAAAGTTAGTATTGGAAGTAAATTCAGTGGCCCAAACAAAGATTATATATATGGTTGAGTAGTAGATAAATACTTTTACCAACTTAATTTGTTGATTTTAGTCTCAAATAAAACCAAATATTTTCACAAATCCTGTAAAAGAGCTATGTTTAAAAAGCCTAGAGATCTTTTTCATACATGAAGATGAAGAAAATTCGTTTAAGTAACTTACCATATCTGAATCTTCCATCCAATTCACACTGTACCAGTCCCCAAGATAAGTCTGCCTTTCATCATCATAGTAACATGCATAAGATGACTCTTTGGGATTAGCAGCTGTTGTTGCATAAACTGTAATACAAATAGTAAGGGGTTTTTTTACCTTTTTTTTTTTAATCTCCCCTTCCCCCTCCATGATTTAATACTTAGCTGCACATGATACATCTGTCTAAGTACTTTGCCTTTCAATCATTTACTTTTAAATAGCAGGAAGGAAAGAAGCCTGTTAATCATTCTGTTTAGTCACCCTCAGTGCTGTTCTAAGAGCTTCTTCTTTGCTGCCAAATGTGGTCTGGGGTGTTTAAAAAGAATGCCTGAGGGAAAAATCTACTATTCGAGAACTGCCTGAAAGCACTGTGCACTAACAACTATCTATACATTCATTTTGTTAATAACAATAATGAGAACTTTTCTCCAAACTTGAAGTGAATCCCCTAAAAATCATATTTTCTTCCAGATAATGCCACCTTCTAAGTAATATACTTTGTTGGATAATGCTCTTCACTGAGAGAAAAGAAAAATAAACCTACAACATCTGCCCTGAGTACAGTGCCCTCAGTAAGTCATCTCTAACACAGCAGAAATACTGTAAACACTTTTTTACAGATACAAAGACACAAGCTATTTGGCTTTTTGCCAAAGTAAATATATAGCATAGTTGTGTAATTGAAGGAAAATCCAAATTTCCAACTGAAAGTGTTCTACATGATTTTATAGAGCTATTGTGTTGTCTCTATTCAGAATGTACCTAAAGCTCAAAAGTAAAAAAAAAAATCTTGAATCTTGTCTGCACAGTAAAATGCTCTTCTTAGCACCCTTCAAAATGCTTACTAAGTAATCAGTTAAACTTCTTAGCTCAGCAGCGAACGCTGCCAAAGACAGCTTTGTACTCTAATACATAAATTGTCAATTTTCTGCCATTGCAAGTCTGTGGCAGAGCTGGTTGTAAAACCAAATTCCCCAGACTGGAAATTTCTGATAGAACAAACTCTGAAAAATACTGAGCGTTTGTCTTGAACCATTGTCAATATGAAACTTTCTGTAACAAAGAAAAACTGTTTGTAAGAAATCTTGGTGGGTGTCAGGCAGCACACTCAGGGCCAAATACCCAGGATGCCATGGACAGGCACATGGCTGGTCTTCTCTGCAAACACATCTTCACAACCACAACAGTGAGCACTTGTGCCCCAGCCACAGAACAGGTGCTTCAAAAGGCTGTGATTCCTTACCCTAATCAAAGCTGAGCTTCCAGCTCCACAGCAGAGAGCTTAGAAACCCTGAAAAATCTGAGTTCCACCTCAAGGGCTATTGTGCAAACATGCAGCAAAATTGCCTGGCAGTGGTGTGTCACAACTGCTTTACTACTCAATGAAACTGAGAGCAGGAACTTCACACCAGCTGTTAGCAGTGTTAGCTGTTAGGCTGAGAAATGTCTGTATGACTTAACTGCTACCATCCAAGGGCAACCACCTGGTTCCTGAAAAGAAGTACTTTTTCAGCTTCTCATTTCCAAGAAACTGAAAGCCTTTTCAGTCTTTTGTAAGACTCTATTAAAAGGAACTTCCTGTAAATAGAAAGTATTACTTTCTTGTGCTCCCCTGCTGAAATTCTACTTAAACATGCCTTGAGCCTGTTCTTGTCACAGTCAATACTTGTTTAGGTCTGTGACAAGTTGTGATATTTAAGTCCAGTAAGTTAACTGATTTCTCACCATTGATATTATCAGGCAAATGATTCATCATAGATCCAGATTCACATGCTTCAATGTAGAACACCATCTATAAAATAAAAAAATATATCAGAGACAGTAGAAATCAAATGAGGAAATGGAGAAAAGTTGTTTGTTTTTCAGCTGTACTGGTATTCCTGAAACAAGAGTTATGCATAAAGCTCCAAAACAAAAGACAGTTTTTCATTTTCAGGAATCAAACTACATGGAAAGGGGAAAGAATCATAATGAAAAGGTGTTATTAATCTCTACAGAATCCACAGGTATCTATTTGCTAATGTACAAAGCACAGATCAAATAAACAGCCGCTCTATAGGCACAGCAATGTGTCAGTATTGAATGTAGTATCTCTGGAACTGATACCAGCTGCGTGTTCCTAAATACAACCAGCCATAGCAGACATTGTCACAAAGAGCTGCTTAAAAAAAGCACTAGTAAAATGTTTAAAATATTAATTTTTATGCTTAAACAGTATATGTGATAAAATAAATGCACAGAATTTTCTGAAAAGAGGTCGAGTCTTTTAAACTATATAAGTAACTGTAAGAAAAACATGATGAACATACAAACTTCCTGCAGTAACAACACAGTTTGAAGTGAACAAAGCACAGGAAGAGAAAAGAGGTACAGATTACGGGGCTGCAGCAGTTACGGACGTTTTTCTAATCAGAATATGCAGCATTAGCAAACAGCAGTTACACTACATCTCAACACTGAATGCAAAAACAAGTGAACTAAATACAGAAGGAAAAAATTTGAAGCAGACCAATCCTTTTAAGTGCAAAATCCTAATGCAAATTTAACTGCATGTAATAGATTCTTCCTGCTTTAAACAACTCTCAAATTGAAGACATCTCTCTCTTCCATGCCAGCTGCTCTTTTAATTTCAGAACTTCGGGTATGCTTGTTTACCTTCCGGTATTTCTTGTGATGATACATGTACCAAATAGTCTTATTCAAGTCCTTCACGTGAAGCTGTTAAAATAAGAAGGCTTCTATTAAAACTGCTTATGTTCAACAGACACACAATTTACTTAAGAATAAATATTAACTGTTGTGAATAGGTACATTATTTCCCCAACAAATTTATCCAGTCCTTTGTCCTTCTGAAGTATAACATTCTAGTTTCTACTACTCTGGAAAGGATGAGTAACGGTCCCCAGAGGATATGTATGGTGCACCAGTCACACCTGTGTGAAACAGTCTGCTTGGATCACCAAAGTCCAGTGAAATATGGAATGACATAACTTAAGTTTCAACTGAATGTTACAGATTCTAACTGGAAAAAATCCAAAACTCAATGATGAGAATAATATTGCTCTTTTTCTGCCTCTCCCTGCAATATAGCAGTGCACTAAATATTCTCATATTTTACCTTTATTAGTTATTATTTTAGTATGTCACTAAAATGATGGCATTTATGTTATTCTCAAAATGCTTACATCATCATCAGGAAAAGCCAGAAGTCCTGGAGCTCCATGGTCAGTGAAATAAACAAACACATGATCCTTGGGACCACTGTAATGAAACAATTGCAAACAAAGTCTTTTTAACTACTCCAGCCTAACCTTAATTATAACAATAATCATCTGCTTCTTGGTGCCAAGACATGTCACTATCTGAAAATAATACAGCTGAAGCACCTTCTCCATTTGGTAATATTTTTTTCTTCCAAGCATATATAATAAGGATTAGAGGAGATGAGTGCTCACAAAAGGAATGAAATTAGGAATATAGGCCAGTCCCTCAAGCACAGGAAATATGGAAATCACACTTCATGTTCCAAACTGTAAACCAATTGTGAGACGGGCTGTTATGTAGAGTATGGTGAAAATGCAATTGCTTTTTAATGTCTGTCTAAAGAATTTGTTATACTGTGGGCATTTACAGAAGTCTGGTAAAAAAGGAGTGCTTTTATACCTAAGTTATACCAAGGCACCAATAACACAGGGATAAAGCATAAAACCCTCTTTGCTAAGACCCTTAGGCATGTGTAAGTGCTACCATAGCCATAATCAGCCATATAGATCTCAAAGCATGTCAGCCCACAACTCCATGAGGAACTGATGCATGTACACAGACAGACTGGCATTTGCTACAGTGTCTCTGCAGTCAGTGGAGCACTGAATGCTCACAGGCTTTGACACCCTCACATCTGCGTAGTACAGTTTGCTGTACAGTCTGATTCCATTTTAAATCAAACAAATACATGTTTGGGTGATAGAAATCAAACAAATCATGTTTGGGTGATAGAAAGGTCTTGCCCTAGCAGCAGATCTGCAAATGAATTTTCCTTTTAAACTACATTCAGGGACAATTAAATATAAAACATGTAAAAAGATCAGCAGGAGCGTCCAGGCCCTCCTCTGTTCCTCTGTACCAGAGTCCAGAAATCTTTCTGTGCTTTTGCTCTTTCCTGGCAGCAAACAGGCACAACTGCAGCAGCTCAGAGGAACACTGCCCAGCCTTCTGTCTGGCCACTAACCTACTGGTTAGGGGCACCACCTGGAAGTCTCCTGGGGAAAGGGTAATTGAGCCTCATCCCACCTAAGAGCAAAAGTCAGGCCACTTGAAAATTCAAACATAGCCTAATAAAGAAGGACTGAGTGTTACTTTTCAGGTTCCTGCTCTTGATCCTAAGTGCAAAAAATTTGACCAAGGTGCAATGTAAACAACTAGGACGTTTATTTTGTGGACTGGGACTTTTTATTTGTGGGTTCAAGTTGTCTTCCTGAGTACATCTGGAGAATTTGGCCCTCTGCATAGCTACTCCCTTATTTGAATTGGAATATCAAGCTTTCACAGGTGAGATGTGTTCAGAAGAACATTTTTTTTAAACAAGAATTGCTTTATAGTCACTTCTTGACTCATTCCAGATACTAGAAGAGCACAATCCGGTAATGTGCAGTTATTTAATAACTTTTTGTCTACATGTATTGCATATATAATTTTCAACCTCAGCTTTTAAGGATGAAGTTTAAACAATTCAGAGCAATAACTTATTGACTACTGTCCTGCTCTTTCTTTTTTATTGTTCTCTTCAGAGCCAGGGTGGGATTCTTCTGCTCTGTTTCATTGCTATGCCTCTAAAATCAACTGTCAGATGAAGACAGACTTCACAGTTTTTCTTTAACAAGGTTAGTCCTTCCAAATGGTTGAATTTAAATTCTTAAAGGTTTTACAGTAATTCCTGTAAATAGAAAAATATATGATATAGCTCTTTACCAATAGTCAGAAATATAGTATATCCTAATAAGCAGACATCATACTTTCACATCTCAAACTCTGTAGAAGCAAGATGAATAACTGACACCAAGTATCCTTCCAAGACTTCTTATTAGGCCCTAAAATATATTAACTACATTCTTGAATCATCTAAATTATATAAGCCTTTATAACCTACTATTAATTATAAATATTACATTCTACTTGGCCAATCTATAATTTACTATTCTTCATATATTAGGATATTGCTAATTTGTGTAACTTAGTTTACAATTAATTTAAGCATAATACATCACTTACAAGTTTAATGGCTTATATTACTTTTTCAATCACAAAGATTTTTTTCACATTAATTATAAACTATAATTCCATTCATTAGGAATGGAATTATGCTTTATATTCAGCTCAATAACTGTACATGTGACACAAAGACCAAGGCTGGGATTAGACATGCTATTCTTCCAGCTGATGAGCTGGTTAAGCTTTCTCTGTCCCTCTGCCACTGACTGCTAAGTCTGACCTGAGTCTGACCTAAGTCTTCAGCTGATCAATAAAACTGTTCATGTACACTAAGACAAGCCTTAGAAAACCATTTCCAGAGGTCTCCAAAGCATAGCAACACTGTCTTTGAATAGCCATTCTTGCAAAAGACAACAGTCTAAATAACAAATACCTTAATACAGTTGATACTGTTCTCTAGAACTTTTACACCTTAATCTAGACTGGACTCCATATGAGTCAAATATCAGCACTTGAGTCCTTTTATTGCATAGTTTAAGAAACTAGAACCACTGTATTTGTAATGTGAAGGATCTGGAATTGTCATCAATCATTTTGCTGGATTCTCAAGTTGCTTTTATTTACCATAATCTTTGGTTGAGATCAGTGTCAATTCACAACTACACACGCAATTATTTTCTAAATTAAATGTCTCTTACCTTTTCAATACTTTTCCTGATCCCACCCCCTTCACTGCTTCCCCATCTCCTCTGAGAACTGCAAGAAAATTCTTTGGAGTAACATCCTAAGGATATGAGAAGATAAAGTTAGACCTGATCATAAAAACAACAACAAAAATCTTCATTTAGAAAGATGGCTTCTGAAAGTCAGAATCCATGCATGGATGGCAAATTTAGCTGGCCATCCTTTTCAATCCATCTTTATCTGATGACTCACTTTGCTGCTGAATCATGAAATCAGAGTGACTGGATTACTGTACTGATTTAATGAAACAATTAGTTTTACATAGCTGTTTTTCAGATTGAGTTACAACATGTACAAATCCAAGACCTTTCTTCCTTTTATTCCATGTGTCAGCATGGAAAAAGTGTAAAGGTCCACTTTTATGCCAATGCTTCACTTTAAAGAACCTATTGTTATATTTATTTTATGAACACCAAATTTTATGCCAAACCACGCAGGTGAATAAACTTGATGCTTTATACAATGTGCATTTTGAAGTGCAAGCTACAGGCTGAAAGAATTTATTCAGATATTGGATAATGCTGAATCCTCCCCAGGGAAAGGGGTTTTGTTCCTACCTCCTTTGTATAGTCCTTGGGCACCCCAGCATACACATCTGAGCCATTAGGCCTGTTGATGACAATGCCTTTTGTTGGATTTCTGAAAGGTAAATAGAACAAACAGGAATAATTAGCCACATGCCCTACAATGACCATAGAACAACTAGGAGCCAGTTTGCCTGAGAGTATGGGAACTTGCACCATACGTGATCTCAGAATATGGCACTTCAGACAGTGACACATGCTTGTCTCAGGTGTCCTTACCCTCAGAGTACATTCAAGTATTCTACCTCAGATCACGTCAACTAATCTGAAGATGTAGCTGGATGGTCTCTATCATCTCTCTCCTTGCAGTGTTGCCTTTATTCCCCTGAACACTTTGCTCCCAGTGCTGCCGTACCTGAATGTCTGCTGATTTTGGGGAAGTTGTTTCAGAATTAGAGGCTGTATAAACTTTCATACAGAAAGCAATGATATACTCTAGACAGTCACCAAGACCGGGACCTGCACCCCTCTGTTGAATGTACATGCTGATAATGTCCTTTCAAAAAAGCCCTGCAAGCCATACACAGAGCTCCCCTGTGTTCATGAGTTTATGTTATTCACCTGCTGCACACTGTTATGTCTGGGAGTTAAGATCCCTTACTCTGGTAACAATGACGCTGTGCAGTCCTCAGTGCCACAGCTGATGCTGAGCTGTGGACTAAGGCTTAGAAAGCTCATGAGTACATTTCAAAGGAGCATCAGTGTGCTGATGGATGAAACATCTCTATGCATATCACAGCTGGTTTTAAAGGTTCTTCTTTCAAAACTACTACAAAATCAAAACACACTGGTGACTATGGCATGTCTGTAGTAACCATAATCATTGTGATTCATCACTTACTCCTCATTATCAGCAATGTCGTCGTACATCATGACAATGATCTGCTCATCTGGAATTCCATTTCGGTGTACAATCTGGTACGCATGGCACACATCTGCCTGAAATTAAGCAAATTTTCATCACTTGCTTTAACAGAAATTTTACCTTTGAGAAAAAAAACTCTACAGACCTAAGAGCAGGCTATTGTCCAAAAGAAACTCTATTCCAATATAAGAGACTGAGGGTTGCTACAGAGCTGAAATGCTTAAACCAGAGCTCATTGTCTTTCTCTAATTAGGAGCAGATGCATTAATAATAGAGACTATGATTAATATCTCTCTCTTGTTACCTGTTCTGATTTCATATTTAAACAGAAACCAGAAGTTACTTCAGACTTGGTACAGATAACAAAATTTAACATGAAGTTCTCAGCAACATTCTGCACTGTATGAGAAAATCAAAATAAAAACCTTCTGCAATGATAGATAAATCTGAAGTATGCCAAGCAGAAGAGAAGAGTTGGATTTCCACCAATTTCACTCAGTTCTCCACCAAGCCTGCATGACTGGGCATTGAAGACTGTCCTTGACTTAAGCAAGTATTGTTTACCAATCTCATCTCTGCAAAAATTTTATTAAATCTTGCTTTACTATAAGACGAGAATTTGAGTTAAGGAGTATTTTCTTCTCAATTATGTGTTTCTTATTCTCCAGAGCAACAACTCCAGGGCACAACAGATTTCACTGGAAAACAAAATTGCAGAATTTCTATTCCGGCTCTTTTTGTCATTTGTACAGGATATGAATAAGCACATTTTCTTTACAGAACCATTTTGCAGTGATGCAGAAATAACAACACCCATTAAAGTGATATTACAGTAAATGCAGACCTCTATAAGAATGCTAACTTTTTAGTAACCCCAGCCCAAATTATTATCTTCTTTAAAACTTACAGCCCCTGAATGCCCTAATGGGACATTAAAAATCATTCATAAACTTGAGAACTACAACCCACCACATGCTAGAAAAAGCTGTGCAGGTTTAATGAAAGAGATCTCATCTAACAGACACACACTCCAAATGCAGGCAAGAAGCAAGCTTTAAAGCTTACTCTGTTGAATTGATCTAATTTGCTACTTTGGAAACCAAACTGAAGTGGTTTAGGTGGACAAATGTCTGTTCAGATTACTTAGGAGTACTACTGATTTTGATTAGTGTAACTGAAAGGACACTGTAAAATACTGTAACTTTATAATCCGTGGTCTTCTAAGTGCAGATGAAACTGAAAGGAGAAGATAGTTGTACAAGATTCTGGGAAGGCTGAAGCATGTTCAATGCTAATGAACTCTCCACATTAAAATCTCTCCAGGTGACTAACCCTGAACTTGAACTATTCTTACTAAAGCAGTGCTATTTCCTACTTAGCAGGTCAGCCTTTGTTCTCTTCCACCTATCCCAGACAACCTCCCAGTTAGTTTTCCATTTCCTCACATGTCATTATACCAGCTGCTGCCTCAACAAGTCAAAACATTGAGGTTAAACAGAGTTAGGAAGGTATTGCATACAATATGAAACAGAAGAGCACAGGTTTGTCCAAGCATGTACTCAAATTTCACAAGCAACCCAAGCAGAAGGAGAAGGAAACACTAATCAGGGCTTCTCTGCACTACCTGATGAGTAGATCATAGATCTCTCGTCACTCTCAAGATATCACACACTGTGATGCTGACAGGGACTTTTATAGGCTGGAAACACACGGAAATGCTCAGGCATACAGTGATATAGTATCACCATATTCAATCAGCAAGTATCTGTGCTCCCACAGACATATGGCTGGCCAGTAGGGGGTTTAGACGTGTTTTTAAGTGATGCCAAGTATCCAAAATCAAACTTTATAAATGCATATTATCACCTTTTTTTGTTTCCTCTCCTTCATTCTGGTTCATTCACTGTTTGCTCAGTATGTCTTGTCTTAGTATACATTAGTAAAATCCCTACTGTAAAGAAAGACAGATCAATGTAGTCAATTCCCTTCAGTCTTAACTTTTGCCTGTTTGGGAGTTGTCCCAGCCTTTTAAAGCTTTTGATAAGGGAACCTGCTGATAGCATGATATCACCAACAAAGGATAGAGCAGCAAAAACATGGTTTTTCTGCTAAAACTCCATTGACTAAAGTAGGACAGTTCTGAGTAAACAGTAGGGATTTATTGCATAGAATTAGCTGACCTAATTAGTCACCTTTGATATTGTTCCTGCTTGGTCCCTGTGTACATATAAAAACCCCATAAATCTCTATAAAACCAGATCAGAAAAGTCTGCAGTTAGAGTAGGGAGGCGTTTGTGAATCTAGAGTATTTCCTGTTGATGTGCAACTGCCTCTCAAATGCTATTTGAGCCAGTTTTTCTCAGAAATATTTCTGGCATATCTGCTGTACCTGTAAACCACTCTAAAAGAGACTTGTTCCAGATCTCTTATGGGTATTATTCTTGTCGGTTCAATATGTGAAATGAATGCTATGAACATTTACTGGATAAATTGTCACTAAACCATGTTTTTGTGACTATGATTTGGGGAAGAGCAGCAGCTGCCCCACACAGCACAGGAAAAGGTGCAGCTGTACAGCTCCTGCTGCACAATTGACCTTATGGGCAGCTCCAAAATGGACGCTGTTAAGATCTTTCACCCCTTGGTTAGTCTAAACCTGCTGCTACATCAGCAAATTTCTACGGCAAATTTCTGCTCAAATAGTTTACTCCTAGATTTTGAAAGCATGGGCATCAGAGCATGAATTACCCTGTTTTCCTGGGATGGGTGTTTTGTTTCCCAAAATGTACATTTGGGGGAAAGTCTTAAAACAAACAAACAAACAAACAAACAGAAAAACACACCAAAAACAACTCACCACACCCCTATTTTCCTCTGCCACACAGCTGTCTACATATTTGAATGACACAGCTTTTAAGTAGACTACTTGGGAAGATTTTTGGAAAAATCAAGTTGTTTATGACACAAGCTTGCTTAAATAGTTCCTAAACGGAAAAGCTTGGACTAGTGCGAAATTGGTTACTTCTTGTCTTATGACTGCTAGGTTCATGGCTGAAAGGCATGTGTAAGGAAGGGTCATCTTCACCTTAGAGCAGCACAATTCCCACTACAGCTGTGCTGACATGTCACAGCCTAAACAAGAATTAACTCTGATATATAAACAAGGTAGAAGAATATGTCTGAAATGCCAGCCATGTTTTACTCCTTTGCTTAAACATACACCAGTGAATCTGCCCAAAGCTACAACTCTATCAAGTACTTAGGGAAGATTTCCTGTAAGTTTGGTTTAAATTTGGTAAGCACAGTGAGGAAATGTTAATTGAAGCCATGTAGCCAAGACATCCTTAGTGCCTGTTACCTACAAAACAGGAAAATTTAACACTGTCCTGGAATAGGATACTGCTCTGGCTGGTAGTGTCTAGAGCACTGAATAAATACAGTCTCTGACCCACAAAGCTCAGTAAGTATAAGACTAAAAACAACAACGAAAACCAGACCCACGTATACAAATTCATATTTTTTTAATTTTCATTTTTCCAGATTTTAGGAGTCTGGCATTTTTCTCAAGTATGCACTCCATCTTTAGTAAGATTCTCGATTCGCATCAGGCTTTTCCACAGACTGTGTGGTTTTGAGTACCCAGAAAGCAAGGGTCTGTCTCTCTGATCTGATGTGAAGCCAGCTTTAGATTTGAATTAGCTGGTATGTCCATCTCACAGAAGAGCCAGATTACTTCTCCTAATGAGAACTAGTTTGTTGAGTCATTCTCTAAATCTGACAAAAGCATTTAGTACTGTATTTGCTCACTTATGCCACCAAGCTTACCAGAGGGTTTTTATCCAGCTCTTTGTGCAGCAGAGAGCTAAGGCACTTCCCCAAGGAACAGGGGCAGTACTCTTGAACAGTAGCCAGTCTGGTAATAGAAAATCTGCTACAGAGAAATCAGTGTAACTGCTGAGGAGTGGAGAGGAGCACACTGATAGACCTTCTACAGCCCAGGCAACTCTAATCAAAACCACTAAAACAAGGATAAAAACACCAAAGAACTGAGAAGCCACAAGCATAAAGCAATATACAAGCTAGTCTTGCAATGACTGTAAGCCTATTATTTTTGGCCCTATACTACACAAAATACTTAAAATTTATTTTAGGAACTTGATGAGATAAATGCATAAGACAAGTTTAGATCATCTTGATTAGGAAGAAGTCCCAGTTTAGCCATCACAGAGGAAGCAACTGCCTGCAAGGTGTGAATCTTGTTCATATTAAATGCAAATGGTGGGGTTTTTCCTTATCTTTTCTATCCTTAGTTCATACCACTGATAATAGATTCTGGCCACTGACAGTCTTGGGCGGGGTTTCAGATTCCTTGAGGTTACAGCTGCAAACTCAGTGTTTCCAGGGTCTGCAGTCTTTACAAACTTACTGTTCCTGGGGTCTGTACAGCATTTCATGTATGAAATTAGACATTTTTGAATATGTAATCTATTTCTTCTGCTTTTGTGGTTGCTCAGTCAGATGAACACAGATAAACACACTGCCACCAGATAATTACTGTGGCAGTATGTTTTGACCATGCTGAAGCAGGCAGCATTCAAAACAACTGGAGCTCACAAAACAAAAATGTAATATAAACATTCAACATCATGTACTAACTGTAGCCTGGACAGCTGAACTGAGCGATTGAAACCCAGAGATGTGTCTGCTCAGTTCTCAAATTACAAAGGGATATTATGAGTACAGTTGCATGAAGGGAATAGAAAAGGGTCCTGCAATAAAAAAACCCCACATTGAATAACTACTTACTGGAACACATCTACAAATCCACTTGTACATAGGCCAGGTCATAGAAGTTCTGGGGAAGAAAGGTGATGGCAGGAGTAAAGTGAATTAGAGTACAATGTATTTTCCTCTGCAGTTTCTCCCTTGGAAAGCAAAAAATTACACAGACCTGCAATCCTGGAGTGCTGCTTTGATTTCTTATAGTACAGGTATGATTCTACTGAACAATACAACATGTTTCTATGTGTGTTCACTATGTGTTCTGAAGCACAGAAGTGACAGACCATGTCCTGTTCCCAGTTACATTTCAAGTGACTTGAGCAAATAATTTAATTACTTTAGATGTTTTTGCTTCCACTGCTGGAAGGTAGGGGACACTAACTCACAAAGACATGGTGATCAGTCTGCATAAGGTTTCCAAAAACCTGTTAGAACTCCTCAGATTTCTGTAGCATCTTTCCTCCTCTATATAACTGTCCTAAAAGTCTATCATTTTGCTTGTTTTGTTGGGAACTAATTTCTCCAATTTTTGATACCCAAGGCACCCTTGCCTCGATGACACTTCATAGAACACACAAGAGGATTTCCCAAGACTAAGTGCTGGGTCCATCTCACCATATGCCACCCTCCTACCATGCATGCTCACTCCCACCAGACCCTTAAGACTGGCCACAAAAGGCCACCAGGCAGAACAGCACAAGCTGCTGCTGTGCTGCATCGTGTGGGAATTCATATTTTTCACAACAAGTTAAGATGCACAGTATCTTGCTCAGGACAGGCAAGTAAGAACCCAGCCTCATTCTGAAGGATCCTTCATACAGACTCTTTTATGATGCTGCTTTTGTAACTTTAATAGGATTATTATTGGTGTTCTAATTTTCTTATTTCCAAATGTCAATAATGTACCTGAGGCAAGTGGTAGTTTAAAATAGAGAGATTTCTAGTATTTAAATTCAGAACAATCTGATATGGAAGATATTTTGCATTGTTAGTTGACATTATCTTCACAAGTAAGGTATTTAAAGAAATACTGTTATCATTTTTCTAACATTGAAAAGGAATTACTTAATAACTGTCTGCAAAGCACGACCACACTCAAAAGTGAATAGACTTCTGAGAAACTGGCATATTCCAAAGACTCCTGGACACAAATATGTAAGTGTGGATCTTCTGTTCTTCATAACTCTATTATACCTGGCAGAGACACTTGCCACTGAAGGCTCACTGACAGAGATTACAAACTGTGCCCAGGCAACTGAGAAAAGGAATTCTCATGAGCCACAGCTTCAAAATTGTTTTAAAAATTAATGTTGTGGTATTAACTCCTCCTAGAATGGAAAGAAGCCAGCTAGACTGGTTATACAGCAATAGCAACAAAAAGAGCACAACTCAGTAATTAAACTTAGACACTCCAAGACAGGGAGTAATCAAGTACAGCAGTAGTATTTGCATCACTGTTCTCCAATTTCAACTTTAAAACTCTTCTCTAAGATTTAATTTGAAATAGGAATAGTTTATATGAAGGCTATAATATTCCAACTACGATTATCATGTGATATCTACTCTGTAAGGAGCTGGCAAAATCCCTAAACCCTGTTTGTCAAAGTGTTGAGCTAGCAATTGCCAGTAACAGGTTGTTCCTTCAGATGCAACAAGATTATCAGTCTGATTAGTTTAGTTTTAAACTCACCACTACACTGGAAGTTCCAAATTGATTGTGAGCTGAGAAGGAGGAGAACACACACAAAACCCAAGGTGCCCAACACACAGAAGGCTCATTTGTTCCTCCATCAACCTAGAGGATGAAGCCTCTCTATATCTTACAAGTTCCAGCATTCAGCAAATCAGCCTGTACATTTCATACTATTCAGTTTCAAAAATGCTGATTTTGTACATTGGTATTTAACCAACAATACTATAGTAAACTATTTTTCTAACATTTAGAAATATATAAATGTATACATAAACCAGAATTAAATCGACCATGTTTTCCAGGAAAGCTAAGTTGCAAGTTTAGAGCAAAGATTAATCTGTTTAAGGCATTATCCAGCAATTCCCCAAGGGGAAAATGCTGCAGAAGTTTCCTGACAGCAGATTATAAATCTTGAAATTAAGCAGAGTTATGTCACTTGGATTTAATCCTGTCCACAGTGACTCCCACACTCAGTCCACAATTTCACAACAGACTGGTTTTCCCAGCAGTGTTAGACTCAGGAGTTGTGGTTCCCCTTTCCTCCTGTTTCTGCCACTCACTCTGTTCCCTGCTCTCTGATGCATCATATCTTTGCTGTGCCAACATAACTCTGAGGCAATGCCAACTGGTTCACATTAAAAAGAACCCCCTCCTTTTGAGGAGTTCTCTACTCCTCAAAACATACAGTGCATTTGCAGCCTTCACAGATTTTTTAACTAGGAAAGAAGGAAGCTTTTCATAGCATGAGAAGAGGAAAACAAATGGAAAGAAACATGTATGTGTCTCAACATGAGGTTTAAATCTCGATATCATTTGTACAACTGCAACTTGGAGTTAGATCCTCTAGCCTAGTTAGTAACCATGATTTACCCTAAAAGGCACAGGTCTCCCAGGATGCAGAAGTGTGATTAGAGGAAGAATACTTCTCCTCCCATAATGATAGCTTTTTCAAGAGATTAGAGAATGGAAAAAGTTGTATGCAAAAAAAAAAAAAATCACATAGTAAAAGGATCAGTGGAAGGGGATTCCTGGGGTGGTAACAAGAACTAAGAGCAGGTTCTGAGTGAATCTTGCTGCTGTTTGCTTTGAAAACTTCACATACACCTGGGACTCTAGAAGTAGAAGCACTTGCTCAAATGACAGGAGGTCTGAACTAGTCTAGATGATAGGCAGCTATCACCTTCCTGCAAGTCTGGGAGCTGGCATTTTCTGGAGCATGGACAGCATCAGCATGTGGAACCAGCAGTCCTTACCTGGTGGCGATAGTTGTACCAGCCATTTGAACCTGCAACGATCACCACCCAGTGCTTGCCTCCATCTTCAGGTTCTTCCATGGGGAATGTGCTGATGCCCAGAGCACAGCCCAGCAGCACAAGTGCTTTCAATATCATCTCTCTTCTTTATTTACTCCACAAATGGCAGAAAAATTTCCTAAAGAAGAATTTTGAGAGAAGTAAATGAGAGGACATCAATCAAAAACAAATGCAAAACAAGCATCAGTAGTACCACAAATAGAAGCTCTTCTCGCTTGTGGGGTTGTTTGTTTTATAGACCATTTCACCCACAGTACAATTTCTGGTCATATCTTCCTTTAGCACCAAGCTGCTACTAGTTACAATAGTTTTTTGTCAGCTTTTAAATCTGACTGAAAGCAATTCTGAATAGGACAACCAAGTTGTTCAGCTCCCTCTGGATGTTTTGTTCTATAATAGCTGGCAATGAATAAGTCTCAAATACAAAACAAGCCTCACTATCAATTATTTCACAGATAAAATTTTTTTTAGATTAAAACTTTTCTCTTGGTCTCTGCTTACGTGATTCCCTGGTTTCCACTCACTGGTAATTAGCCTACTATTACTGAATCAAATTACAGGGGATGCAGGATACTTAGATATGGAGAATTTCTGAGGAGCTGGAAGGTCAGAGTGTCACAAAAGCTCTCTGTGCCCACAACACCAAAGAGGGTGAAAAGAGGCCGTGCCACTGTTCAGCACAAGATACAGCCCTCACTGCTGGGCCTGGGGGGAAGTGCAGGCTGTGAGAGCCTCACGCTATTTGTGCAACCTGTCACGCTAGTGGAGAGCAAATGTGAAGCAGTACCACATGAAAGAGAAGCATTTTCGCCTCTTTTGCTCAATGGTTAAGTGTTTACACAAGGTGCACAGTGAGAAAATTGCATCTGAGCCTGTGAATGACAAATTTAGAAAAGCTGTGCAGAAGGGAGGTTTGAGCCCATGCAGAAATGGCTCTTTCTACTTCCTTGAGAGGACTAGAAGTAGGGTCCTTGCTAGTGAATATCCTGAGCACCTTAATTGTCTGATAAAGCATTTGCTCTACAAGCAAATTATGTGGCCATATCTAATCACAGGTTTAAGGTTTGCTTCTTGAACTGGGGTTGGAGGGGGCAGGCAGATTCCATTTATTAGTCACGGTCTCAGGTCTGCTGCATCCAATGTGAAACTTTAAAAGCAAACTCCTCTGAAGAATTGCATGCTCCTGGCCCACAAATAAAGATTACACATCTCCTCATGCACTGAGAGAGGGGATTTTACACTCATCTACTCACAAAAAAGAGATCATGGAAGTCAGTAATTGCCGCTAGGTATGGAAGAGGTGGTGTAATAAGAGGCAGAGTAGTCTACTTTAACATGGCTTTCTCTGGAATAAAAGCTAGAAACCCCCAAGCCATGCAATACGGTCACAAGGCAAAATGTCAAAACTACCACTAAAACAAGTAAATGGTATCTAAGTCAGCCTCAGCACCCCAGTCAAAATCACTCATCTGCAGCCACTCAAATGAGGCTGAAACAGAGAAAAAGCCAGCTCCTCTCCAAAGCAGCTGTGTTCAGTGAAGACTACTAACCTAACACATAGCATGGGTTCACTTGTCACTAAGATTTAGTCTTCCAGGAAGCAGTATGAAAAAAATATATTTATGTATATATTATACAATATATACACACACACATATTTACAAATTAGATTTTTTAATCCTTTTTACTGGAGCTAGCACAAAGTAAAGGAACTCATCATATGAGCTCCTACAGGAAGAACTGTTACCACACATAGAAACTCCAGAACAGAAAAGACAGAACCAACATTAACTGTTACAAAATTGCTTCTTCCAAAAACTTATTTTTCAGGAAGAAGCCATTACTGTAACCACTTGTGACACTTTGGAGCAAGACTAATACATAGTAATTTAACAATTTAGGGTTTGTTGAATTATTAGCTTCTTCAGCAGTCAAGCAGATATGAAGGAATAAGCAGATTTTTCATTAGATGATTATACTCTCTTATGTTGAGTTGGAATTGTAAAGTTGTGTCATTGTTGTCACCAAACAGGGGGCTTTGTATGACAGGGGGCTTTGTATGATAACTCTGCCTGATCTATCTTGTCACTTCTTCAGATGATAAGACAAATAATATACTGTGCTGAAGATGCACGGTGTGTACAACATGCATAAAACTGCCTATTTTATTGCCTACAGCCTGGCTAAGACTCAGCTGTTTAGAACTTTTGTAAAGTACCACAGTATGCCACAGGCTAACGAGCCTATCTATTTCCAATATTCAATTTCAGGTATATTCAACTCCTGAAATATTAGGGAAGAAAATAAAATCAGTATCTCTTAGACAATCTGCTTATAAATCTTAAATGAGTTTGACTTACTGGGATACTGAGCTGAATTTCCTGCAAACAGATCTCTCACAGCTCAGTGTCTGTCTCATAACATTTCTCCAACTATAATATGTATTACTTGAAAAAAAAAGAAAGAAAAGAAATGGTTCAAACAATTGCTGGAGAACCTTTCACATGATGAAAGAGCTTAGCTCTTTGAGACACCATTCATTAGAATCCAGGGCACATCAACAGAAGTTGTGTTGGTGCCAGCTGTTCACTGGGCCATATAACATGATGGCTAATTTCAAGGGAGGTCCTAGCACACAGACATCCATCATATGGAAAGAGTCACTGCCACTATCAGTTACTGATATACCAGGCAACCAGAAACAGTTTGATGGGACTGTCTTTCCTGGTGAGTTCACGCTCCTGACTATACGGACAAGGACCTACAGTTCTCAGGACCCCAGCCAGTACCTCTGAGCGGGCCCGTGCTGTGCAGTCACAGATGGACCACAGATGTACCACACACCAGCACTGAATTCTGCCCACAAACAGCCCCACAACAGAAAAACCCCAGGCCAGATCAGGAACAGAGACTTAAGCTACCAGCCCCTCAGGCAGTCCCTCCATAAGGGATTCAAGAGGATAGTACAAGGGTGTCTAAATACTCACAGTTCTCACCTCTGCTGAGACAGAAGTTGTGACTGATGCAGAACACCCAGGAGAAAAAAATAAATGCCAAGAAACATTACACTGAACTAGCAAATCATATATATTTTGTCATGGATTATCTAGAATGGAAAAGAACCTCCTCTTTGGCACTAATTAATGACATAAATCTCATGTACCTGTCTTTTCCTATGCCATAATTAAATCAGATTAACACCAGAAAGAAGAGAGGAAACAAAAAAAAAATCCCCAGACATACCATAATGGACTAATAAACCATAATTAATAAAGGCTCTGCTCCCCTAAGTTCTCCAAGCAGCACTTAAAATAGATTTAAACACATGTGCAGTGGGAATAGGTCTTTATTGTTTGTTTCTAACTACTACTTAAAAAAAAAACCAAATCAAAACCAGCAAAAATATAAACAAGCAAATGATGATCAAACAAAAAAGTAGACTCACATACACTCGTATTTCTACTTGTTTTAAAGAAAGCCTCTGAGCATAAGTGGGTAATTTAAAAGCCTGTATTCAGGGTTGTGCTGTACAAGTTCTTGACCTACAGCTGTCAAGAGAAAGTTCCCCATCACATGCTTTGCCTTCAAGTCATAATAAGAGAAATCAGCACAGCTGACCAGCTTACTACAGGTACTGAAAAAGCCTTTCTCTGAAGATCTGTCACATGCAATCAGTCCTGAATCACATGCAGATTGAGACTATGTGCAAAAACTAAAAATTTACTACAAGATCATCTTAGAGCTTTGGTTGATATGATAGGATTTATCAGCTCTGCCTAGTCTTTCTGACAGAAGAGTTAATTAACTTTGCCTTGAGACCATGCCAGGACAAAGGCCCATCTCAGATGCGGTGGGCTCAGCATCAGACCTCCATGCACACATACAGGTAACTGCTGCACAGTTTGCACAATCTGTGGGAAAAGCCCATCCAGAATTGGGTGGCTCCTGCCAGAACATTTCACTCTTAAAACCAGTCTTTCCTGACAGAGGTACATTGACCACTTCCCACTAGATAGCCAGCATATATCTCTGACTTGATAAGAGAGAGATGTTTAAGGAAGACCACATCTGCAAATGGCCAGTTGCTGCTAGAACAATTTTTCTGGTCAACTGCCTGTTCCCTGAGCTCACAACTTTCCTTTGGGAAACAGTCCTTTAAGATCAATACTCTTAGAACAGGATAGCACTCTAAAGAAAGGACTTTGAGTTGATCCAAGTATTTTCCACTAGCTTTTAAAGCAATATTGACACATCAGTAGCTTGCACTCCAAATACCTTAAGCACAGTCCCCAAGAGCTATATAAACAGAAACCATGCCTCTATTTTACTTGCACGAGAAGTAAGTACACTAACAGCAACCTTGCTGAAAAGTAACAGCCTTAAGCTGATCAGATGATCATTACAGCTTTTCTATGAAGTCTTTCTTAACAGCTCTCTTCTTATAACCACTAGCCTTTCAGATTCCAGAGTCAAGCCACAGTTCCTTCCTCCACACAGTGTTTGCATATCACCTGCCACTGGAATACTTAGATGCTGATTTCCACAGAAAATGTGACAGTCTTCCTCACAGGAAACTGATGTCCATGGTTCTGTTAGCAATGTTCTGCCTGCGTGCTGGCTGCTTCACAAACAGAACCATCTAAACCTGTGATTAGGCTGCTGCACAAAAAAGTCTGATTTTCTTTCTGCACTTGTGCGGTAGAAAGAAAAAAATCTCTATAATTATAAATTCTGATAAGGTACATTTTGAAGGAGATTATGGTCCTGGCTGCAAAACATTTCTTTACAAAGTCTGCTAGTAACCATTCTATGAACCAGATTATTATGATTAGAACTTGTAGTAAAATACTTCTGTTTAGCTAACTGAAGATGTATAAGCCACTTTTACTGTAAAAACCCATGAATTTGTAGTTAACTAAGAACGATTCTTAATGTTAAATAAAGTATTTAAAAGTATTTAAAAGTAGTTATAAATAAGCTTCATTCTCCTATTTGCAGATTTTCTCAGCAGCAGAGATGGTACAATTTACCTGAGGGTAAAAAACCCAAAATCATTCCTAAAATGGTGATAAGGCAGTACTCATGGTTTAGGGGATTTTTCTTCTGCGCACCTCAAAAAACCCAGATTCAAATACGGCAAACCTTAAGGCTTCAGTAAAACTGCTTCTGCTATTTACTTTCTTATCCGTCTGCAGACATACAAAGCCTCTGCCATCACATTCTGATAGTAAGAAAAAGCAGATACTGCAATACAGTATGAGTAACTTCATCACATTCCTTGATTTGGCATGGGGGGTATAAGGGTAGAAGAATAAGTTAGATAAGGGTAAGAGTTTCTACTCAGCAAGCATGGAAATGTTGGGAGCGTGGAGAGAACGAAATTCTGAAGAAGTTATTATGCAGAAATTCCTGTGTGAGATTACACAAGATTACTGCACTCCACGTGTCTTTTACTATGGTTTATCTTAGCATTTCAGATCTTGGCTACAATATTTATCTTAACTCCCAAATACAGACACTCAACACAGTGTTGGTCCATCCTAATTGGGAGCTAGTGGTGCTACTACCTCCAAGCAGAAGCTCACGTCACGGCAAAGCTGTACACCAGCTATACATAACCAGCTATACATAACCAGCCACAGCGCAGCACCTTTCAGTCACCACCAGCTCTTTGCAGAAACCCCGCAAATAGTTACTCCATCATTTTCCCCCATTAAAAATGCATTACCGGTGACTAAATCTAAGCTGTTGCCCCTCCTTCTCCCCTCCAGATCTCCCTCTTGTCCTCTGCCAGCCCTGGCCAATGCCCCTCGGAAGGAGCCGCTCTGACTCCTGTCTCTCTTCCAGCACAGAGGGATCAGACACAGCTCCCGGGCCAGGCTTGCCAGCCCCAGGGCCAGACGGGGCGGGGGCTCGGCAGCGCTCGGAGCCGGGGAAGCACCCTCGGCTGCTCCCCGGGAGGCGGCGGGGCCGCTCCCCCCTGCCTCTGACCGCCGGGCAGCGGAGCGGGCCAGCCCCCGCTCACAGCTCCCTTCTCTCAGGCGTACCCCGCTTCCTCTCCCCCAGCCGGAGCCCCCGGACAGCGCGGCCCCGCCGCCCTCACCGCTCCGTACCGAGGAGTCGCCGCGGCGGCCGCTGTGATTGCGGCGAGCGCCGTGCCGAGCCAGGCGACCGCGGCGTGCGGGGCGGACCCGGGCCCCGGCCAATCGCGGCCGGGCGGAGGCGGGGCCGCACGTCCCTCAGGCCGCACTACGAGCCCCAGCAAGCCCCGCGTCCCACTCACTTAGGCGGCCGCGGGTCCTGCGCGCCAAGCTTCTTGGGAGTTGTAGTTCCGCGGCGCGGGGGGTGTGTGTCGCCTGGTCCCGGGTGTCCCAGGAGTCCCGGGAAGCTCCTCTCGCGTTGCCTGGGATCGCGGCCCGGACGCGTCGGGAGCCGCCGGGAGTTTCTTGTGCCGTGGCGTTTGCGCAGGTTGTCCGTGGGAGTCGGACGGGTCCCGTCGGAACTGCCCTGTGCCTTCGGGGCAGGATGGAGGCAGGAAGCCCAGAACGGAAAGGCAGAGGAATGTGCCAGAGGGAATCCTTGAAACGACGGAAGGAGGCGAACGGCCCCCCACGGTGCTTGTGTCTCTGCAGGGATGGCCGGCCGTGCGCTGCCCATCGCCCGCTGCCAGCGGCGCGGGGCAGAGGCGCCGGGGCTTTGGTTGCGCACTGACAACTCTGCGAAGTCCTCTCCGCTTTTAATGAGAGAAGGAAAAGCAAAGCTCCTTTTTGAAAAGTAGAGGCACCTGTTTCTTTGCCTAATAAACCACGTACAAAGAAGCACACGGGCTTCCTCATTGCATAAAATAAAAAACACTTGCATATCAGTACAAAACCCCCAACAACTAACTTTGCATTTTGTGACCAACTGTTTTTGAATGTCTGCAGAAAGTCATAGTTTTGCTCTGACGGTGCCATTTGCATTGTCTGCACCGACTCAGCTTTGCATATGATCATAAATGTAAAAGGTCATTACAGGTTAATGATCATGACTTTTCTGGAGCTGGTGTGCCCAGTGACCTGCCATGCCTCCTGACACAGTCAAGCTCTTCAAATTTGGGTCACTTCAGGAATTACCTTTTTGAACCCACAAAGATCACCATGCTGATTATCCAGCAAGAAAAACAAGCTGGGATACTTCCTTTCACCTCATTTAATTCCAGTTTAGTAGCCAAGTGGGTTATGCTTACATTTTATTATCCTGCTGCCCTAAAAGATATCTAATACCACTTAAAAGCATTGCTGACCCATCATCCAAGTCCAAAGGTGTTTCTCATAGCCAGGCTACATGAGGTAAGTACACCTCGTGTCAGCTGTCACTTTTGAGAAGTCTAATACTGTCATTGCCAAATTCTATAACTTCTGCCTTAATAAACATCAGCAGGATGTTCCTTTTTGTGAGATAGATGGGAAGACCGCTATAAGAACCCTACATCTCTGTCAAAATGTATCAGGCAGGTACTAAAGACACTCGAGTAATACACAGATTTGTACTACTGAATTCGATTATTTCTTTGACTGTGTTAGAAATTTAGGAAGCCTTCCTGAATTGAGTGGGAAGTTTGTCTAAGGGAAAGATATGAATGGTGTTGCTGGGTATAGGGGCTGAAGTAAGCAGAGACATTGCCAAGGTACAGCTGTGAGGCTCAAACAGAAGCAGCTACATCACCTGCAGCAGAAATCCAGCATGATCCTTGTGACTGCTGCTATCATGGAAGAGAAGAAATGGACTATGACAATGTAAACAAATGTACGTATCTTTTTTAAAAGAGAAGAGCACATAAGTAGGTAAAACCATGATGGATTTATGAAATGGAAATGAAATGTTATTCAGCCTGCAGAAGAGAATCCTCTTTGGAGACCTTATAGCAGCCTTCTAGTGTTGCAGTGGACCACCCTGGGCCTCCCCTCCCACCCTGGCCAAGCCCCTGCCATGTGGCTCTGAGATAGCTGGGTCTTTCTAACGTTCAAACAGCCCGGGCTCTGATCTGGTTGGTTGTTTATCCCAGCTCCACCCCTGGTATCCCCTTTCCCCCATCTCTGTGGCAAAACCAAGGGCACAGAAAGCCCCGCCCTCTTACCTCGCCAACCCTCGCCCAGGTCGGGTGCTCTGTCCCCACCCAGGACAGAGGGAATAAATGACTTAACATCGTAAAGGAGGTTTGAGCTGTATTTCTCTTCTCTACTTCTGCTTCTGGTGGGTAGCTGTCGACTAGCACTGGCTTAAGTGGAGCTGCTTGGTCGAGGAATATTTAGGCTATTTGTAAATGGTTTAAGATATTCCAAGACATAAAGAGGCAAGCTCACCCCAAAATTAAGCAGTGGACAAGCTAATCACCACCAGATTCTAGTACTTAAATGGACCTACAAGAAAGCAAGGAGACAGACTTTTTACGAGGACATGTAGTGGTAGGACAAGGGGGAATGGCTTTAAACTAAAAGAGGGAAGGTTTAGATTAGGTATTAGGAAGAAATGCTTTCCTGTGAGGGGTAGGGAGGCCCTGGAACAGGTTGTCCAGAGAAGCTGTGGATCCCTGGAAGTGTTCAAGACCAGGTTGGATAGGACTTTAAGCAACCTGGTCTAGCATGGCAGGGGGACTGGACCGTGATCTTTGGTCCCTTCCAGTATTAACCACTCTATGATGCTATGAAACAATTTGCTCTGGATCTGACAGTGCTAAAAAGCAAAAGTAACCACCATCCATATGTCTCATACCAAAACTTTAACTCTGAGGAAGGCAGTTCCACCAACCTACCAAAGCTACACACTACAAATGGTATCTAAGATGCTAAAAAATTCTGAAAGTGTTTACTAAATGAGAACCAAAAAAAAAAAAAAAACCCAAACCCAAATGTGAAGCTTCAAAGCTGCAGATAATGTAGGTTCTTTCTTAATAGCTTTCTAACAAAGCATAGGTCTGCCATATGGGAAGGGTGGGTGGTTTAGCTCTGTTTTGGTAGGAGTGTTCTGAGAGGATTGTAACTTCTACACCCCACCTTGCTGACACCAGGCTGGACTGGTAGTGCTGGCATTGCAGTAATAGTTCTGGCAACACACAGGTTTCCCCAAAAGAGGTTTTCCAAATTTTTGGCACAACTCTAGAGATGTTTTAACACAGGTATTTATGGTTTCATGCCACTAAACAGCTGACAAAATTCAGGCTGCGAAGTTGATTTTGCTTTTAATCTAGCAGAACAGATACTTCAGAAAATGTACAGGAAGCCCTTCTGGACTGCACCTACGCTTTCCTTTAAGAGCAGCTGAAAAGATAACATTTTTTTAATGAGTCAAGGACATTTTTAGCTTGGAAAAAAATGGACTGGAATCATGAATTGAGCATATTTAGGATGTGTACCTTTTAAGCTTCCTTACACTATTTTAAACATTTTAACATGCTTATTCTTTGTAGTTGCACTAACTTGATAACTAATAGCAACATAAAATAAGATATTCTAGGAAGAAAAAGCTTTAAGGTGAAGAGTGGGACAGGTTTACGACAAATGAAACAATGTGCTGAGCCTGGTCGTTCCATATCTTCACTAGCAATGAGATTAGATTTGTTAGTCTAGCACAGACACATGACTAGCTGCCTTGTAAAGGCTAACATCAGACATGGTAATTCTGTATGAAATTATATGAAACAAGGGAAGATTCTCATTTTAGCAAAAATAATAGGTTAACAACGGGATGATCTTAGTTATCAAATGATTAAAGGAAAAAGCAATATTCATCGTTATTTTGGGTGGAAAATCAGAAGAGATATATGTAAAGTAACCTTAATTCTGAAAGAAAGAAAGAAAGTTAATGTCAGACATATCATAATGAAGGTAAACTGAGGTTTAACAAGTCTGGAAATAAGAGGGATTTGGACATTTAGTTCACTGACATCATGTGGGGAATATATACACATACATTTTGAAAGTGAATAAGGGACAATCTTATCCTTACAGCTTTGTACATGATTTCTTCAATTATTCTGACAGATTTAAGTATATTTGACCATGTTCTTTATAGTGGTTTCCTATATTTCTCTTGAAAGTATGTGGAGAGTAGAAGGAAAGACTTGAGACAGCACCAGAGAAAACATAGTTTCTTTCAAGTCCTAAAGAAGTTAGGCAGTTTCTTTCAAGTCCTAAAGAAGTTAGGCATTTTTTGTTGTTCCTTTCTCCTATGGGCTTTTTGAAGAAAGACAATAATGTCCCAGGAAATGTAATATTTCTGTCAGGTCATTTCTCTAGGCAGAACTCTGCTGGGAAAGGAGAAGCTGAGGTTCGCTCTGTGAGCAGGGGAATAGGAACATATACAGTCACATATGGTGAAGACAGAGCTTAGAGATATCCTCATCTAGGAACTGTCTGCATGTAAGAGTTTTACATTTTTATCTGGGGAAGTTTGAATAAGTGTTGCAGAAAGTTTAAATACAACCCTATGTGGTCACTACATACACAACAGTGTCAATTGCAAACAAAGAAATGCTTCCTTGAGCACAAGCTTGCATGGAGAGCTGAGAAAAGGCTCATCAGAAAAGCTAAATGCACTCAGACTAGGTTTGTATTTTCATCCTACAGAAAACATGAAAATAACTTCTAACCTTGTGCATCTCTTCTGCAGATGACACTTTCCTGCTTTTGTAGAGAAGTGTAGTCAAGTGAGTTGTATGGAAAAAACCAAAAGTTTGGTGTAGGATAAAGTAAGTGTGAGGCGATATCTTCAAATAGCCTTAAGATCAGGAAGTTCGAGAGAATGACAATGTATACTAGAAAAAACAAGCAGGGAGGAGGAAAAGGGGAAGAATCTAAAGGCTGAAATACTAGAACATGTCATTATTGGGAGAGGCTTTCAAATAACCTGTGTGACTATGCAATGGGAAATGTATTTTAAAAATTGTGAAATAAGATAATGGCCAGCAGTAGGCTTAATGGTGTTACAAATCTAGTTCATCAGCATTTTCATACCTACAAAATATTCACTGAAAACTGGCAAAAAGGCCAGTTATAAATAGGATAGCCAGAACAGGATTCTCTGAACATGAGTTCTGTTGTCCATTTAGTTCATTGCAGTCGTGGGAATCATCATATCTGACTGACATACTTCCTAAGCCTCAGTGCATGCATCCTCTTGATAATGATTTTTTTCCCTACACACAGTTAATGTCTAAATATATGATATGTTTGCAGTATCACTGTGGATATCTGCACTCAGATTCCAGACAGTTGCATTACCCATAGCCACTGGCAGGAAGAATGCTCTTTTGTCTCTCTGTTGGTTAAAATACGCTTCCCTCCATTTTATAGTCAAGCTTGCTCAGGCAGTCTATACATTTGAAAACCCAGGATTAATCTATGTCATTCACAATTAAGACAGAAGTTGCCAAACTGGCCCAGTGAAGATTTTTCACACAGCACTCACATCATGATTTGGTCTTCCATTCTTTGCATCAAATTGCATCTTCTTGTTAGAGGTAAACCTCTAGAATTATTCTGAGTACCTCAATGTCATGAAAATGCATAAGGAAAGGCATATGACAGAATACAAATAACCCCCTGAATCCTTAAATTTTACTATCTGGACTTGGTATTTCTTAAGCTGATATTTTTTACACTTCACTAGACACTTTTGATGTCCTAACTTTGATAATTCTGGCAGTGTCTAGGAGGGCTGGTTTTGTTTCCTACTGGAAGAATGCTAATTCTGTCATTTTTATATAGAGGAAGGAAATAAGGTAGTGAGGACACTGCAGAAAAAGTGTCATTGTGCTTTATTACGGGAAAATAAAGAAATAGTGGTCACAAAAGAAAATACAAACAATAACAACAGAAAGATTGAAAGAATGTATGTGTGTGTGTTCCTAATACAGCTGAGTTACACTGAGGAAGAAGGAATACAAGTACATTCTAACTTTGTGTCTTTCATTTTGACACAAAAGGGAGAATGCAACAGTGAAGACAGAGCAGCCTTTCCAGGGCATAAATCAGCAGGGGTCTAACTTCAAATAACACAGCCTGGGTCAGCTGCATTGCTGAGTCTGCCAGGGTCCATTGCGTTGCACCCCTGGACCTTGTGTAAATTCATGTGCCCACAGTTACAGCCACTAGGCAGAATTAAGAATTTCCATCATTTCATGTTAAAATGGAGCTCTTCTCAAAGTCCCCCTCAAAATCATGTCAGTTTACACCAAATTTTTTTCATGCTAGATGTTTATGGAAGAACTTCTTTCTGATAATTTTCAGTTTATAAATCATTCAGTGATACCAAGGAAAACAAAAAGGGAGGTGGGAGAAAGGGAGGAGGGAGGGTCCAGCAAAAGAAAACAGAATAGTGCCTCTGTTTACAAATTCCCTAGCTGAGATGGTTTTGCACCTATATGCTTTGAAAATTTCTAATAATTATTAAAGAAATAAAAAGGAAAAAAGTCTTTGAAGGTCTTTTAAGTGCAGATACCACCTTTGGCTTTGGAAGTCCCTGAGCCAAAATCCTAGGGAGAGCGTAGCTGAGAAATACCTTCTGTCCTGTTACTGTACTTCCTTCCCCACTTGCAGTTGGCCACTTTCAGAGAGAGATTTGTGCTTTGTTTTTGCTAACCAAGAAAATTATTGTGTTCAAATCACAGCTGTGACTTTTTGCCTTGTTTGTGAGAGGCCAGTCCCATCTGGACAAATTACACATCTTCAGACTCCAGACCTGTATTGAAGGCTGCTGATTAAAATTCTCTTACACATTCATTAGCACTGAACACAATCCATCCCCAATGTTTGCACATTTTTGACCAGACCAAACCTGCTTTGCTCTGTTCAGGCATGGAGGAGGATTTAATCTTAACTTCCTCCTCACTATACCTCAATTCCCTGCTGAAATGTGAAGATAGCAGCAGGAGTTGCCTCAGAGGCTGTGGGTGTGTGACAGCTCCAAGGTAGGCACTCTGGGCACTGTGGGTGAGGCCATGCAAGGCAGCTAAAGGAAGAGGCCACGTACCCTCATTTACCACAGATCCATGTGGGGACGTGAGCAGGCAGCACTGAGCTGTTTCACTGCAGCCTTTTGGGCAGGACCTGATTTCTCTGCCCACACGCAAAGTCATAGACAATAGTATGAACTTATGGGGCAAGTTCATACCATTTTATTCAGTGGTGCATAGAGAGAATACTTGTAAGGTGTGATCTGACAAGGTGACAACTAGAGCTCTGGGGAAACATGGATGTAAGTTACCAGCCTTATTCAGCATTAAAATCAGGAGGACAACAGGTCCTCAACAGAGGAGGATCTGAAGTGGCAGGAGGTGTAAGAGTTGTCTTCATTCACATTCTTGCTGGTGCTTCAGTCAAGAGCAGAACCTCTCCATGAAGCAAGTATGGTGATTAGTTGTGATATGTTGGTATAGAAGGTTGAGGAAATAAATAAAGGGGAATGGGAGGATGAACAACAACAAAACTTAACTTTATGTAGTTCCTTAAGTGTACCTTAAGTGTATTTTATGTACACTTTAACTGCTATCCTTACCAAGAATAAGCATTTAAAGAGAGAGAGAACAGCCATAAATCTTCAAGTACTGCGTGTTGGAGACACCGAGTCACAGATGAAAGGGAAGGATGTTAGAGGCAGAAGTCCTAGGTTCCATCTGGGAACATGGTTTCACTGGTGGACTTGGCAGTGCTGGGCTAACAGCTGGTCTTTGAGATCTTTGAGATCTTTTCTAACATAGATAATTCTGTGACTCTGTGGCATTCGCAATTCCTGACGAGTCTTACCTTAAAAGTTACTGAAAATGCCGCCAGGTGGCGCGCGCGGCAAGCGCCACCCCCGTCCGTGGGAGGGGCGGGGCCTGAGCGTGTCTGAGGCGGTGCCTGAGCGTGTCAGAGGCGGGGCCTGAGCGTGTCAGAGGCGGGGCCCGAGCGTGTCAGAGGCGGGGCCCGAGCGTGTCAGAGGCGGGGCCCGAGCGTGTCAGAGGCGGGGCCTGAGCGTGTCAGAGGCGGGGCCCGAGCGTGTCAGAGGCGGTGCCTGAGCGTATCGGGGCGGGGTTTGATGGTGCAGGGGCGCGGCTTGAGGGTGCCGGGGCGGGGCCTGAGCCTGCCGGGGGCGGGGCCGTGCTCCCTGCGCCTGCGTGCGGCGCCCCCGGAAAGGCGGCCACGTCTGCCGGAAGAGATGGGGCTGAGCTGCCGGGCCCGGTTCGCGGCTCTGCGCTGACCGGCGCTGGCGCCGGCCCCTCACGGGTCCCCCAGGGTCAGGGCGTCCCCCGCGCTTGCAGGAGGTGAGGCCGGGCCGTGCTGAGCCCCCCGGCGCTCCTGAGTGGGGCCGGGCCTGGGGAGGGCCACGGACAGGCACTGCTGGGGTGGGAGGCAGCGGCGACTCTGAACGTTCGCCTCTGCGCTTCCTTCCACAGTCCGGTCCCGCGTTGAAGGAGCCATTCCCGGGAGCTGGGGTGCAGGCGCACGCCGCCGGTGCGGTGTCGCAGGCCAAGGCACGCACCTGTGCGCCGTGCTGGTGTCACGGGAGGGGCTGCGGGCTGCAGAGTTCGTGGGGAGATCCTCTGCCTGAGCCAGGTTGGGAATTTGCAGGCCAAACATTTAAGGCATAGTTGTTTTCTCTTCTGTGATACTCTGTAGCGGCTGATGATACCAGAATCTGATACAGTGGTCTGATTTTAATAGCCTTGATTTGAAAGCCTAGGATTTGTCCGTTTTCCTCAGAAACGGAATAACTTGCAACAGGTTTATTTCCATTAGTTACCAAAACAGCAGTATACCAAAGGAGTAGAAGAAAAGTATTAAAATAACTACAGCACTGAGAGATTGATAGCCATTGTTTAGGTAAAACAGACATCTTGCCTTAGCACCAATCTGATTTGTAATCCTTTTGTCTTTTGCAGTATATGGTCCTGAAGTTTTAATTTTACAGAGTTCATCAACAGACACTCATCATGTCTTGGCTTGCTGATCTCGCTGGGAAGGCAGAGGATCTACTCAACAGAGTTGATCAAGGAGCTGCATCGGCTCTGAGCAAAAAGGACACATCAAGCAGTGCAGTTTATGATAATAAGAACTTGAACTCTGCCAGTGAATATTCTGAAGTGCACCAGCATACTGGAGAACTGAAATACCAGACATCATCCAAAGCAGCCTACATCTCCTCAGCAGCCGATAATATTAAACACCAAAAGGCCACAATCCTGGCAGGAACAGCAAATGTTAAAACAGCACGTAGGACATCCTCGGAGGCAACTTCTCCAGTAGAAAGTGCTTCCACGCCCAGAGCTGCCTCACATTTTGTGAGAAGGAAAAAGTCAGAACCTGATGATGAATTGCTATTTGATTTTCTCAACAGTTCGGAGAAAGAACCTAATGGAAGGATAGATTCTAAAAAGGAGAAGAGCAAGGCACCTGTTCTTCAAAATCACTCTCGGACTTCAAGCATTAGTTCTGTATCTACCAGTACACAGAGTGCAAAAACTACTGAAGATAGTGCCATCAGGAGCCAAGGCAATGGTAGTTAAATAGTATTGAACCTAGAGATATTTAAAATCCAAGTATGTCTAGGATTAAGGCTAGGTAACGCATTTATTGTCACTTCATGAAACATTTAATGGTGGTAATATGTCAAATGGGTGAGATACAGCAGGGCCTTTCACATTTTTTCATCACTGGGGTCATACTGGCTACCATGCTAATTTGACAAGCTACACAGTTACTACCTAAATCTTTTGTGCTCTGGATCTACCTTGCTGCTGTTCACCCTGACCTCTCTGAGCTGTGATCTAACCTTGCATCAGCCCCATATGTCCCCATGTAGAAGCACAGATGCTGCTGCATTTGTTTGGTCCCTCAGGCCCTTAGCTGTTGTTGCCACGTAGGAGGGTGAGTGACTTCCACCCACAGATAGCTGGTGTTGGCTGCTGCCCAGTGCAGCACGTGAGGTGGGGTGGGGTGTTCCCTGTTCCACCATGCAGGAGGGGTAAGCTGGCACACTTGCTTGTCCTGCAGGAAGCTGGATGTGGATAGGGTGATGCAGAGCTACAGGCATGAGAGAGCTAGAGACATAAAGCATCTGGGTTTGCCAGAAGTAGTTCATGACTGCAGTCAAATTCCAGAGGCCTGAATGAGCTTCCAGGCCAGCCAAAGATGGGGCTGTGCTCAAGTCAACAGGGAGATTATGGCTGGGAAGTGTGAAGAACTTGTGTTCTCTATCAGACTGTCCAGTCTGTAGTCCATCCTGTTGCTGTGCTACTTTGCTGTTATTTATTTTAGAAAATTGAAGGAAGTGGTTCTGTTATTAATAATGTAGTTAGAATACTTTAGTATTTGTTCAGTACTTTGAGCATGTAAAGCATTGTAAATGACATTTTTTTACTTACTACATTAAGGACGCTGAAAAGCTTTAGACATAAAAAAGAGGTAATTTCCAAAGATGTGGGTATTTTTCTGTTTCTGAGTTAATGACTTTTTAGCAAGGTTTACTACTAATAATAATTCAAATATGTTAGACCTGGCTCTATGACCTTGCTGACTGGTGCTTAAGAAACATCTGTTTTGCTTAATGTAGCCTGTTGAATTTCATTCAGAGGATTTTTGAGCAGAGTTTGCATTGTGGAGCTGCTAAGTAAGAAGGGATGCAGTTACAGTATAGGATTTGAACATGCTGTTTTCCAAAGTTAATTGTACAGATATATATCTCTGTTATTTAAATATTCAGCATAGAATCTATCATGATATATTAGCTATAGACAAAACCAATTAACATTATACTTTGGATATTGCCATGGTTATAATTTAATCTGTGCTATAAATGGCTCATTTCTTGCTTCATTAGTTTCATTAATCTGTTGAGCTTTCCAGAAAAGGAAATCAGCCTAAATTGTTTCATAAGTTGGAAACTGTGTAAATAAATCAAAGGAAAGATAATGACACTCCTTAAAATCACTTAAATCAGAAGGGCTTGAGAAAATGTGGAAGAAATCTTCTGTCACTGCTGCTACTTTTGGAGGTGCTCAGAATTAATAGTGTGCCCCAGTTCCCTGGGCTTGGGGTGTTAGGGACTGTTGCAGTGGTAAGAAGAAAGGTGAAGTGGCTTGGTTAGTCATCACAGGGGGAAGTAAATAAAGTTTTAATAATTTCACTGCCATCTTGCTTGGAATTATTTGCAGTCTGGCCACCTCCCTGGATTTTCAGCAGTTAGTCCCCTGGGACATACTAAATTCAGCAGTAATATTTTTGGATTGCCTGCTTGTTTGTTCGTTGCTTGCTATGTCATTTTATCGTAACATTGCTGCAAAGCTGCCAACTGTCTGCCTGCTGGAATCAAGATTCTTACAGTGGATCTGTAGCTTTCACAGCACTAATCAAGGATACTTGTGCATGATGGGAAAAGGCTGTTGGTTCCTCCTTCCCTGCAGGGGACTGTTGTTCAGAATGCTTCTAAGAGTTCCTTTATTGCTCTCTCTTTTAAAATAAAATTGACATTAGCAAAATCTGAATGGAAACCCAGAATGAGCTTGTACTAAAAATTTCTGTAGTTAGTTGCTATGTATGTTTAATGTTTTCTGTTATTCTTCAGCTTCTGAGGACTTCTCTGAGCAGCAAAGTCATAAATAGAGCATTAATGTTTTGAAATCCTAAAATTTCCATTTATGTAATAAGAAATTTTATTGCTTCTATGTCTTGTCTTGCAGTATTAACAAAAAAACTGCATGATGCATGTAAATAGTTCTGTTTTGTGCAATTCCTTGTGAGAAACAGCTCCCTATTCCATTTCAGTATAAACTCTTTTGATTTATTATCATTGTTGTTACTTAACCATTGACGCAGAACATGGAACTACTGTTTGTGTAAAGGCAGCCTACAGATACAGGCATTAGTTCTAACTTGCATCTCTCTGTACAGAAACTCCAGACAGTTCAGACTCCGGCCTGGGAGCACAAGGGAACAGCCTGAAGGATTCATCACTAAATGCAGTAACTAACCCCAGCCTTTCAGCTAATGATGATTCCAAATCACATGAGCTGTCCAATCTTCGCCTGGAGAACCAGCTGCTGCGAAATGAAGTTCAGTCTTTAAATCAAGAAGTGGCTTCATTGATACAGAGGTCCAAAGAAACACAAGAAGGTACTTCAGCTGTAACATGAGTAAAATGCTAGTGAACTAGGAAACAATGCTCTGTGTATTTATAATAAAAGCTCTCCAGGTACATTTGTGTGTATGACTTGCCATGTAATGAGATTGGAGAAATTAAAAGGCTTTTTCAGCTACAAAGATGAATCAAATGTTGATTAAAATGATGTGTTCAAGTAAGTTACAAAGCTTATGTCTCATTAAAACACTGGTAGCAAATACCATGTTTAAAATACTTCTCCTCCATTTTAATGGCTATTGCAAAATACTTTAAAATTAACAAATTCCTTTAAATACTTTAAACTGACGTTTTTCCGGCTGTAGTAGACTACAGTCTCTGATGCTTAGAAACTGACAGTAAAAATATAAAATTAGTAGTTTTAATACGACATCACTGGCTTTTTCAAAGCCAAATTAAATGACAGATGTAGTAAATGTGAATACAAATTAAACAATAAAACATACAGCAAACTCTTGCTATTAGGCATAAAGTTGAGGTACCACCTTTTTTTCACAGTAACTGCATAAGACAGATAATTTCTGGGGAAGTTTAATGTGTGATATTAGATTAAAAACACAAGCTTCTAAGTATTCAGGTATTATTCATCACGGGTGTATTTTTCTGTTGTTATTTATGTGACAACAAACTCAAACTAGAGTTAAACCAGAGATGCTTTATGCAGAGGTTTCTGTTCACACAGGGATATTTGACAGAAGGCCACTGCAATGGGTGGGGCAGGTGAAATCTGTCATCTGCAGAAGGAAAGGTCTATTTTGAGATCACCTCCAAAATTTTATGAGTTGTGCTTTGACAGCGAGTCTGGCATTTGTTACTTCCCGGTAGCTCATAGATTTTCAGTTTTACTTCAGCTTGATTGTGTTTATTGTTTTTCTTTAAGAAATGAGGTTATGTGCGTCCTGACTGCTTACAAGACCTTGCAATATCTACTTTTGTAAACTTCAAAGAACCTTCTTATTTTGTAGAACTGAATAAATCCCGTGAGAAGATGGAGAAGTGGAATGTTGACCACTCAAAGAGTGACAGGATGGTTAGAGAACTTCAGGCTCGAGTTGATGATCTGACAGAAGCTGTTGGTGCCAAAGATTCACAGCTAGCTGTGCTGAAAGTACGGTTGCAAGAAGCTGATCAGCTCTTAAGTGCTCGGACAGAAGCTTTGGAAGCATTGCAGAATGAAAAATCACGGTACTTCATAATTTCATACTTTGGAATTCTGCAAATAGTAATAAGTTTGAAAAAATCAAGGTAGATAATTTAGTCTCTTCAAGAATGAAAAATAATAAACTAATGATTTGAAATACAAGGATTAAAGTTTGTTCTGATGCTGCTGTATCATAGTTGGCAGTGGGAACAGGGCAAATGAGTATTAAATATGGCATCAGTTGTCATCTGATTATTGAATTACATTTTGTATAAAGTATTTATGTTTGTTTCAGAGGCCTGAAGTTGAAGTCCCAATAATTTTTTTTTTCTTGAAAAATAGTCCTGCTTATCCACAAATATAAAGTCTTTTCTGGACTTGTCTCAGTGCTGGGATGTGAATCAGCAAGTGGACACTCCAGAATATAGGTCAGGGAGAAGAAGTGTGAGTCATTAACTCCAGGCTTTACACCTCTAGGGAACCACATGCAATAATCTGCTGGGCAAATTTTCAAAGCTGATCTGGAAGCCAGGAGGTTATATTTCTGCACAGAAAATCACACTAGCTTGCTTCTTTTCCAATTAATGTGTGTCTCTATTTCAGGATAATACAAGACCACAGTGAAGGAAGCAGTTTACAAAATCAAGCCCTTCAAACTCTTCAGGAGAGGCTGCGCGATGCAGACTCTGCACTCAAGCGAGAACAAGAAAGTTACAAACAAATGCAGGTTAGACATGAAGAGGAAGGAAGGCTTTAAGACTCTATGAGGTTCCAAGTGCTCTCTTCCCTTTGACTTCAGTTCCTGTTCAGTGTACTAATTGCTTGGAAGAATGTGCTGTCTGCTGCACGAAGTATCTTTGAGATGCTGATTTACTTCTTATATGTTATTTTGAAAGCTTCATGAGTAAGGTTTTTTGAGGATTAATATTGACAATTTTTATTGGGGTTTTTTCATGCTAACCTAAGTGATAATACATGTTTTAAAAGTAAATCAGTAATCACTTTAGTTTTCCATGGTGTGTTGTGACACAGCTTATTGTTACACAATTTTACTGTGACATCTTAAGATTGATGGTCACTTCTGTGGTAAAGATGCAAGTACATTTGATAGAGAATGTTTTCACACTTAATTTGGCCTTTGTTATGTATAATAACATCTCTGAAAATCTTTATCGGTATCTGTTTTGATTTTTTTAAAGTACTTCAAAATATGTCATACTACAATTGATAATATTTTTTAAGGGATAAGCTTGCTTTTTGTTTTCTAAATAAATGTGAATAATAGGAAGATTGTTATTCCCTCACTATTTGTGGTAAGGGGAAGAAAATCAGATTCTTACTCAGATTATTTACCACTTGCTTAAGGAAGCAGACTTCCTTTCCACATAGCAGTAATGTGTCCTTAAGTAGGAGGTGGTGTGTCCTGTGTAGCTGCTTTTAAACTTTCTTTTTTCCTTTCTAAAGTTGAGACTGTGTTTAAACACAAAGTATTGTTTCTTTATTGCTCATAGAATGAGTTTGCAGCTCGTCTAAGTAAAGTGGAAGCAGAACGTCAGAACTTGGCAGAAGGGATAACTGTAGCAGAGAGGAAGTATTTAGATGAAAAGAGGCGAGCTGATGAGCTTCAGCAGCAAGTCAAAGTAACTAAAAGCCACCTAGAATCTGCAAAACAGGAGCTGACAGACTATAAACAGAAAGCTACTCGCATTCTCCAAGTAAGCATTGTTGTGAAGAAATAAAGTTTGATTTGTATGCTTTAACTTTTTTAAGGTGTCATGCTTCAAATAATCTAACTTGTGGGATTTTTTTTTCATGTGTTCTGTAATGTCTTCTGGGGCATGTCTATAATGATACATTTATAGAACAGCTACCAGGCTGCATTTTGTAAACTTCAGTTTAGAGATGAAGTTATGAAATTGAAATGGTCGTTCAAGTCCTGAACCTGAAAAAAAATCCAGGTGAACCTTTGCACTTAATGTGCATCATCTCTCAGGTGTTCCACATCCAAGGGTCCAGGTAGTTAAGTAGATTAAATCTACAATTTTGTTTCCTATCCAGTATTCTTGATTCAAGAACGTTCTCTTGTTCTGCTTGAGGCTGAAGCATAGCATAGAATGGATACTTAACATGTAACAAGAAAATATTTTTCCATGTCTTGAAAGGTTGCTTGTGATCAACATTATATAAACAATGGCAAAATCAGGTATTTTGTGCAGAGTTTTGTACTGTTTAGGTTGTCAAAGATACCGTGTCCAAATGTGGTCATTTTAGGTCTTGTTTATAAACATTAGCAAGATGTTGAAGATGGAGATCTCTGTTCAGAATAGTTAATTTAGTCGGATGTTCAAGGACAGGTTTTAAATCGTCTTGGTAAGTATGAAAAGCCTGAAATTGCAAGTCAGTGTTGAAGTAACTCTAGGCTGACTCTGAATAAAATGGTTTATCCTCTTTCCTGGAAAAGTTATTGCTGTATTTGGTTCTTGATTTTACTGGCAGGAGTAAAAGGGGGTCAGTTGTGTCTTTAGTGTCTGTTAGTGTGCATCTTCTCTGTTACGGTACCTGGAGGGCCAAAATTGTTATCCATGACAAGTTTAATGTTCCAGCCACTTGTGAAGAGCAAAGCTGTACTCTTCCATGGATAACACAGGCTTTCAGTAAACCTAGTCTTTAGGCATACAGGAAATCAGGAAAATTGACAATACCAGAAGCATTTTCATTTCCAAATGTGTAGGGTTGTTACTGGATAAAAGAACAGATAAACCAGTACTTTATGTCTATGTATGAATTTTAGAGCAAATAGTTATAGCATATTCTAGTTGAGTACTTGTTCAGTGCTGCTATGAATAACATATTGACTTTTTTTTTCAGTCTAAAGAAAAGTTGATAAACAGCTTAAAAGAAGGCTCTGGTATTGAAGGCCTGGATAGCAATACAGCAAGCACGGTGGAACTGGAGGAACTGAGACATGAGCGAGACACTCAGAGAGAAGAAATACAAAAACTAATGGGGCAAATACAGCAGATGAGAACAGAGATGCAGGTATGTGCCTATGTACACCTGTTTTTGTACTTAGCTACAACAAAGGACTGTTTTCGTGTATACTGTGGGTTTGTTGTTTCTAGTATTAATTACCTTACTTCTCTCTTCCCTCCCTACTTTGCAGTCCTTTTGAGGGAAGCATTACTTTCCTAACAAGCATAGTGATTTTTCTAGCCATCACCTATATCCTTTTCTGTAAGAGCTACTAATCCTTAAAGCACTCTAATCCAGGTCATCTGCTGGCATAATGGACTCAACACAACAGCTGCATGCAAGCCTGTTTTACACAGTTATAGTCTGTAGACAGTAGAAAGGAAGGAGCAGAGGCTTTTCATGTTCACAAAATGTGTTTATTTTATTATTGTATTAGTAAAAATATTCTGTATAAAATGACCAAATGTCATTTATCCTATACACCCACGCCTTTCTTTTCCTTTGAAGAAATATTGCATATACTACTTTTTTTTTGCTGTTACTTACGACAGGTTTGCAGTAATGTTTGAATGTTAGTAAAATGGTTACATTTCTGTTTGTTTCAGGATATGGAGACACAGCAGGTAAGTGAAGCTGAGACAGTGAGAGAGCAGCTTCAAGACCTACAGGAGCAGATATCAGCACATAAAATGGCCAAGCAAGAGGCAGAAGCTGAACTAGAGCGGCAAAAACAGGTAAGGAATTATTGAAAACTGGATCTCTTTTTAGGCCCCATGTGGTGCCATCAGCAAAGCATTTGGCTCAATAAGAGAATATTTGGATACTTGGGCAGTGTTCAATTAATTTTTTGTCTAGTATTCCAAAGAAATCCCCAAAAGCTTGGGGAATGTCACTAGGTCAAAGAAATGCAGCCAGAACTAAGCAATGGTCAGGGCCTTCTGGATACTCTTGATGAACTGAGATCTTGCTGAATAAATAGGACCTTAAGGAGTGCACAGAATTGATCAGCATCTTGAATTTTATTCAGCAGGGAAACAATCAAACAACAGGGATAAAGTAACATTTGTAACAAATTTATCAAGAAACAGTAATGCTGAAAGTGGCTACTGTGTAACTTCCTGTGCTCAATTAATACATAAGTTTCAGCTTGTAAAACAAATGTCATTGTAGTACCAATTTGAGGTACTTTATTTAATCCATTTGTTACTCAGTCCTGAATCTAATTGTTGTTACTTCTAAGCTACTTTATTAGACAAATTGCTGATAAGATTATGTTAATGAATTCTGTCAGATTGTGTCAGCTTTTTTGAGCAAACTCTGCTTTGATATAAGCAGTTTTGTGCTAAAAAGAGAGCAGGGAATAAAAGACAAACTCTTATTTCATGTTAACAAACTTATTCAGTAGGAATTGGACAAATACTTTGCATGCTGTGAAAAATTTTCCTTGTAAGAAAAAGGTCATGTAAAGAGAATTAATAACAAGGAAAGCATGAGTTCTCTGTATCTGCTAGGAACAATTTATCTTACAGGATTATCTATCCTTCCAGAAATTACATTTTAATGGGATTCTCACAGCTTGAACTGATTAAAAGGCAGAAGTTGAGGTCTGCTCTTGATGGGTAGCTGATGTTTATTATGTCAAAGCAGATGGTAGATTGTATTTTGTTACTCTTGCCCTTCTGAGGAATATGTTTTAAGTCAACAGAAAGAGTGAGGTGAATTAAAAAGAGCATTATTGGTTATTGTAGAATCTGAGGTCTTCTTTTAGATGACACCCATTTACATGTGCTTTTAACATAATTGCTTGTGTTGATACTTAATATAATTATGGTCAGTTCTGTCTGGGAGTTACTTTGACTATTGTCATAAGGTTTCTGAAACTGAAGATGGAAAATAAGTAGGGGTGTTATTTTTTGTTCATCTGATGGTTCAAAGGGAGAACAGGATTATCTGTTTTCTGTAGCAACTGACAGCCGAAGTGATAGTGATTTGAAGAAAGTCTTAATTTAAAAGATAAGCTTGGCAGGTCTAAGTGGGAGCTATAATGGCCACTATATCATGGGAGTAACAAAACTTCTGGTTAGATTTACTCTTCAGCAGTTTGTTTCTTACTAATATTCCTTCTCCTTTTACATCTGCTATGTTAATTTATCCTAAAATTTAGGGGGAGATGTATGTCGTACAGAATTACAGATAGATATGCCAAGGGTTTTCAAACCTGTTTAAAAAATAGTATTTTGAATTAATGAGTTTTTTTTAGGAATACAGATACCCCCTAAGTATTTTGTAGTTGTTGCATTATTGACATAGCTTCAAGATAGCATTACAACAAATGATGAAAGTGTAAGGAAGATGAATTATGGTCCCAATGAAATTGTGTGACTCTTAGTAAACTAGTCTGGATTCATATTTATATTAGGACAGTATCCACAAAAGAATTTAATTGGCCTTGTAGCTTGTGTCTTGATACTCAGCTCTTTCTTTCCCCATACCCTCCATCCTAGCCAGACATGTAACTAAGACAGTATTTCAGTTTATATTTGATTGCAGCATATTGTTTTCTTGTGTTCTGTTGCGAACTCTAGATAACTAGAATTTGTCTATCAAAATACATATATGTGTAAAATTTTCTATTTGTAATTGTGATAAATTTTACAGGAACTCCATTATACTGAAGAAGAATTGTATCGAACAAAGAATACTTTGCAAAGCAGAATAAAAGACAGAGAGGAAGAAATTCAGAAGCTCAGAAATCAGGTGTGTATAGAAAATAATTTTATCCCCTTCAGTTCTGAAAACAGTAATAGGAACCACTCATTTGACTAAACTATTCTGAAAAATCCCATAAGCATTGTACTAGGGAGGCACAGTGTACTTGTTTGCAATAGAGTTTTAAGAGTAGGGAATACAAGAATGAAACCATGTAAATAGCCTATTTTATAGTTGTGTGTGCTTTTATATAAAGGGAGGGAAAAATCAGCCTCTGTCCCAGCTGGACCTGATGGGGGCTGTTGGATCAACATTCTTCTCTTTGCAAACTAAAAAAACTCATTGGAGTTTGGTTAGGTCATTTTGAATTCTGCCAAGATCATTGTAACTGGGCACAGAACCTCAGTTACATCCTGCAGACTCGGTGATCCATCTGGCCCACTGTTCTATCTTGGCCAGTGGAAGCAGAGGCCAGCATGTGAGCCTGGCCCCTTCCTTCACTCCGAGTACCTTCTCAGCATCAGCAGTTGAATTAGGGTTGTTAGTGTTTAAGTCTCTACTAAGTTCCACTGGTGTGTTGATGGACCTGTTTTCCTTGTATCACACTAATCCCTTTTGGAACCTCCTCATACTTGTCAGCCCCCACAATTTCCTTGGACAGCATGACGGCATAGCCTCATTTTGTTAAATTACCTAGCATAGTGAAAAGTAGTCTGTTTGTGGAGAAATTGGTAGTCTGGAGTCAGGTGTGGTCAACTGTGCAGTTACAATGTCAGAGGGTTTGGAAATGGTTGAGTTGTGGTGGATTCCTTGGGCATGTTGGCAGATGAATTTTCTGGTAGTGCTGAATTTCAGGACTACCTGCACCTGCTCTGTTGCAGGCACCTAATTTGTATTTTGGATCTCTATAATCCCTGATAATTCTGTTTTTCGTCAGTGAAGCTACATTTTTGTAGAATATGCCACAAAGTGGCTGAGGTCCAAGACTGTAGTGAATAGATGAGCTATGGCACATAAGGCAAATCTGGTGATTCCTATTTGCTTTAAATATTTTCTGCAAATCGAATGACATGATCCATGTCAAATGCATGATCCATTTGCTGGCCATGCAGTTTCTGTTTGCTGGTGCAACCATGTGTTTCTGCCTCAGTGCTCCTCAGTTCTTCTGCAACATTTCCTGCATTTTCATCATTTCATTCAAGTTTTCCTGTAAAGTGGCATCAGATTCTCCCCATTTGTACTGAGTTTTGCTTTCCTTGCTTGAAAACAGTTTTTATGTACCCACTAAGTTGAAAGTATGGTAGTCAGGCTGGATTAGCTTGCTATTGATTGCTGTTTAAACTCATCTCCGAGGCAAAGCAGTGATTGTGTGATCAAATTTAGGGTTATACAGGAACTTTTGTATGATTATAGGTGGGAAACAGAAAGATGTATTTTTACATTAAGTTCCTCATTTAATGTAAACAGTTAACAACTATTGAAATTAACGTTCCTCCTTATTGCACTCACTGGTGATAGTTTTGATGGCATTATCCTGTAAAAATTCTGCAGTGCAGTAATTTGGTTCTTGAAAGCTTAGATTATTTTAGAGTTTTGTAATATGTCAGTTGGTCAGAGTTTGAATTTGGAATGATTTTCTTTGCTTTTCTTTTAGCTCACAAACAAGACTCTAAGCAGTAGTAGCCAGACAGAATTAGAAAATCGGCTTCATCAGCTGACAGAAACACTAATTCAGAAGCAAACCATGTTAGAGAGCCTCAGCACAGAGAAAAACTCCCTTGTGTACCAACTGGAACGGCTCGAGCAGCAGCTGAAGGCTCTCCAAGGCACGAGTGCTAATGGACCTTCCATTAACATGGCAGGCATTGATGGTGCTGAAGGTAAGTAAGGAAATACAATACTTTAAACTCTTGTTTTTTCTGCAGTTCAGGCTTTTCTGTTTCCTAATACCTTTCCCTGAAAGTCTGAGTTTGTAAGGAAAAAGTAAGTGCTGAAAATAGACCACTTAGAGACCTTCTCTACATCAGCCAGTATCATAAAAATAGTTAATTAGAAGCTACTTTTTGTGTGCAAATTACCTCAGTAAATTTAATAAAGCCAATTTAATCTTTAATTCTCAATAATATGGTACTATTAGAACAATCCTGTCACAGGTGCAAATAAACCTGTATTTTAGGGTTTAAACTGAATATTAGAAGCAGGATCTAAGCATTCTCTTGCAAAAAGGGTTTAGGAGGAGGGCAGGAATGGAATACTTCCTTTTGAGAATTGATCTGGTTGAAATTAATTTCTTCCTTTTTGTTTTTCTTGAAAAGCAGCTTAAAATGTGATGGTTCTGATGAGGTTGGTTTGCCAGTCATGTATCTCTGGGACAACCTCAGCAGCTGATCCATGAGATGTTACTTGGCAGAGTCAAAGTTTGTTATTTTGTATGTATCTTAAGTAGCATTAAAAGCAAGGGATAATCACCGAGAGGTCTGAAATAACAGTCCAGTCTTTTGTTTTCTCTGCTTATCAAAGCAGGAGTTGTCTCTAAGTAACTTCAGGAAGCTGATGTTTCGTTGCAGAAAAGTAACATCATCTGAGAATCTTTTTTCTATTTTTTTAATAAAATCAACACATAGTAAAAATGTAAATAAAGTAAAAAATCGTTGAATAAACAAGTTAGTGTCAGAAATGCTAATCAAAGTTTCACTGTATAAGAGTAAAAAAAAATTTGAGAAACTGCAGTAAGTATCAAGCCCATCATTTTATACACCCATTAATAGTTACTGGGACATTATAGAACTGAATATCAAGATATCAATTTAGTAAGCTAATACATTTTAAAAATATAATAAGTTGAAGAAACGTTTGACTTGATTGTAAGTTTATCAAGAATTGACGGCACTACAGTCATATTGATCACTATTTTGATATTATTTTTATATGTCTTTGTTATATACCATCAATTTGTTTTAGTTAAACAACAGCTTGGGTAATGTTTTGCTTTTCCCCCTGCACACAGGCGCTCGGCTGCGCAGCGTTCCCGTCCTGTTCGGGGACGTGGATGCCAGCGTGGCAGGGATGTACGGCAGAGTCCGCAAGGCTGCCAGCACCATCGATCAGTTCAGGTGAGAGTGCCCTGAGGGGACACGTTTGGAACTGCTGCCAGCCTTTTACAGTTTTCAGGTGGCACACTTCGGTTTGTATTGCTTTTGCAAAGGTAAAAGTTAAAAATAATGCAGCTAAAGTATGGTAGAAATTACTAAATATTGTCCCATTTCACTTGTGCTTTCCTATGATATTAATATTCTTGAGCTTTTGCAAATTGTAGCCAATTATTTAAACAAACCTTTTACAGATTTTGATGCAGGAGGTTCTCTAAGCTATGAAAAAAAATTCTAACCTAATTCATTACCATCCTCTACATTTTTTACTTTCAGAGGCTTTGGCTGTGTCTGTGTGTAGTGGTTTGGTCAAACCACAACACTGTGATAAACACAGTAAGAGTGTATTAGTGGGGAAGTATCATCTGTGCTCTTTTAGTCCTGATGAAGACAAGATTCTGCCCTCTAGGCCAATGCAGCTGTTTACCTTGAAAGATAATCTGTTTGAGGAATTAGTAAATGAAAATCATTCTGGATCCAGCAATAGACTTGCTTTGATCCCTTTCTGAGAAGTTAGGTGAATTGAAAGGTCTGCTACAAAACTTGAACCAAATACCAACAGAAAACAAACTCTGGTGACACTTCTTAGTCCTTTGAAAGCAAGATACTGTGATAGAAAGTTCTTTGTGCTTCCTTGGTACTTGAATCTCATCTTGAAAGGATTTCTGTGATTTGGATTAAATTAGAAGAATATGTTTTATGGTTGAATTTTCTCACCCCACTTAATGTTTTGAGTACATGAAGTAAAATTCAAGACAACAACACAGCCTTGTGTGTATTTGAGCCAATTCAAGACAGAAAGAAAGCCATGATGTTTGAGTTTGTGGTGAGTGGGATGAGAGGAACGGGAATTTATCGCTCAGTGTTGAATTGTATGTTTTGTTTTCTCTTGTTGCTTGTGTAGCATTCGGCTGGGAATCTTTCTGAGGCGATACCCCATGGCAAGAGTCTTTGTAATCATTTACATGGTGAGTCAGCTGTCTTGAATGCAAGATTTCTGTAGCCAGTTTATATGCCAGTATGTCTCAAATGGCAAGATTGATGTACAAAAGGCTATAATTAACGACTCAATGTGGGTTTTTAGAAAGTGGACCAAATAATACTTATACAACAGCATTTTAGAGTCGTGTTGCTTGGCAGTTTTTTCAGTTTTTCCCAGAAATTCACAGAAAAGCAGTCTTAAAGACACTTATGTAACTACCATTTAAAGCCCTGTGGAAGTAGATTTCTAGTAGTAATACATGGAATAATAGTGAGCAGTTGCCAAGGTTAACCTGCCATGCCTGCATTTAGGAGAATGACATTTTTTTAGAGCTTTTTTTTTATATTTGACTCTTCACTTTGGTTTTTTTCAGGGACTAATGATCACTCTTCTCTGGTAGCTGAAAAAGTAGCAAAAGGTTTTCTTGGTAGACTTACACAAATAGTAGAAAATTGCTCACCCACATTGGGCAAAATTGTCAGGCTGGCAGCTGCTAGAACTGAAATGCCTCCCTTATCCACTGGAGGGCAGGTGCCTGTCAGCTGCAGGGACCTGGGGAAAGGCAAGCTTTGTCAAAAACACTGAAGGCTTCTGCTGCCTAAGGTGCAATCTGAAGGGAAGCTCAATGGAGGCTGTATGTGAGCTGAGCAGTCAGTGGCAGTTACCCCTTTCAGCTCAAACCTTGACCATGACTACTATAACTTGAATATTTTAAAATATTTTTTTAAATAAATGTGGATTATGTATTCCTTTTTTGCACTCCAGACAGCTTCTATTCTAATTGGATAATTTCAGCCAAATTTGAATGAGAATTAACATTCCTACAGAATTCATAAAAATGCCTCCAATCAGTGCCTGTGGTAAGGAGAAGGAAAGCAGAACTTGGCTGTTTTACAGTCTGGTGTCAGCCAGTTGGCACAAGAGTGAGTGGTGGCTTTCCAGTCACTTGAGGCACATCACATAATGTGCTGGCTGGGGACTGGGGGTCAGAGGGAACAGCTGAAGTCACTGTGGAATGGAGGAAAAGAGAAACCAGACAACACAAATCTGTAGGAAAACAGGCTGCTTTATTTTTGCTGCTTGTGTAAAGTCTTTTGGTTTCTGTAAATAGCTTCTCCAGAATCTGATTCAGCATTTCATTGTTCAAATGCCAATTACTTTTTTTTGAAGTATCTGATTAATAGAAAAATATTTTGATCAATGTATTTCTGCAAAACAAATTTTATTAGCTCTCATTGAGAGCTCTCCAATTTTCTGCTGTTGTGGATGATGATTCAGTGCTAAGTTTATTTTTTTTCTTTCCCCAGGCATTGCTTCATCTCTGGGTTATGATTGTTCTCCTTACCTACACCCCAGAAATGCATCATGACAGTCCCAGTGGCAGGTAGACTGAGACAGGACCATATGCTGTGCTAATGTAATTTGGACTGGCAATGCCTTTGGAATAATCAGTCCTGAAAAATCAGCAAACTTTTCCTCATGGTGTTTCAGAAGGATGAAAACCATCATGCCTGATTTATCACTACCTTTCAAATATGTGTATAATACTATGTAGCTTTTTCAATTTGCCTAAAAGAGCATCACTTACCTGGAGAAATGAAGCTGTTAAGTTAAGCTCTGATTAGCCTTTACATTTTATGTAGACCTTCTGGTGGTTAGAGTGAAAGATAAGGCTTGTTCTGCAGAGAAATGCAAGGATTTCTAAAATTGCAGATACATCTGGAACAAATTATTTTAGGCTGTACTGGATGTGGGCTTTGGTCAGGTAATAAACTGTACTTAGCATTTTAAATAAACTTTCTGGTTTCTTTCAGTCTGCTTTTGCACTGCTGTTTTTAACTTTGTACATAATAGGCTTTTCCTTAACATTAACTGGATAAAGGACAATGGATTGGTGCAATATATTTTTGTAAATAAGTTTAAGAGTAAAATATTATGCATTCTTCGTAGCTTTCTACTTCTAGTGCAATAGATGTATCTTTCCTACCAACTGAGTAGTGGAGCTGCCTATTTAAAGGCTGGTATTTTAGCTTTATTAGAGAAAGAGAGATGGTTTTTGAGAAAGCAGGTTTAAACTGTTGAGAAATAATGGTGGGGTTTTTTTGCACTTGAAATTTGTATATTTTCACTGCATTTTCTTATACCTCTCTCATTAGTATGTGTCTTAATCAGATCTTACTGAAACATTTATTTTCTAAAGCTTTGGGTACTTAATCAAAACTATTTCTATATGAAATCTACCAAAACATTAAAAATTTCTCATGTCTAAACACTCACAAAATATACTAATAAATAAACCTCATCAAATATTTATGGTAAAACCCAAAATACCAAACCTACTCAAGTAATTCTGTTGTTGGACTGTGGCATTCTGTAATTATGAATTATCAATAGGCAATCATACAAGGTCACTTTCTTTCCTTAAGAAATTTCTTGGGTTTTTGTGTGGTGCTCACAGCTGGGTAATGAAAAGATGACTACAAGCAATTTGTCACTTTTGCTCTTAAGGATATGGTTCAGTTTTCCTGTGGCTTGAACACACAGCACTTGGTCCTGTGCATGAAGTCTGTCACGCTGGCTCCTATGGAAATGTTACAGTGGACAAATGACTGTATGGCTGCTCTGATTCAGATCTTGCAGAGAAAACTGAAATGTTTTGATGAACTGAGTAATAAAAGACAGCATTTATTGTAAGTTGTGTCTGCCCTTTATCACGTTTGTTGCATTTTGCCTAATTGCTGTTGCCTGTTTTCTTTTCAATTCTGGTACTGAAGCCACGTTTGAACCCCAGGGGGCGCTCATTGGTGTGGAAGGAGATCAAGTAAAGGACCTTTGCAGTCATTTTCTGCACACATCCCGGTTTTGCACTTAAACACATCCAAAACACTGAATCTTTGGATATTTCAGTAAATTGTGACATTTTGGGGGGAACCTTCTTAGTGGTATAAACCTCCTTACAGCTTTTCTGACATCACAATCACTGCATCTCTGTGCTTACTTCCTTTTCTCTTTTGGTTTCCCTTTTCTTGTTTTATTTTTTTTTCTTTTTTTGTGTGTGATTTTGGTTTGTTTGTTTGTTTTGGGGTTTTGTGGTTTTTTTGAGAGGTTGCTGGCGGGTTTTTTTTGTTGTTTGGGATTTGTTTGTTTTTATTTAGATAACAACTTTTGGAATACAGATTCTTTTTGGTGAAACTTACTGAAGCTGTTACAAAACCCTTCATCATAGATTAGTATTCTTTTCTTCAGTATTCCAGACTTTCTGGTAGAAATTTCACAGGGGTAAGCACTAAAAGATTTCTGCTAACTTTTGCTCTTGTATTCCAGTATCAGTTTGGACTTAGGTAGTGTTGCACCTGTAATGTTTCAGAGATGAGGATGATGTCTCTGGTGCAGGGCAGTTGAACAGCATCAGCCCTGTGTTCTGGACAGTGCTAAACAGTTTCAGAGCTAGACAAGAAATGACTACTCCATAAAACTTTTGTTCAAACACACTGGATTTTTTGCCACACATGCAGTGCAAGAATACACAAGACCATGTGATGGAGTCTCTCTGAACATAAATCCCACATTTTAAGTTGAAGGCTGATATACTTCCTGGCTCCAATCAATGGTGTTGGTCCCCACAATCATCTGTGTAGATTTATGAAGTGAGCCACAACTACAGTTCAAAGGTGGCATAAGGACACCATTCAGACAAGCAGCTCCTCATGGTGGTGCCTTTCTGTTGGGAGGTTGTCTTTCTTGAACAAATGGCTTTGGAGTGAACAAAACACTTCTGGTAGCCTCTCTGCTAAGTGGTGGGAAGATATTCCAAGTGCCAAGTTTCTTCTTGAGGGACTATCAAAGTACTGGGCAGTTAAACTACTCCCACTTCAGAGCCCAGAATATCACTTTAGGGGTTTTGAAAATATTTTGCAAATGCCGACCCTATCTTTCCACGCTCTGTAGCCTAGCACCAGAAATAAATGGTCGTCATAACTCACAGAAAACAGGAATCTCGTTTCCCAGCTGCTTTATCTCACTGCCTTGAGAGCACAATGGGCTATTTTGTGATTGAAAAGTCCGTTTTTATTTCCTTCCTTTCTTCCAGGACTGAAACTGCTCCAGGCACCAAACATACAGTTTGACAGAGTGAAAATGATGAAAAAATAGGAGCAGGGTTGATAGGGAGCTCTGCATTATTTGTTTATGTTTGTTTGCCCCCTCCCCATTTGTGCCCAGTTTCCATGCTGTGCTCAGAAGGACAGAGTGCATTTTGCCACCTTTCTGGAAGGAGGTGAGAGGAGCTGTTCCCTCTGGGCTGGCTGGCAGCGGTGCAGGGAGACACTGAGGGGAGGATGGGAGCTGCTCAGGTGGAGGAGGCTGCAAAGGGAGGTGGGGATGGGTAGCAAGAGCAAAACTACTCTTTCCCTGATATTTTGCAGCCTAGAAAAGATCTATTTCTTTCAGGCTCTGCTCATCTTGGTACACGTTCAATTAGGCAGATGTACTTGGAGACAATTTGGGTTTCTGCGAAAGAGGGCTTTGTGTGCGTACTCACAAGCCCTCATGTGACATCAAACTCTTCTTTGCCATCTTGGTTTGCTGATACCTGATCTGTGCTTTATTTGCTGTGCCAGGTCAGCCATATGTATACTAAGACCCTGTGCAAAGGAAGTGACTTTATTGCTTGATTGCAGATAACATTAACGAGGGGGAAATCAGACTTGCACAGTAATTAATCTGCTGGTTTCTCATCAATATAGATGAGAGACATATTGCTTCACCAGAGAGATTGGATTTCTCTGCTGACCAACTGCAGCCTGATTGTAAGATTTGACATTCATGTGTTGCTAGATATTTAGCTGTGAAACTCTGAAAGAATTCATCAGAATTTCATGTGTTTTCATCTGTATGTTATCTTCCTGCCCTACAACTTGAGTTTGAAAGCCTTGACTTGGAAACAGGCAGACAGATGTCAGCAAACCAAAAATTGTGACAAATGAATAGCAGCTCCCAAAATTATCTGCATTATTCTAACAGGCATCCATGTGAATGCATTCACATAAATAATCCTCTTAGATACACAGTTTCCTTTCAGAAATGCACTCGCTAATTTAATCTCTATTTTAGGGTAGCCAATATTGGGCTGGTGGCAAAACTGGATCCCACTACTGCATTCCACAAATAGTGGAATGAGCTTTTGAGTCCTCCCTACATAATGTTGCTTCCTGGCAATACTGCTTGAATTAAATGCTGTTCATCAGGGAGCTACTGCAACCTGTTTGGAGAAAGTATCTAATACTCCAGGCAGCTCAGGGAACTGGAGGGATCATGAACCATAGACTAGATCCAAGGCATAAGTGAATCAAGGTGTGCAAAAAGGTTGGGCTGGAAACACAGAGACAGTTTTTCAAGTTGGAGGGAAAAAAAGTTGATTTATCATTACAAACCTTGGCTAGCAATGTGGTTAAAAGTCTGAGAGGTCAAATACCATGTAAGAGACTTCTTGTGAGAGAGTAAAAGATGATAAAGAAGAAGTAATGGTCTTTTTGTGCCATTACTTAGGCTTTTCTAGTCAAGAATCACAAGAATGGATGAGTGTCTTGTCTAGAATTGACCTTTCCTATGCTGAATTTTAACTTTTTTTTTTCAGACAAATGTTGCATGTGCAGCTTTTCATGTTTGCACATTCTGCTCAAATCAGGCAAATTACAAGAAAAGTGTTTTGAGTCCGCATTATTTGAGGAGAAACTGGAGGAGGACACAAATAAGTAAGAGTCTGAGCTCTGTAGCAGCAGATGGATGGCCTCCAGATGTTCTGCAAAATTAAGCATGTGTGTTTGGTAAAGGTCTGTGATAAGAAAAGGATGTTCTCATTTGCTGAAGCTAGCAAAGCTGAAATTAATCAACTTCAGCAAAATAAGTGATAGGGTACAGGGAAGATCTGGCCTTAGTGGAATGGGATAGAGTGAATGTTTATTTTTTTCCACAGAAACAGAGTCTGTTTTGGCATTCATATTAAAGAGAAACGTTACCAACAACAGCACTTTTTAGAGTTTAGTGCTAATATACTTGATGTGTTTTGTCAATAGCTCATAAAAATATCACCTTAACACTAGTGTCTGGCAGCAACCTGGAATAGACGTAGTGTGCATGTGCAAATTCAAGCAATAATTGTCCTAAATTGCTCTATTTAAAAAATTAGGAAGCGTGTTGGAAGCATTTGTGTTGATATCTTTAGTGACAAGAAAACATGACTCACAATTAGTGTTTAATTTGCAATTAGAAAACACATTCTGCTGAATGAGAGATAGGAATGCCAGTTTTCTGCCCCAATGGGTGGTTAGTTGCTCAACAAGATCCCTGCCCATGAATGTCCCATCTCCACTGCAGCCTTCCAGTTTCCCTTCTGCTGCAACAACTCGAGAGGCTACACAGCTGCAGCAGATGAAACAAAGAGCAGAAATCAGTATTTCCCCAGCTGTCCATGCTGATGTTCAAAGCTTCCCTGTACGATAAAGCTGGCTTGAATTGCCTGTCGATGTCTGCCAAGTGGATATGCAGATCAAGACTTTCCCAAGTGGGATCTCCTAAAAATGTATTTATGCACCTGAAGGAAGGAGTCTGGGTTTTGTTTTGGAAAGCCTTGAATCTTCTGGGCCTTCTTATCCTGGTGAATCATGACTTTGGCCTGTATGGGACACTCAGCTGGTCACAAACTTTGTTCATGTACAAATTCTCGTAGCCCTTACTTCCCAAAAGCAGCACAAGGTTTGTTTTTGCAGAGCCACGTGGGCCCCCTTCTTCAGGGGTGGTGGGAGGCACCGTGGGCTGCAGCTCCACTGCCCTGGCCCCATGGAGCCTGGTTTTCCCAGACTGCTGCAGGTGCCCTGCAAGTGACCCCCTCTGCAGTCACAAAGAGGGAACATCTGCCTCGTGCCAGGCAATAGGATATCAAGTACCAGGAACACCTGGTTCATCCCTGATGTGTGTGGCCATAACAGCTCCCCTTGACAGGGGCTTCTCACTGCATATGGCATTTTTGCAGGAGAGCAATAGGGGAAGTTGTCCAAAATTCTGCTTCCAGGCCAACATAGAAGCAAGGCTGCCTGCAGAGAAGGTGAGAGTGATGCTGCCTCTGCCACCAAGCCAGACACAGCTGGGGACTGTTTACAGGCCAAAAACCCTGTGTCTGCCTGTGGGGATCAGGGAGGGAGAAAAGGTTGTCCAAGGACTGGGGACCTGGCTTTGCAGCCAGAACAGACCTTTTCATAGGCATAAAGCAGAGCTGTGTGATCACCTGTATCAGCTGTACGTGACTATTTATCATTAATCCAAGGTTATTGAAAGCAGTGGTTTGAACTACCTGCACCTGCTGCTTCCCAAGGGTTCACACAGACATCAATTATGCAACGAAAGACTTTAATAAAAGAAAGCAGTACAGCTGCTGCTTTGGGGGGGGCTGTGAACCCAGCCAGCCATGAGGCCATGGGCCATTTATCCATCCAGCCATGGGGCCTGTTACAGCCACCTCCAGGCAAGTGTAGCCCTGCCCCGGCTCTGCCCACTCCAGCAAGGTGGAGGCAGTGGGATGAGATGGTGCACCCACCCAGAAACATTCACCTCATCAATTCTTATAGCTGATACTGTATTTATTTACTATTTACTATAATTTTACCTGGAACACCTTGTGTTTTAGGGGGAGAAGATGTGCTCAGGTTGTTTCCAAAAGAACTTAGCATAAGATGTTGAAGTACAGTTCTATGAATTATTTTCCTAGAATAAAAGTTACACCCAAAGCTGAGTACTTGTTGATGGGTGGGCAGGAGGCTGAAATAAGTTTGGCTGTGATGCAAAAGAAGTTGCTGGGAGGTCAGAATCAGTTCTCAACAGCATTGTGTTCCAGCAGTTCTAGATTTCTTTGCCTCGATCTCCGCTTGGATAAATCAGGTAGTTTCTGGTGAAACTGGTGCTTTCTCTGACCTCTGGAATTTAGATAAAATGCATGTCTTTAAGTCTTACCATTTTCCTCTCATTTTAGTCATAAGTTACCTTGCCTTTAGCTTCAAGGCCCCACGATACTCCAACTTCCTCCTTTATGGCAAGAAGACACAATGCTCCATCTTGCCTTGATGAGGGTTTCAGGTCAGCAGCAGCATGGTACAATTTCCCCCCTCAACTCTGTGAAGAACAGCAAGGAGGACACTGTTTGCAGCGTCCATGTTGACCTGTGGAAGCTGAGTTTCCATCTGCCTTGGCTCTGGAAAGAGGAAACCCCTCAGCCATCACACCAAGCCAAACCAACACCAAGGACCTGGTCTGACCTTGAGACCCAGTGACCTCAAGTATGGGAGCTGTTGAAAACCAAGGTGCTTCTAAGCAACAGCTTCCTCTGCACATCATCCCTCAGGATGGCTGCACTTTACTTAGTGCTTCAGATATTTCAAGGCACATTCTGAGTGCCTAAATAGGAATTCTTTCAAGATTTTGGCCTTACAGGCTTAATTCCAAGTTGGGGGATTAGCTGCAGTAAGGACTTACGTTTAGGAAAAAATATTTTTCAATGCTTGACCATGAAAAAGTTCTGGCAAGGGTTACCTTGATTTCAGTGACTAATACAGTGCTATTAGGAAAGAAATCTGCTGTAATGCAATTTCAGCTGAGCTCAGGTTAAGGGTTGGGTCTGTCGGTTTTCCTCCACTGAGCTGGCACAATATTAGTTCAATGATTTTTTTTATGGCCTGGAAACTACAGTTGGTCAGAGAATAGACAGATCTTGTCTGTTTTAACCTGTGGCAGATTCTGGCAAGATAAGACCCAGGTTTGTGTTTAGGCTGAGGTGTTCTGAGGGGCAGCTGAGGCAGCAGTGGGCAGGATGCTGCTGCAGTCCTGGCTGCATCCTCCACCTGTGACCTCCACTGCAGCTTAAGTGTCCTGGGTTACAGTGAAACCACAGGGATAAAACCTCCCCAGTGGTGGACTTTCTTAAATACAGGTGTGCTGAGTCCTAAGAAAACATATGGAAGAGGGATTAAAATGGATCCACTGTGTCCTAAAGCCGCTCCTGTCTGGAGCTGAAGGTGGAGCAGGTGCAAGCCTTGCCACAGTGGCTGCTGTTGAAGAGGGGAGGAGAGGCCTGTCCTTCACAAAGCTTGGAGCTCATCTGTTCCTCCTAGGTAGGATCATCTGGGTCTGGCTTTTAACAGCAGGGTGCCTGCCTAAATCATTGGCTGGTAAATTACATTTTTCTGTCTAGAATGAGGTAAATGTGTATTTTATCTAGGTAATTAATCTGAGGAATAGAGCTAACATGATTACTGTGTTTTCTTTTCCCTTGCTCCTGTCAATAAGGCCATGTGGCATTTGTATCTCAGAGCCTTTATTAAACTGGGTTATTTGTAAGCAATCAAACAAGGAAACTTATAAGGACAAGGATGATTTTGTTCAGACTGCCATCTTTATCTAACACTAACAAGCTAGGAAATGACACTACCTTTTATTGTCTTCCTATCTCTGTAAACTTGCTTTTATTAAAAAAAAAAAAGTGCTCTTAAATAAGCAAAGAGGAATAGGCTTGGAAAATTCTGTGGACTCCAAGGTGCTTCTCTGGTTTTCCTCTGCAGGAACAAACACCACCAGTTCCCCTTTTCCCACGCACTGAATCTGTTTATTAATGTGTCAGGAAGCATGACACAATCTTGCAACTTTGTCAAGACATAAGCAGGAAATTTGGGTGCTTGCATTACCAACTGCTACTGTTTGATAAATCTTTCCCCCATAGATTTTGATAGTTTGGTGCCTTGCCACAGACTACTTCTTTGAAGACAGTGACTAGTAAGATGGTTAAAGTTATCTTGCCATTAGAGCCTCTTTGGGAGGGCACTGAGTTATCTGTGAGGAAAATGTTGTATGTTGCTGGAGGCCTGAAGAAAAGAAGTAGGAGAGTGTCTCACCTGCAGCTCTAGCAAAAATCATCCATAGGTACTCATCCATAGGTACCATTTATTCTGTATTTCATGTCTCCAATGACCATGAAACAAGACCTTCCCATGTCCCTTTCAGTCAGAGCAGGCCAAGGTATAACATCAAATGGGTTGCTGGGTCACTCTTTGGTCCTGCTGATGGACAATGCTGGGGTCAGATGTGGGGACCCAGGGTAGGGGCAGCCTGGCTGGACCCTACCTGCACCCTGCTTTTCACTTGCAGACTGCCTGACCTCTGGTGCAGCTGCAGGACTGGGACCTGGCCACTCACTTCATCCAGTCTCATGGGCTTTTTAGAGAGGTTTTCTCCTTGGAATTTTATGGGTTTCAGTGTGTGTTTTCCAAAGGCTGAAGCCCAGGCACAGATACCAGGTGCCTTGTTGGCCAAGAGCCATCTGCACCACTGCAGCAAGCACTGCAATCCAGCAGAGACTGGAAAAACTGTTTTCTTCCAAATTTCAAAGGCTTTAGGGTTTGCTCAGCACATTTTTTAATTTTCCACACAGGTTTAAGTAACCACTGAGATTACTGTTTAGTGTGGGACTTGAGATGTTTTGCAAATGACCACTCTGGCTGGAAATGACCACTCAAAGGCTTTCAATTTCATGGTGAGGTAAATTAATTCTATATTTTAATTCCTGACAGAGAGAAAGAAAATGATGGTATAGGACAGAGCTGGCTGCTTGCCCAGGGTGAGCTAAGTGACCTGGCCCAGCATGGACTGGAGAGCTGGCTGGTCACCTTTGCTTCTCATGAGGGAAGCAGCTTTTAAAAATAATAAAAAGGCAAGAAAATAAAATAATAGCATATAATAATCTTGTAAATCACAGCTTTTACAGGATCTCCTTTTGATCTTCTCTTTCAGATAGGAACATCTTATACAGATATATGCTGGTATGAACAAGAGCAATCTCAACAAAAGGAGTGCTGTTCTCCTTCACCATCCCAAAGATGGTTCTATTTTACAGTCATTTTATAAAGCTAATAAAACCAACACACTTTTATTTACCAGTGCTGCATTAAAACAAGGCAGGATAACATAGCTGTTCAGATTTCATTCTTACCGTGCATACACAGATGTCTTGCATGGATGTCTGCTGTCCTTTTGAGAGGAAATCCTGGTTTTATGTCAAATGCAAAGAAAGAATAACTCCTTTCTGAAATGTAAATGGTTTTTTTATTAAAACTATTCCCCTGAAGGGCTGAAAACATCAATATGGTGAAATCACATTACAGGAGAAAGTGTGACTGACTGTCAGAAATTAATTTCTCTGTTCATCCAGCCTCTGGTTATTGTTGACACAGGGTTGAGCAAGACAGACAAACCCAGAAGTTGAATCATCTCTGATAAAATAACAACAGTAGTGAATTAAATAAGTTGAGAAATTACTTAGTGCACAGGAGAGAATCATAGAATGTGTTGAAGGTTCTTCACATCCTGTATTTTTCAGTCCGGAAGAGTGGAAGAAAGAAGTTAAGAAGAATCAGGCCGAAAAACTAGCTGTATCTTGGGCTGCATCCAAAGCAGCATGGCCAGCAGGTTGAGGGAGAGGAGGCTGCCCCTCTGCTTTGCTCTGGTGAGAACCCACCTGGACCACTGTGTCCCCAGCACAGGAAAGGCATGGAGCTGCTGGAGCAAGTCCCGAGGAGGACACAGAGATGATCGGAGAGGTGGAACACCTCTCCTGTGCAGAGAGATTGACAGAGTTAGAGTTGTTCAGCCTGGAGAAGAAAAGGCTCCAGGGAGAACTTGTTGCAGGCTTTCAGTAATTGAAGGGGCTTGTGAGAAAGATGGGACAGACTTTTTGTAGGGTCTGTTGCAACAGGACAAAGGTGAATGTGTTTAAACTAAAAGAAGTCAGATTTAAGATTTAGATATAAAGAAGAAATTTTTTTACAATGAGGGTAGTGAAGCACTGCACAAGGTACCCAGGGAGCTGGTAGATGGCTCCAACCCTGGAATATTTAAGGTCAGGTGAGATGGAACTCTGGGCAACCTGATGGGGCTGAAGATGTCTGTGCTTGTTGCAACTGATTTGAAGTAAATGGCCTTTAAAGTTTGCTTCCAACCCAAACCATTCTATGATTTTGTGATTCTGTGGTTCAGTGGGGTGTGTCTGTCTGATGTACATTACACACAAAGTGCAGTGTGCCTGGTTGCAGTCCTAGTGAGACCTGTTCCTCTGCTTGAGGAAGAGACAGGTCAGCGCTGTTGGAGCAAGTCTGCCTGAGCAGTAGGCTTTGAAGAGGAATAATAATCTAGAGGCCAAGGTTCAGCCACATGCTCTGGACCTGGGAAAGCTGAGTCCATCCCTGGTTAAACCTGTCTCTTACCTTTGTATCAGCACACGGTAGGCATTTAAGGATATGGACTGTCTCTTAAATCTGTTCACCTGACTTTATTCCAAATTTATTCCTTCATGATACTGAAAGCAAACAGTGAACATCTCCTACCAGTCATGATTTTAACCATGTCCCTTTCCTCGAAAATTAACAGTCATCTGTATTGCAGAACCTGAGACTTAACAGTACAAACAAGGCAGATAGTGGATATGACTTTATGCTTTTAACAGTCACCTTCTTGCAGATTTTCCCAGTAAAATGTATTTTGCCTGACTTCTTGATTAGCAAGAAATTATTTTACACTTCCAAGGAGATCAGTCTTTCTTATGTGCTCTCTTTGAGGGATGAGACAGCTGGTATTCTGGAACACTACTTTCCACAGAAGCTGACTTCTACTGTCCTTCTGAAGGACTGTCAAGCACATGTTATTGCTGATTGCTGCTTTCTATTCTGGTTTCAAATTAAGTCAAAAGTGCTCCATTTAATGCTGGCAGGTGGTTTGTCCTGAATAAGCATGGCTTGCCCAAGCCAGTTTGGAGAACATACATAATTTTTTGAAAAGTTACTGCTCCAAGACACATTTAATTGTTCCACCTAATTCTGAACCTTGAATCCTTTAGCCCCAACCATCATACTCCTTAGCCTGAATCCTGCCTCTCCAAACCAGTGGTGGCACAAGCAGCTAGACTCTCCTCTTTTCATCCACATAAATGAAAAGGGAGTTCATCAGCTGATATCAGCCACTCACCCTCTCAAACAGTTGATTTTATGATGGTCACCAGTTGCAGGGACAGATAAAGAGAGGGGCACGTCTATGAGAGGAGGATTCCATGGGCTTCCCAGCAGTGGCTCTGACAAACAGCAGTCACATATATGTTGCCACATGCCCATCATCTGCTGCAGAATTTGCTGCCCAAGTGCTCATACTGGCTGGATGACTCATGGCCTTTTCCCTCCTGGCAGCCCTGAAAACATGGGAAAGCAGGGAGCCAAACTCCCACCCACTAAGGGGAGTGTCCCTGCCTTCTGTGGGGCTGCAGCACGGTGTCCAGCACCCAGGTCTTGCAGGAAGAGGTCCACATTTCTCAGGGGCCTTCTGGTTTTGCAAGGGCATGAGGGAGCACTGTAGGACTGACGTGGGTACGTGGAAATCTCAAGAGGACACTGTCTTTTACAAAGCTGCCTGTGTCTGGATTGCAAATCTACATAACATGGATGCTTGCCAGTCTGGGAACGTTTTGGAACCAGTTGTGAGGGCAGCTTCCCTCTGTAAGCTTCTCCTCTCTTTCATGTCTGGCCTAAAGCTGGGAGAAGGCTAAGTCTTTGAGTTTAAGTCCAAACTAGAGCAATTCCTGCCTTGTTGTCATCCAGCCTATTGGTTTTTTGAAAAGGTGAAGCAATCTGTGCTGAGCTGTGGGTGTAGTGGCTTAAGTCACATGGTCACCTGTCCACATGGCAGCTCAGAGCTGTGGCCTGGCACCAGCAGTTTGCCTCTTTACCATTGCACCAGCTCTGGAAAAACTGTGGGCTCCAGGGCCAAGGCATCCATTCAGGCTGACAGTCTTCTTTTTCCTCCACCTCAAGGCCAAAAGACAGAAAAATCAAAGAATTAACTCCCAACCTCAGAGCAGGAGTCTGTGCCCTTGCTCTGCATTCCCGTGCTTGTACCACTGTCCCTCTGCAATGCCCTCCAGACCAGGAGGACAGCTGGCCCCGCCACAGGTGGCACATCCAGGGCATGTAGATGTGCAGAGCTGGAGAGCCCCAGGCTGCCTGCCACTCACTGCTCCCTGCCAGGCTCCTGCCTCCCACGCTGCCTACAAGGCAGATGCAGCCATGGAGCCTCTTGGCAGGCTCCCACAGGGCTGCATCATTCACCATCCAGCAGGAGCAGGCTGCCTGCTTTGGGCACAGCTATTGGGATTAGCTGCCCCATGGCCTCTCTGGAAAGGGTGCAGCACATCACCACTAGAAGGAGTGGTCAGTGCTCTGCTCCTGCCCCAGTTTGCCATGGCCTGGTGTCAGGAGTCACCGTGCTGTCCCATCCTCCACAGCACATATCCCATTAAGCACTTGCTTGTGGCAGACCTGAGGGAACTGTTCTACCGTGCCAAATTGGAGGAGGCAGAAGAGTGTGGGTGAAGGGTACAGCCATTAGGCTGTGCTCTCGGGGGACCATAAAATAATGCATTGCACTGTATAGCTGGTGACCCACTTCTGACCTTAAGAAGTTGGATCTGGAATGCTAAAGCAAATAAAACTCACCGCCTTAAGCATGAGCTCATTAGTAACTTACTGAGAGTTGCTCAGCCACATCCAGAGCAGAGGGCAGTGACCCTGACATGGCTTTGAAGAGACTTGAGTGATTGGCAGCTTGTCTGAAACACTCAAAGTTCCTGTATCATCCAATACTCCAGGTCTGCCATGCATCAGGTCCCACCCTCACCCAGCAAAGTCACCTCACCAAATTAACACAGCTGCAGGGGTGGATTAAAACATGGACCTCAAAATGCCTGCATTGCACAAGAGTTCAGTCAGGCCTTGGGAATCACTCTCTGGCTAATGTGCCAGCATTACTCCTAGAAGGTCAGAGGTCTGAATGTGAATGAGCAGTTGTGACTGTGACTTAACCCTTCCCAGGGTATTTTAAGCTGTTTTAAAAAACTTTCCACTTCTTAGCTGTTGGAGCTCTCATAGGAAAAGCACTCTAACATAATTCCAATTCTGCAGGAATGTGTCCAAAATAAATGCTGGGAGGCTCACTGCCTGTGTTTTAGGGAAAAGAGATAATTTTCTAATTCATAGAGTCCAACTAAAATGAACTAATAATCAGCATTACTGCATCCTGGAGGTTCCTACTCATCTTCTCTGAACTGGTGTCTGACTGTCTCTGCTTAACATCAAGCATCACAAGTCCTGGCCACAGTGTCCTCAAATGGAAGCATCTAGAATTTAAGCTGATTTTTTAAAAATATGGTTTAAGCTGTATTAACCTCTCTGCACCAGGCTCCTTACCTGTTGAAAAGGAGTGTGGTACCAACATGTTGATGATGTAGTGCTCTTGCATTTGAATAATAAAATTATTCAGAAAGTTCAGAAAAATGGCTTTTTAAATTTTGGGTTGTTTCTTTTGGGGGAGGGACTGAGAATGGAATTTGGCATTTCTCTGGCATATCCCAGTGCTCTGCCAGTATAGCCAGTGCCCTTCTTCCCACAGCACCAGTGAGTCCAAAGCAAAGGACTCAGGATTCTCACTGACGGCTCCCAATCCCTTTCTAACAAGTTCTCTGCCCAGGAGCTCCCTTTCCATTTTGATCCTCTAAAGGTTTCCTGCTTGACCTTGTTTTCCTTCCACAAGAACCAAAGCTCCTTTCTGGCTCGAGCTCTGGGGTTTGCCTCCTTAATGCTTCTGGAGGGGGAGGTGGAATGGGTTAGTGCATGATCCCAGAGCTGAGAGCTGAGACATGGTCTCAGTTACAGCATTTTAGGTGCTGTCAGCAGCTACTGCACTGTTGAAACTACCCAGCAATGTGCAGTGTGCACAGCCTGTCCTTCTGAACCCTTTAGCAAAGTCAGAGGCTGCTGCATTTCTTATATCTGGATGAGGATGTAAAAGAGGGATGTGAGCTTTAAGGATCTCTTGAATCCCATAGACCTGCTAAAACTCTTTAGATTATTTTATAACATTATTGTCAATTTATACAGACATACAGCTAATATCTCCACCAGTATGGACTTTTTTTCTGCCTTTCTTGTATGTATGATTTCATGTTGAAATACATAATTTATCTGCTGTGCCAGCTTTTTCTGATGCTTTTTTCTACCATGTTAGTAATTTGATTTGAGAGTCCTGAATGTCACAAAACCCCCCAAAACTTCTGCATTTACAGGAACTATGTCTCATTTCTAAAGAAGTGCTAAGCCCATCTTGAAAGCTATGAACCTCTTTTTTTTGAGAATCTCTTGAATTCCTTTCTCACTTGAATTCCCACATTCCTTGGACTGGGTTTGAACCCATCTGTCTGGATCATCTGACTGCAGCGCACACACATATACCAAATTCTGGTGGGAGTAGCGTTAAAATATACTTACTTCAATTGATGAGATATCAAAGTATTGACTGGAGGTATGAGTCGATGTCACTGTAAATTCATGCACCTCATTACCCTACTCAATCAGAGTGCTCTCATTCCACTGGGGAATGTTGCTGTAATTAAGATCCTGGAGCTTTTTGAGAAAAAGAAGTGAAGACAAAATAAATTGAAAGAGAGCTGCTCTCACCTTCTGTAAAAGCAGTAGTTGCATTTGAATTTTCTGCCAAGACAGAAGATTGGTGTTTGACACATGTCACTGGTTGCTTGGAAGCAAGTTATGGATCTAGACCCATGAGTAAGTGCCAGCTATTCAGGAGGAAACTATAGCATGCAACAGCTGAGGTCTTGAAGTGATGTCTCAAAGACAGGCTTTCTTGATCACTGGGATTTCTTTTATTTTCTAAAGTTGCTTTGCCTCCAGTGTGTTATGTTCTGATGCACAGTGAATATGGGGAAAGGATTCACTTACATTAGGGAAAGAATCTCTGGCCACGCATTGGGAACATCCATTTACCAGTACAGAGTGTGCAGAGGGAAGGAAGGTCAGTGACAAGTGAGTGTGCAGACCAATTTAAAAACCAGTCCATATTGCAGAAACTTTGTGGTTGAAGTAGGGAGACTGCAGATGCAAGCTAAATTGCATGCCTCCAGCATGGTCTTTCAGTCTGCAGAAGGCATTAAATGTGGGAAGTGCATCTGAACCAGCAGAAATTGGCAGAGATAAAATTGATAATTAGTGCCCTGTATCCTCTCACTGAAATCCCTCACTATCCCACACCACCTGGCTTATTTGAGTTTCTTCCCGGTGTCCCAAATGGCCACACTTTTTAACCTGGATGTAGGTTAAGTAAGTAAATATTGAAATACTCAACCCATTAGTCAGAAGAGGCACTTTGCATCTTCTTCCTCCCAAGCCCTGTCCTATAACCTTTGCTCATTTACTTTCTATTGTATTAATGATCAATTAGATAAACCCTAAGACGGATTTCTCAATAATCAGTGTTTGCATGGTACAATGAGGAGCTGGAGCTGGAGATGAGGAGGGAAAAATCTGTCTTCTCTTCCCTATCAACACAAGATGTTCAGCATTAAGGAGCAGATATTGAGATCTGGCCAGACAGGGCTGGTATAAGGGTCACACCTTAGCAGGGTCGTCACCCAGTCGGTAGCGCTGGCCCGTAACTGATAATCTCCTGATACTATTACAGGCAGTGCCATTATGACTGTCAACGTTAATTAAGCACACTCCTATTTGCTGTTTCCTTCTAAACATCACTGCAGGGCCACAGCTAATTCAGTGTGCAGCCCAGCTTCACCAGCAGGGGCTTTGCCTTTTTTGCCTCGTTTCCATCAGCCCCTGGTGGGGCCAGCCACAGACGTGCCTGTGCAGGAGGGAACTCTGGAGGCCGTGGATCATCCACTTTCTGCCTTTCTCCAAATTCTCAGCTGCTGACCGTTCTGCTTTAGGGTTCTCAGCTCTCACAGAGGCTCAGAAGCAGAGACCCCTCCCCTCCTCCAGGCAGGGGGAAGCGATGCAAAGGGGTGCTGGGTCACCACAAAGCCCCTTCACATAAAGCCTGCAACAAAGTCTTCAGCATTTGGCACCTTTCAGCCTTGGCCTTTGGTTTATTCTGTAAACATGAATAAGCATTAGGGCACCTCTGTTCTGCAAGGACACTGAGCTCTAATACAGCCCTGTGTTTTATTCATTATGAAGGACTGAATCCTATTACATTAAAAATTCAGATATTAAACTATATTATATGGACATGTAGGGGATATATGTCTGTATATCAAGATATCCATTTATTCATAGGCTCAATAGGGTCTTAGATATATGTAAAAATAAAGGGAAATTAATTTACTTATCCAGTCTCATACAGTAAATTGGTAGCTGAGTCAGGAGAGGTCCTTAGGAGAGGTTATTATTTGCTGTTGGTTACATGGGGAAGCTTAGATTCTGACCAAGAGTCAGTTTATATTTGCAAATTATAACTGTCTTTCCTAAGGTGTCATTTGTTTAACACTATGAGAACTCCATTGTCAGCTGCTGAGAAAAGACTCTTATGGCTTCTTTTCTATTCTTCCACACAGTTCTATTTTAAATTTATCAAACTACTTCTACTGCTCTTCTTGGCATGTGAGCCTCACTGAGTTTTCCTGACTGAGCTTGGTCCTGCTCAAGTGGGCACCCAGCCTCTGTCACATTAAGAGCACAGCTGGAAGGACATCCAGGGTGCAGAGTCTGGACCCTCTGGGCAACTTCTCCCCTCACTTCTCGCTGCAAGGAGCAGGAGCCAAGTCAGAGCCACTCCCTCCAGCATGAGGTGCACCTGGGACACTTCACCTCTCAAGTCCTGTCAAAGCTCAGATGTGCTGGACTGCCCAGAGAAATCCTGTGTGTGTTATATGTGCATCTGACTCATATTCTCAGCGTGGGTTAACAAGGTGTTGTCTGCTCTTCCAAGCCATCAAGGAGTCAAACAGACAACACTACTTAAAAATTTACCTTCTCACATTCCAAAGACTGGCCACTGCCCTTCCTTATCCAGAGTGTGACTTGTTTTTACTTGTGCCCTAAAGCTCCTCCACCTCTGACTCCATCCAAAGCCGTGCTAGGAAATTTGCCCTCAGCATTGGTCTAAAAAAGCTGTTTTATAGGGCAACATGCTCTGATTTGAAGATTGCTAGCCATTAGTGGCTGCATTATCCCTTAGCCAGCTCTTCCTAAACAGCCTCCCTGGCAGGATTTTATCTTACTTGAACACTGAAGTGGGTATTTGTGGAAAATACCCAGGGGGTAGATGAAGGTCATCACTGTCCACTTACTTAATTATGGAGTGACTGCTATAAGGGTGGTAAACAAGTCCATTACAGATGGGGCTAATGGCTTCAACAAAATTTCATACATCTGTGAGGGGAATGGCAGGGATAGCATGGACTTTATGGAAAAACATGAGCTGGACTGACAGTGTAGTCTTCTCTTCATTGAGATCAGGCCTGGATGAGCCTCTGAAAGACCAAGTACTGTGTATGTTTAAAAGCTATTAAACATTGCATTGACAACATCTCCTTGGCCCTTGGGTGTACCAGTCATTCCACCTGTGGAAGATGGACAACATCATTCAGGGAAAACACTTTGCTGAAAAAACTTTATCCAGAAATACTGAAGCTAGTAACAAAATAGAAGGTGTGTAAAGGATCTCGCAATGGAGTCTCAAAATTGGAAATTTAATGTTCTGTCCCTGGGGGAGCAGAAGCAGGATGGTATGGGGTTTTGTCCTCCAAAGGCATCTCTAAGAGAGGAAGGTGTAGTTGCATCCCAGAAATTTGAGGTTCCACTTGTTTAGCCCACTTTTTTTAATGCTGCTCATATTTTGCCAACAGAATGGCTACAGATTGGTGCATCTGAATGTAGGGCCAGTATGGATGGAAACCTCCTTCTGTTCCCTCAGCCATGAGGCAAGGACTGGGTTACAAACTCCTCCTTTTTGGGAGCTTGTGCAGATTGCCCTGTTGTGTAAAAGTGCAAGGGCCTAAGTACTGTTGTATTACACCACTGATGTACAAGAAGCTGTTCCATTTAAGAAAATGCCCCAGACACACAAAGGCTTTAGAGAAATTAGAAAGGACAAATTCAGAATAATAAATTTAAAATATGACCTGAATCTCTCATTGCACATCATGTGTAGCAAGAGCTCATTTTGTGTTGCTCAAAAAATACAGTTACCTGCAGTGCAGGGATCAGCACAGCAACATAATCTTGAAGATTAAGGTGTGATTTGTTTTATAGTTCTGTATTTGTAGTTGTGATATTGTGGCTTGGGTGAAGCATCCAGGCAACAAGCCAGTCTTCATGATTAGCAATATAATAACTGACTAAACAAATACTTCACAGACACAGATCTAATGAGGCTGGTGCTAGGGAAAATGAGTATTAAAAAGTTAATTAGGATATACTTTTTTAAACACATTATTCCTTAGAGTTGCTGGTGTATCAACTGCAACACCCAGCATGGTCCAGGAAAGGCTGTAGCCAGATATAGACACAGAACATCTGCTGAAGAACAAAGTGTGAGTGTCCTCAGAGCAGTCGCACTGCACCAGAGGGAGGTGTGAGGCAAAGGCAGCAGCCCTGGCTATGTCCTCACATGCAGCACATCTTGCATAAGAGCGTGGAGGTCAATGCAGTCTTTCACAGCAGCCCAGGGTAGCTCTGGTCATTCAAACTTCTCAGGGTCAAACAAGATTAATTGTAGGTAGCCCTGTTTTAACTCTTCCTCTGAAAGGCACATGGAGAAACACCGTTTGTCTCCCAGGGTATGATTCTAGTACCGAACCACCTCTAACCATGCCACCTATACTTGCATGTTAGCCAGGAGACACAAGTACTGCCAGGCACCACCTTGTCTGAAACATCAGCAGATGTTTCCTCTCTGCTCTCTTGTCACGTGGGAAGGAGCTGCACAGCAACACTGCAAAACCACCGTTGTGATAGGCTTTGGTTGTGCTATGTAATGATCAAACACGGGGTGGGATAAGTACATCGAACTAGCTACTCATCAAGGAGATTTTTGCCCTAATTTTTCGAAATCATTTTGTGTGTTTGCTTGACTCTTATGTGTACGGTGACTACTGAATTTGAAAGGCTTGTTGAGCAAACCTGCCCTAATAGCGTCTGTACAAAATGCAATAGGTGGATTAAATGAAGTTACTCTGCTTTTGCAAACCAGTAAAGTTCTTGGCTCTCCCCAATTAATTTCACAGGTACTCATAAAGCATAAGATTTAATTAGACAGTCCTTTATGCTAGCTGATATTTTCTGTATGTGCAAAGAAAAAATAATGAGGGTGGATGTACTGAAAAGATCCTGCCTGAGTACTTTATTAGAAGCAAAGCAAAAGTAAAGCTACTAGGCTGTATTTATTACTGTTGTAATAAAGAAATGAGCCTATAACAACTGTGCACCTTAGCCATGGAGCCTCAAAGCGCTTAATGTTTAAACTTTGCTACAAAGGGAGTGGCTGGGATGTAAGTTTCAGCAGCTGTTGCTGCATTTATTTGGAAGATATTATATGAAAAGAAGCTTTTGGTGCAGTTCTTACATCTGCTTCAGAAAGGCTGCTGACACACCTGCCCAGCTCTCTGCTTTTTGCCCAAGAAGTGCATCCGAATTTGTGATGAGAGGCACAGGTTTTTGATAAGAGAATTTGTGCAGGTTTTCTAATGAGAAGCATTGTTAGTTTTAGCTGGAGTGTTTTAAACCAGAGAGACTTTTCTCAGATCTTTAGCTGTGAATGCTAAGGAAAGTTAGAAACCCCAGTCAAATGTGAATTTTGTGAATTCTCTATCAAATGGCTTTAAAATCCTGCAGACAAAAGCCTGGAGACTGTGTGGACCCAGAGCTGACAGCTGCCTGTCCACACCTGCTTCTCGCCCAGGGGAACTGCCTCTGCCCAGAAACCACAGCAGCTCTCACAGGGACCCTGTGATGTGGATGTGCTCAGGAGACAGGCTGTGGGTCCCAGGGGAGGGCAGGTTTGTTGTACTCACCTGCTTAAATTGTTCTTGCTACCTCCACAAACATGGCTTGCTTCCACAGTAAGGCAGCTGAAGCCTGAAGAAGTGTTAGAAGCCATACAGGAAGGTGAGAGCCTCCTCATGATCACAAACGGAGCTCCCAGAGGGTGGTGTGAACCAGCAGTCTGCAGCTCGAGATCAGGCTCAGGGTTCTGGGTCATATGATCAGATAAAATAAGTTTCCTTTTTGCCGGTCACCTGGTGACTCTGAGGCATTTCAGGACATGGAGGAATGACTTGTGTAACCAGTGCTTCTTCCCACAGCAATATCCCCTGGACATCTGTTCACCTATACCTGCCACTGTGTGTTAAAGAGCAGCAGACCCCTCTATCTCACCTCCTTGTTCTTTAATCTTAAATCCAGCTCCTGCTCCCTTCCCAATACAAATGTCATACATGGAGTCTTTCTCTCCCTGCAGGAGCTGCTTAAAATTTGTTCAGCAGCCCCATTCCTATTCATGTCCACTCCACCTCCCAGGTTCTAAGTTGTTGGTGGCACTCTGCAGAGCCCATTTTTTATGACAAACCAGTACTATAAAAGCCACACTTGGCACAGAGACAGCTCAAGCCACTTCTTCTTGTCTCCTTCCTCTCCACCCTGCCCACCCCTTCCATTCCATCAGTTCTCATGGTGCCTCAAGAGATTTTTGGACTCAGATTGTCTCATGGTTTTGATCTTACACATTTTACCCATATATACATACATTCATATATTTGCTTTTGCCCCCCTTTAATTCTACCATGCAGTAGAGCAAAACAAATAAAAGTGTGAAATCAACTTTGCCTGTGTCAAATAACCTCTGTGGTAGTACTCCTGTCAAGAAATGTAACTCATCATCAAACCATCTGGTGCTATACCAGCACTATATGCATGGAGAAAAGCTTATTTTTTGAGTCCTGGAGGTGGCTTCTGTTTGACTCCAAAGTGCTTGAGCTCCTCCTCCTGACACCTTTTTCTGGAGTGGTGAAATCCAAACCCAGCACTCTCAGGAACCTGGTTCAGAACATCGTGCTCAGCCTCTACGTCATAGTTTGAAGCCCCCACTGTCACAGTTCAGGAGATGAGAAAGGCCAAGCTCACTTCTCCCATCCAGGTGCCCTAAAAAGCAGACAAAGACTACATGCTCCCTTGCAGTCATTCATTCAGGCTCCAGTTGCGTTGGGGACAGCTCAGGCAAAAGTGAGGCTGGGGTACCCATGGCCAGGAGACTCTCAAGAGGATGGGAATTACGTCTTTGAAATCTATCAAACTGAGAGAAGCAGTGAACCTTAAAATATTGCTTTCTATTTTTGTGAGGGGAAGGTGAGGATATGCTCTAAATATTGCCATGGTAGGAGAGAGGAACTGTGCTACAACTACCTCACTGGCTCCTGTTTATATCACGAAATTGTGATTCTAGCTCGTTCCTTTCCACAAGGCACCTTCCTTGAGGAGAGGTTGCAGGGTCTGAGGCTCAGGCAGGTGGAGGGTTCTCCTCCTCTTGGGTCAGGTACCCAAGCTGACTCATGATGAGTCATGACTCATGATGAGGGATGAGTCTCTCCATAAAGCTTCACATGCTCCTCTTAGACACCTACATGCCACCCCACATTTTACATCAGGAGCCCCCCTTTATCTTCTGGGTTTCATTCTGGGCCAGTGTGTAACACAAAACACCAAGTTATGTATCTCACCTAAAACATGCCTGCATGTAGCTCTGAGCCTATGGACAGCGAGATGAGGTGCATGAGAAGGGGTAGATCCTTAGACTATTTGGGGTTTTCCTGAACCATTTGTGTTAATAAAATAATGAGATACCTATTGCATGGCTTCAACATCACACCTTCCTCAAGTCCTGAGAGGGAATCTGAGTAAGTCATAGGGAAAGGGTTAAAGGCACCACAGTCTACAAAACTGTATTCTGGAGAGGTGACAGCAGAAACTGAGGCATCCACTGTCATTTTCTGCTCCAAACTTCCTAAAAACCTTTATCAAAACCAGATGTTAAAGACAAGTGAAACATACAACAAGAGAATTGGAGCCATGGAATGAAATAAGGAAAGAAGAGCTTAAAGAACATTTAGATTAGTGAGATGTGTTCCAGCTTGCATAACCAGACAAAATCCATCTGTAAAAGCTTAAGGACCATCCAAAGCTATTTCCAAGCTATTAACAATTGCTTTTGAGTAGCTGGGGAATAAGAGAGAAATAACAAGGGAACACTTAGTACCTGCATTGCAGAAAAAATCAAGGAATTTGAATATATCTCACTTTAATTCTTGGAAAGATTGCCAGAACATATTATGAAACCCTCAGTTTATAATCCGGTACAGATTAGTCAGTTGATATGAAACACATTGCAGGGGTTTGTCAAGAATAAACCGTGCCAATTTTTTTTCTTTTTTTTCCTCTTTGGTCTAGGGGCTAATGGAAACAGACTTAATTCTAGGAGTTTGGACATTTTCCTGGTGGATATGTTCAGGTGTGCACCAGGGAAACACAGTATGGACTTGACTGGGAGAACTGAATCAACCTATGTGATAAACTGGAGGAGTAAAAGGTGGCTCAAAGCATTGCAAGACCAAGGGGATGTGTGTTCAGCCTATGTCTGACCACTGTGTGGAAGAATGGATGATGGGTAAGGGAATGCAGCTAAAAGATATCTGAATAAAGCCACAGAGTGTGGCATCTCCATAGCCCATGCTGGACAACCTCACCTGAAGAAAAGTGCATAGAAATTAGGAGAAAATTGGAGAGTTCAATTTTCAAAATACAAGGATAGCCAAACATTTAGACAGTTCCTTTAGGTGTAAGACTTCATGTGTCCATCAGCCACATGGCTATCAAGGCTGGAAGGTCCCACATTACCTAATCCACCCTGAAGGCCTGGATGGTAAAATGATCTGTAAAAGATCCCTTCAGCCTGAGGCTTCTGGGAGTCAGTCTTGTTAAAATCAGAGAGAAGCTGGGTGACATGCACCTGAAACCATGACAGAGTCAATACAAGAGATCTCAGTTAACTTAGAGTGAATCTTCCACCTTCCTCTGATCCTTACAGTTGTACCAGGGTTTTGTTCACACACCAGAGGTACATAGGCAGTAAAAAATCCAATATGCTCTCGGTCTCCGTTGGCAATAACATGGTTCTGCTTTCTCCATTTTCTTTCAGACAGAGTTTGAAGAATTATTATATTAGAAATAATTTTCAGAGACATATTAACCTTAGTCCTGCCCAGTACCCCAGGGTGTCTTTTTAGTTTTCAGTCCTGAAACAAACTATTTTGGAAGGGCAATAATTGGCGCTGAAATGAGAGGGAAAATGTGATGGGTGTAAGGAAGAGGGCACAGCAGGTGTGCCCGTGGCCAGAGTGCTCTGCCATTGTCCTCAACAGATTCCCATATGGAAGCTAATGCCAGGAAGGAGAACAAGGTACCCAGGATTTAATAGTAAATGACTGTCAAGAGAAAACAATTATTTCATTGTTTGCAAGACTGAAACCACAGTGGATGTTAACACCAAGCTTCAGAGTGTAATGATCTCTATTCACTGTCCTAATAAATAATTTTCCTCATTTAGCCTGCCCTGTGAAACAGCTCTCACTTGTTGGATTCCTTGAATGTGCTGATGAATGTTCTCCCAGCTTAATGACGGCCCTTGCTGCTCCCTCAACCAGTTGTTTATTACTGCCAGTTTTTTCCCTGTCCAGGAGATTGTTTATCCAACAACCAGGGCAATGCTACTGCAACATTTCTAAAAAGATTATTCTGCTAATGATTCAGATCATTAAATGAAAGGTGAAGTAGGCATCAGCTCCCAGCTTTGAGTTCCCCAATAACACAAGAATGCTTCTCTTAGATAAAACCCCGTATTTTTTAATTCTGCAGTACTTAACATTTTTGCAGCCTTTGAAGGAAGGCTTCAGCTCCAGCAGATGTGGTTTGTTTGTAAGAAATGGAATTTTTCTCCTTTTAAATCTAAGATACATGTTCAATAATCACTACATGCTGAAGACATTTCTCCTGCCTTTTTCCAGAACAGTTTGTGTCACAAGGGGGAAAAACCAAAAGCAGCTGCCCAGGAAATACCCAACAGGTATCAACATCATCCACAGGTAGACACTTCAACTACCCCCTCAAATACAGGTAGGGTTTGCCTGAAAAACATGGATTATTCTTCTTCTCTCATTACCTCAGGAGTCTGTGGAAACAGAGACAGGCTAGAAGTCACTTGTTGGTCAGGTAAAGGGTTTTAGAAGGGAGCATCAACTCTCAATCATTGCTTACTCCTTAATGGAGAAGGGGGCAAAGTCCCTGCAGGACAGGACTCATCTGGAGCTGCTTTGCTTCTGTCACTGCTTTTTGTTTTGCCCACATCTTCAGAGCTGCATCACACACATGTTAAAGCCATGATGAGGAAAGGCTGAAACAAGACCCCAAAGGAGGTGCATGTAGATGTGACAGAAGGTGAAACAGCCAGGTTTGCAGGTGATAACTGTGGTGTTTTGAATAGATGGTCAAATGTCACACCAATGGAAGGGGACTTCAGAAGGATCTCACTGCGCTGATGAGTGGAGAAGAAGGTGGCAGATGAGTTTCAGTGGAGATGAAGCAGGTGGTGCAGCTAGGGGAAAAAATAACCTGAACCATGACAAGCACCTGAAACCATCAGTGGGAGAGAGCATCTGAGAGGAGAAACACAAAGGCTGGGACTCATCAGTTTAGACAAAACAAGGTTATGGGGGGATATGAGTGGTATTCACAAAATCATGAAGGTGAAGGCTTGTGTGAAAGCAGAGCCAATACTCCCCAAATCTTGTGTCACAAGATGCCAGGATCTCTAGGTAACCAGTGGGATACTGCATTAAAGCCAGTAGGGGTTCTCTGCAGCAGGTGTGAGCTCCTGAGCTTGCTTTCATGGGAGCTGGCAGAGGCAGACAGGACCAGAAGAGACAGAAAGGTACTGAGTAAATCCAGGGACAGCAGGATACAGATACTGATATGGCAAAAAGAGAAGGTAATACTAGGAATGTGTCACCTGCCCCCCGCCCCCCTGCAACCCATCAGCTGAAGGTATATGCTGGGGCAGAATAAAGGGGCTGCAGAAAGCAGCTGTTTTTCCTAGTAAGGTCTAATGCTGCTGTGTTTTTGCAGTTGCTTTTAAATTACCAGGAGAGCATGAGCTTAGCCTTTCTCCATCACAATTTCTGCAGTCAAGACCTCCACAACTGGGTCAGCAAATCCCAAGCACAAGGGCTGAGACCCATGAGAGGAAAATCATATTCCTCAAGGCTCAAGTGGTAGGACATTTCTTAGGGAATTCTGTTCTAATTATAAAACTCCCTTCTTTCAGGGAATTGTTAAATTTTTGGTCCTTAGGTACAGCATCCTCTGGAAAGTCCACCTGAAGTAGCTGCAACAGTCTTATGTGAGTGCCCCTTTCAGCACACACAGGCCTGCTTACTATGGGAATCAACACGTGGAGAGTCCTCAGGGAGACGTCCTGACAACTGCATGGAGGGAGTGAAGTCTCTTCCAAACAAAGGATTTAACCCTGTAATTCTTTTGCTTAATACAACTATTCTGTAATTACATCCTTTGCCCAACTTACAAAGAAATTCAAAAGCTAAATCCTTTGGGTTTAAAAGCAGTTCATCCTTTCTCCCTTATTTTGATACATAAATAACTTCAAATTTGTATTGCTGGACAAATTCAAATACATAATGCTGACTAAACCTGTGTTTATTTAATAAAGGAAGAAGTAGTTGGTTACAAGAAATGAATTACTGAAGATACAAGGTAATAAATGTAGGACTACAGCAGACACAGTGGACTTTCTGATGCTATGAACTCTCTTACCAAGGAAATACTGTTTAGACATGCCAAGAGGGAGTTCCCTGGAGCCTGAGGAGTGTTTGACTGATGCTGACAGCTCCAGTTGAAAGCACTGCCTAGGATTCAGTTTGCAGTGGGGTCATGCAGAGAAAAGCTCCGTGCCTTGCTTCACCTATGAGGCAAGGCTAAGGTGAAAACAAGCAAGGCTTCAGCTCAGGACTGAAAACACAACTCCCACAAAAACAACTTTTGAAAACTCCTTTGGGAAGGTCCCCAGCAGCCAGGTGTCACCCAGTGTGTTTCTCAGCTCCTTCAGTGACACAAGCCAGCAGCCAGTGCCCATGGAGGGCTGCCTCTCGCAGTGCACCGACGCTGCACAGGCCTGAGCGGTGGCAGATGCTGTAGCAGCCCTTGGACCACTCATATAGTCAGTGACAGAGACTCGAGCCAAAACCGTGTGCTGGGGCTGTCTGAGGGGCCTAGAGGAACCCAGGTTTTGTTAACTCTGCTGCTTACAGAACAATTTGTTCACACAAAATGTGCTGCTGGGAGTAAGTCCCTTCTGGAGAGGCACTGAGGAAAGCACGTGACAGTTGTCCTTATCAGTACATCTCTTGCTGTCTGATCTGAGCCTAATGAGACCCAAAGCTCTTTAAATCACTCTGTCTTGTCACTAACTCTATTTCCAGTCCTGCAATTGCTAAATATCACTTCATGCACATATTTATTTGCTCCACAGTTACCATGAGGCCAACAACCCCAAATGCAGTTTGCTCAGTAGCTGAGCTGCAGCCTTGCAAATTCATCAACAATGTTTGCAATTAAAGAATATATGTTAAAAACCACTTAACATCAATAACAAAAGGTAAAAAGCAAGATGTGCCTTCCTAAGGTCTCTCAGCATCTGCAACTCCCTTGTTTGCTAATGGAAGACGAGGCGCAGGATTCTGCCTCTGACCTGGGAGAAGGGCTTTACCACAGGACCAGGTGTTTCATGACAAAAGCTAGGCCTGCCAGAAGCCACATATTTAGGGAAGGGTAGGATCAACTGCACTTTCCACTTTCTAGCTGTTTCAGCCAATGTTATTTTTTGTAAGAGAAGATTTGGAAAATAACTAGTTATGCTTAAAAAAGGCCTTGAAGATATATCCACGGTAAGAGGACAAGGAACAGCATGCTGAGAAGTAGAAGATTTCTATTTAACTTGTGCATCAGTTGTCTATTTATAATAGCTGCACAGAGAGACACGGACATAGTTTCCAAGCACACAGAAATCCCCTCTGTCCCTTAGGCTCCATATAAGTGATAAACGAGACTATACCATGAGCACTAATTCAAACCCACAGCCCCAAGGCTTCTCAGTGTCCCCACTTTTTCAGTGCCTTTCAGCTGCCATTGACATTATTGATCCCTTCTGTAGGGTAGTGGGAAAGGTCGATTTCTCCCTCTGCACAGCAAAACCTCACTCACTTGGAGGGCCTGGTTAAAGGGGCATTATGTGCCCCCAGAGACCTGCTTTGGAAGAACCTTTCCACCACTCTATGTGTAAATCAGGTATGATCCTTGGGCATAGACCAGGATATACAATGAACAAACATTCCTTTTATTCCTTCTGTCTGGTTGGAAGAGGATGCTGACAGTCCCTAGAGACCAGCCATCCTGGTTTGGAGACAAATATGGTCTTGTCTCATGGCAACCTCACCAACAGCTCCCACAGCCTTTCATTCAGACACCTTTCCCCACACACAGGAGCTGCCCCTCTCAATGGAAGTATGCCGAGATCCTGACACTTCTAGGACAAGATTTTGTACCAGGAGCTCTATGTGATCTGCTGCAGGGATTCCAGCCCTTTGACTAAATCCTGCTGTGCCCTGGCCAGTGGCACCCTGGGAGGCCAAGCCTGCCACTGCAGCCCAGCTTTGAACCCGTGGGGAAACCCAGAGAACCAACTCCACGCAGCACTGTGCACTTAACGATACCATAGGGGTAACCAGTGCAGACAGCAGCACCAGCAGGAATGGTGCCACAGGCTCCCCATGCCAAGCAGAGTTAACAGAGACACCAGAAGCCTTGCCACCACCTTTTTCCTCCTCACCCTTTTGAGAATCTGGTCATGATGAGAAACATCTGCAACTCTTCACCTTTTCAAAGAAGCTGTGCTAATGCAAAGCAGTGTTACCAGGTGGGTAGAGCATCCCATTGCTGTCCCTTCACCCAGACAGGATTTACACCTGCCCTGTGGCATCCAAACTCCCTGGGTCACTACTCTGCTGGCAGTGGTCTTGTGTCCCTCAGCATGCTCCAGCCCTTGCATATGGGGTCACAAAGAGTGTGTGCTTCAGTTCATCACCTCACAGTTCACTCTTGTCCCAAGCAGCTGATTAGCAATTCTGCAGCAGCAAAACTGCACTGCCGCATAAGCCAGGTTTAGATGGTGATCCTTTAAACAGGAATGATCTCTGTCAGAACAGCTTTCTTAAATCCTGAGAGAGATGTTGCTACTTGCACTTAATTGTTTTTCTGTGTATTAGCTATTTAATGGTATTAGCATAATATGTGTTCCCATTTACAGAGAAAGCGTTTATCTGTGTGCCTTTACCAAAAAGTGGGTTTGATTAATTAAAGAAGGAGGACGAATGGGATTGCTGTGAGGATTTGAATGTAAATGCACCAGCAGATGCTTCCTGATCCTCCCAGCAGAGTACATCACTTTTAATAAACTCGGAACAGATGGCTGACTGCGGTGTCAGAGATGATATGTATCTAAGTGCTCTGCACTCCCCTCCCAGACAACTCTGTCCTCAGGCCTCAAAATCCAGAGGGGTGAATCCTCACCTGCAGCCCGCTGGCAAAGTTCCCTCCATCTCAGGGGTGCTGTGCTTACTCATTGCAGCCATGGAGTCCTGCCAGGGATGTGCAGGTTTTCTGCTTCATGAGTCCTGTGGAAATGTGATGGAGGCGCTTGCTGGAATGCAGAACCCATAGTTAGATTAATCAGGCTGCACAATAAGCAGCAAGAGATAATGTACAGCTAGTTAAAAGTTTAGGTTTTCTTCTTTCTCCTCCATGGGAACTGGATCCTGCTGGCTGCAAGTGAGAAAATCTCCTCTTAGTTCAAAAAGCTGTTGAGCCAACCCGGCAGGACTGAAGTGGTATCTCGCTGAAACATTTGGTATATGAAAATTGCTTCTAAAATTCTTTATGTGTTCACTTTATCTCTTGATCAAAAAGACAGGATAAGAATCCCATTTAAAATGGAAAAAAATATAGAAAATGAATGATTGGTGCTTTCTTGGGTCCTTCCTTCCAAGGTCCCTCTACAAAGAGCATTTTGTCCAAAGAGTAAATTGAGGCACTGCACAGTTAAATGTGTTGCAGTGGTCACGTGGGAAGGGAATAGCAAAGCTCCTATGATGGGCTGAAACATTTCCCTCAGTTCCTCAGGTGCATTACCTAACTCATTTCTACCTTTGTCAGCGCTGCTTTGAGCCAAATTATGCAATGAGTTGCATGACTCCTCTGCACCTATTTGCTGCTGGGTGCTGCTGCCACCTGGGCTGGCTGCTGGCAGTAGTTGTGGGAGCTGCTGGCTGGCAGGTGAACTGTGTCTGGGTGACTGCTGGAAAGGAAAACTGAGCTATGTGATTAGCTAGAAAATAGGAGGTAATTTTCTGAAAGCAGGGAGATGAGTCAAGCAGGTCTTTCCCTGGACTATCACTAGGAAGGGAGAATATTTGTCTTGAGGAACACTGCTGCTCAGGTGTTTCTGGCAGCTGTTTCAAAGACCATAGAATTAGATTAACAGACTGACCTCTAGGTGTGTTTACCATCTGCAGCTCAAGCAATGTAACCAGAGGCTAATGCAGCTCTCATTCCATAAAATAAGTTATGTCTTATGCTCCATCTCCAGCACTGCTGGATCCAACAGTGCTGGAGATGGAGAATGTCTGGAATCTTATGAACAAAGTTTCTGGTGTGAAATCCTCATGAAGACAAGGGTTGGCACTAGGAAGCTCTGTTCTGTGCTTGTAGAAGGAAATCTGGCCTTGGTGCAGCCTAGCAGGAAGACAAGAGAGAATGAAATTCTAAGCAGAAAATGAAGATCTGTGCTGACACTGCTATTGAAACATCTCTTTTTTTAGCCAGAGCACAACAGAAAAGCATGTGGATATTCAGCAGAAGGGATGGCAGACTGGCAGTGGAATCTCCTGGAGAGGGTGATAAATCTACAGCTCAGAAGTCCTGATCCAGGTTCCCCTTTGCACTGCAAACCTCCAATGAAGGCTTGGGTGAGCTATACTTGGTTAGGCACCCACCATTCTGTAGGTTAGAGACGATACCTATGGCAGGCAGGCCTGCAAAGCACAGCATCCTGAGCTGCACATTAAAGCAGATCAGAAATGTCTGATGTTGGTTAGGATGATGTGAGGACATAGTGTTCAGAGAAAGTGCAGGATGCAATTGAGCTCTTTGGAATTGAAATCAAAAATAGGGCTAGGGGTTTTAAAGAAAATTGGATGGATAGGCAGGAGAATGCAAATAAAATATGAGGCAGGATATTCTGGAGAGGAGAAAAGGAAACATAGGTAACAGGCATTGTTGAAAGAAACAGAGAGGTTTGACTGGTCTTGTCTAGCATCTCAGTGTGTGGGTATGACAGTCCTTGACCAGCCTGATCCCTGGGTATCACACAACATCCCATAGTGCTGAGGATAACCACCAGCCTGTCCTTCTTATTACTCTTCAATAGACCTCTCCTATAAAACTCTGTGCCCTCTCATTTCTTGTTCAAAAGTAAAATATTATTCTATATCGGAGGAGTAAAATTAAGACAATGGCAGTGTGATTGATATTGGAGACGGTAAAAAATTCTTCATAAAACTTAGTTTGCCCGTAAAATGGAGGCTTTGCTGCTGGATGAATGCCTGTCCTGGGAAGTTCTTCATTTAAAGCATCCATTTATCACTGTAGCAGGGACCACTGGCTGCAAACATTCAGACTGCAAAACAAACTTTCCCATGAGTACAAACTCATCATTCAGCTCTAATGATCCAAAGAAACATTGCAAATTAATCCATACAAGAAAAACAGTGGTGTCATGCAGGATGATGACAGGAATAGAACATCATGCAAGGTCACTCCAGTAACATGGAGGAGCTCTGTGTTTTCTTGCAGAAGCACCAATTATCCATCTCAGGATTTCAAACCAAAGCCAATTGCTCCTGCTGAAGCAAAGAGCCTGTTCCTGGGTCATTCCAAAGTCCATGTGAATCCCACTGAAATTCAGAGGGTATGTGAGGGTTATGGTTTAACAAAAAAGGAGATCAAATATGACTATAAGCTTCTTATTATTCACTTGTTGATCTCTGCAATACTAGACAACATATCCCAAGGTCATTTCTGGTGCTAAAGGGATACTTCTAATATGAAAGATGAAAATGATACTATCAATACCCCTCAAAAATGGGCAAGCACCTTCTCTTGGTCTATGGAACAAAGTGAGGCACAGGGTGGGTGTCCACCTCTGGGCTGAGTAAACAGAGCAGCTGGAATAGCTGAGCCAAGTCTCCAGCTCACTTTTACTTACTGCCATCACTTCCTTGTTTTGTGGTGATTTTATTTTCCCCTGAGGGTCTGACTTCTTTAATTAGCTTTTTTTTACATAGGAGCAATATATAAAGATTTCCTTTTCTCATTTCTGGCTAAATAGAGGATAACAGCTTCATTAGACAATTGAGTACTCTTCCAATCAAACAGCAATACGTTGTCTCTGGGGAGCTTTCTTTAACCACAGAACACAAGCAGCTGCTCTAATTGTGCTGTTCTTGAGGCCCTCTGCAGGGGCAACCAGGGCTGCTGAGAGCATCTTTGGTGTAGCACAGGAGGGAGTTCTGTGCTGGGATCCCCTATCACAGTGTGGATTTCCAATACGCCCTTCTGCTTATCCACCTCTTCCAATTAATGAAGCTGTTCTCAGAATATGAAAAATCCATTCCTATGCCTAAGTCAAGGAATAAACCCCAGATGGTTGGAGTTTCGAAGCAATTGCATGTAAAATATTAAAATTTCCGCAAAATATTTCAATGAATCAGAGTTATTTTAGTTCAAAGGGCCTGAAAAATTCATCCTTATATTAAAAAAAAAGTTAGACAAAAAATATCCCATTTAATTTCTGCTTTAATTTATTAAAAACACTGTCAAAATAGATGACAATTTGTATAATCGTCAAAACCCATGGAAAATATGCTGCTAGTCAACTTCCAAGCTGCATTGCTCTCTGAGGCACTGATCCTTCAGGGAGTTTCAACAGACATGATTTGGGACACATTTCATTTTTAGGCTTGCACCTGTTTCTCCACATTTCACAAGAAAATTCAAAGCAAGTAAGAACTACTTTACTGGACCTCTAAAAACACGAGGAACATCTGTATGACTTGGCACCAAGTAAATCAAGTTGAAAAGGTAATTTCTGGAAGGCAAGGAACTCACACATCCTTGCAGGGAGGGGCAGAAGTACTTACCTTAAGAGGTCATCTCTTGCAGGAGCCAATACATGGCTCTCCCTGTCCTTCCACAAGTCAGAAGCTAAGGCTGCACTTAAGCTGCAAAGCCAGCTTAGGAAACGGGAGAGTCACTCCTGCATATGGGTCACAACAACCCCACAGAGCATGGCAGGCTGGGGGCAGAGTGGCTGGAAAGCTGCCTGGTGGAAAAGGACAGCAGCTGAACCTGAGCCAGCTGTGCCCAGGTGGCCAAGAAGGCCAATGGACTCCTGGCCGGGGTCAGCAACAACGTGGCCAGCAGGACCAGGACCATGATCATCCCCCTGCACATGCAGAATTCAAATTGATTTCCTGTCTTTACTTTTGTTGATGAACAACACTGACTGATGGTTTTGTTGGGTTTCTTTAAAGACCTTCTCTGAGCAGCTGTTCTTTCCACTTATAGCTGTTATCCTCACTGTTACCTTTATTCCTTGTCTAAATACACTTAAATTACATCCTCGCCTCTGGGAAATGTATCCCAATGTCAGGGAAGGAAGCCAGGTCTAGAACTGAACCCAAAACCCACTGGAAAGGGTAAAAGTCTTTCTATTGATGTATGTTTGGGTTCAGGCTCTCAGTGAACAATTGCTTAGAAATGCAAATAGCACATTTTCTCCTTATACTTCCAGTTTCTCACCATGTGACTCTGACAAGCAGCTGCAACATTCCCCTCAGTACAGAAAGTCACGTACTCACTGCAGCTTTAAACACAAAGTGAACACAGTACCATTTATCTTCTCTGCCTGGGAGAAACCCTTCTGTTTCTGCTCCTTTGGGACTACACACGACAACAGTTGCCTCCTACCTGGCACAGAACACATGGATTTCACAAGGATTTCACCATGTTTCTGGTTATCTAGCTGCCTCCATCAAACAAAAAGCTGTTGAGAGTCAGCAGACAATATTTCAGTAAAAACTCTAAAAAAATCAGAAAGAGAGGCATGGTGTGGATTTTTTTCCTGTTGGTTTGGGTATTTTTAATCCCCAGCAAAGTAGAAAATGTTGTTTGTCCTGAAACATTCTCCCAAGCACTTAGTAGCAGAGACTGAGTCTGAACTCAGCTGAGTACAAATGGATAGGAGATCTCTGCAAGGTCAAAGGTGGTCAGTGGCCCAAACTCTTTCCTCCAAACAGAGCAAACTGGGAGCTACAGGACTTCTTTATGATCCCCCAAATTTCTTTGGACTCGTCCTGCAGTGTAGAGGAATCTGTCTGGACTATTGTATCTGCAGAGCCTATGGATGAGGTGGGCTCAGCAGAGACTTTGCTGCATCTGAAGGTGCCTTGTGCTGCTGTCCCCTTGCCCTGCAGAAGGTAATGGCTGCTCCCCAAGGACAGGCACTGCAAACCCTACTCTCCTGAAAAGAAAAAGCATTGGTCAGGTAAGAAACCTGAGCTTCTGCAGGCTGAAAAAAAGCCCAGTAACAGTAATTTAAGATTCTGTGGCTGTTCCTCAAGCTACTCTGTGCTGATGCTCTCAAGCAATTTAATACCTGAAAGGCTACCTCCTCCTGTTCCTTGCTTAGTATAGAAGGAAAAGGCTGCTGTGCCTGTAAAGAGAACATTCATTAACTAGCATTAACATGCAATTTGATGTCAAAAACTGCCTTATCAACAGAACATCTGAGGTAGGAGCCATCTGCACTGCACAGGCTGCTCAGAGTTCTGCTCAGGCTGTGCAGAGAACAGCCTGACCCAAACCAGGGTGAGTGGATGGAGGGAAAGGACCAAGGTGCCAACTGAGACCAACAGAGTGGGAATTTTTTTCTTTGCCTTATCCAGACTGAGTCATTTCCCTGATACAGGCTGGAGCAACTCTTTACTATTGACTTACTGCTAGAGCATGTCTAAACCCTCCAGAAATCCTCCTTGTCCTCTCCATAATGTCTTTTATGTGAGGGAATAATAGATCTTCAAGGATACTGATTCCTGAGACATATATGTATGGCCATTCCTAAAATGAAAACCTGTTTTTTCAGGTATCCCCAGAAAGTTTCTGGATCACTGAGTGAAGACTAAAAATATTCTAGTGAGAGTGCTCTAGTGAGAGCAGGATACCCCAGGATCTCTTTGCATTATATTATAGGTAATTATATTCTATAGGTAATTAACCTGTGGGACTTGCTGGCCAGTAGCCAAGTTTAAAGGAGCCTCATGAGAACCAGATGACTGAGATTGTTTCTCTTGGAAAGGACATGAGTAAGAGAGAAATGTAAATATCATGAAAGCTTCCCTGGACTAGGGAAGAGAAAGGGTTTCTGTCTTTCCCAGCTTTTAGAATAGAATAAGAGGTCATTTAAAAATAACAGATGAGATATTTTTGCTGTGTTTAAGCAAGCTGTGGCATTTAATGCCATAAAGCTGAGGAAGGTACCAAATTTGAGGAGTGACTCTCAGAGGGACAATTAAACTAGCTACTTCTAATTAACACTAAAACATTCTGGAGCATAAATATCTGTAACATAAATATTGTAACATAAATATCAGGGCCAGTGCCCAGATTTTGGAGGCTTGGAAGCTGGGACTCAGCCTGGCACACAGGCTGACCTCAGACCTTGTCCCTACCTCTGGAGGATGACCCAGGGTCTCCAGCTCCCTGCTCCAACCCAAAAGAGCAACTGCTGTGTCCCTGTGCTCCATATCTCCAGCCAGATGCTTCCAGGGATGTGCTATTGCCACTGTTTGAAGAATAACAAACTTGTGGGGACAGCAGTGCCCTGAAAGTCCTTAAGTCTGCCTTTTGGGGACAGAGATGTGTGAGGAGTACATGCATGAGTCCTCACACCTTCATCCTTCCACAGGAGGGGCAGGGAAGCCGGCTCTGTGTTCAGTTGTCTTTTCATCTCTTCAAGTACATTGTTTCCAATGTAAGCAAAGGGAGATCAAAGAAAGCATCCAGAATGGAAGTTGTTTATGTTTCATTATTCTAAACCTAGCTGTTAGGGGGAATGAAAAAAGTTCTAATTACAATTGCTTTTTAATTAGGGATTTTGTCATTTCATCTCTATGAATTAGAAAAATTAGCACAAGTGCATCTAACTCATATCTCAGAAAAGCCCCTTACCATGCTCACAACATTTGAACTCTGGCCTTATGGACAGCTCAGGAGACCCAGGTACTCTTGTGGCTCACTTGGTTTGCACTGAGCAACTGGCCTGGAATGGGGAGACAGACAGGGGTATATAAAGCAATAGGAATAAAAGTGACCTCTACAAAATACACCTGGCAGTCACTTAATGTTCAGAATCTGGGCTGATGCTGACTGAGAATTCATGTGTTGGCTGTGAGCTGCTGGCAGAGTAGAGGCCATCTGGTGGGCTTATGGACCCCCCAGGACAGGAGTGCTGATCCATAGACCTTAGTCACTCTTGTCACTATCATTTTCCCTTAACTCTCATGAACCCTGTTAGTGCCTGCAGGCCAGTACATAGGACTGCCTTTCTCTAGCTCCAGCTAGGTAAACAATATCAATTATGTTCTCATGAACTTGTTTAAGACTAGTCTAGACCTTATAGAATTGTTTTAGCTTGCTGAATATGTACATGAACATCATATAAGCTCTGCTGTCACAAATCAAATAAAACCACAGCCATAGGAACAAAGCAGTAATTTCCAGAGGAGGCTGCTTGAGATCAGTGTTCTGGAAGAACCTCTGTCTCCACATCTTATGTTGCAGATTCAGTGGGGCTCATGGGAGCCAATGAGGGTTTTCTGTAAGTGCCAGGTAAACTGACCATGGCATTGGAAGGGTATGACACTTTCCAGATTGCTGTTTCAATAACATTTAGAGCAATTATGTTGAGATCCAAGCTATTTGTAAGGGTGTCCAGATGGTATTCTGTGATCACTACAGAGAAGTCTCCTCTTCCAACAGGGAACATACTCCATCTGCCCCAGTGAGAGCTGTGCATGCCAGGCAAGGATGAAAATGGATAGGCAGAGCTAGCTACTGTCAGGTTTGGCACAATGTTGGGTTTTTTTTGGGGTGTAAGTAAACTTTTCAGCCGGAAAATCAATTAATTTCAGGTTGGTGCAAGGACAGTCTAGACTCAGAAAATCAAAGCAAGTCAACATCATTTTGCCTCTGACCTGAAAAAGAAGAGAGGACTGCCTTTGAGCAGCACAGATGAGTATTCACAGAAGCAATCTGAGCTTTGAAGCTTATTTCTATTTACAGGCAGACAAGCAAGGCTTGTATGAGGGAACTGAGAGGCGAGTGTGACTGACAAAGGTGAGAAAGAAGAAAAGGTGTGATGTGGGGGTTTTAACAGGCTTTGCTAGTAATTTGGTAATGAGCTTACATTCAAGTTTTTCAGTCAAAAGGTTATCAATTAATTTCATATACAAGAAAGTAATCATTGCCTATTTTCGTTTAGTGTCTTTTTGGTTAGGGTGTGGTATTAACTGTACCTTGGCTTCAAACCTTTTTGATATCTTCATGAAAATGACACTTTTCCTCTTTATGTGCCTCAGCATCCGGATCTGTAAAATCACAGCAGTCTGAAATACAGTGTCAGTGTTTCAAACAACAAGAGGAGTGAATTCTTAACCTGGTTTCAGCCAAGAAATTAGAGAACAAAACTCTCAAAGTAACTCACAGACAAACAGAAGATCCTTTGGTTTTATTTCCTGAATCCTGAAATAAAGTAAAAAAAATACTTTACTCTTGAGAATAGCACTTAAGCCACATCATCTCTCAATCAAATGACCTTATGCATAGAAAGATCATATATCAATATGGCTTTTAAGATGACCCTCTTGTTCCCTCAACTCAGAGCATGGATAATGCAACCGTGCTGGGGGTCAGCTTCCATCTATCCAGACACTGACATCTTCTGAAATCACTTTCAAGCTGGGAAGGCAGAAATCTCTTTGTCCATCTGCACATGTTACATTAGTGACTGCAGGCAGGTAATGGTATTTGGCTTCCCACAGTCCCACATCATGCTCAAGAAATTGTGCAGCTCTAAGTAAAAATGGAATAGTTCTCTATAGACATCAACAGCTTTTTTTATTAGGCTGCAAGTGGTCAGGAATGTCCATCTTCATTACTTTGCCACTCACTGAAGGTCTACTTCTGTTTCCCCATACTAAAACACAAACTACTTTAGAGACTCACAGACCTGCTCTTCCCTTGGAGTCTGCTTCAGGAATTGCCTTTCTCTGAGCAGCAGAATACCTTCCACTTTTTCATTTGATCACTTTTGCTCTTTTGACATAAATCTTTCCCTGACATGCTTTACTGTGACAGTTCCTAATATAGCTGTGCCTAATTCCAATAGCAAAGTACTGAGACAAATTCCAATAGTGGAAGTACTGATTGCTGAATTAACAGTTTCATATCCATTTTTCTGGGACAAGAAATAGAAAAATTCATCATCCATCATATGGTATGACAGCAGGAGATGCATGCCATACTTGGAAAGCATTTAGTTTCTCCTTTGCAATGGACTTAATGGCTGCAAGACCACACCTTAAGAGAGAGAAGAAGGAAAAAGTAGTTATAGGAACCACATATCCTGTAAAATTTCTCAAAAAGAGGCCCCAAGGAAGAAAAGGGCTTCATGTACGAAACTGGATTAGAACTGAGATAATTTATTGCCCTAATAAGATCAGCATTTATATGTAAGGACAAGTAAATATTGACTAGGAAAACATAGCCTGATAAGCAGATCAATCTGTTTCTCACTTAGGAACACACAGGAATTAACAAGCTTAATAATGCTCAGTATTTCAGACTCAGAGACTTAAATGCTGTTGTGTATCCTGAATAAAGGAAAGGACATTCTATATGGCCTGATCCCTACCCCCAGTAAATAATACAACAACACACACACACAGTCCCCCTGAAAAAAAAGAAGAAGAAAAGGAAAAAAAACACCCCAAAACTAAACAACACAACAACCAAAAAGAAAGAATATCTCTTGTTCCTGGAGGTTCCCCATGGAACAAGAACTGTCATGGTTGCTCATTCATAAACTTATGAACATTTGACCATCCATCACTGCCATCCACAAAGCACTGTTCAGAAGATCAATTTATTTCCATCTTTTCTCTGCATTTAACTGGAAAATGCAATTGACAAGAGTAGCTTTAATTTTGTATGAATGCCTTTTATAATTCAAATGTGCCTTTTGAAGCATGCATTTAAATCATGTAGATATTAGAGGACATTTGGGAACACATTTCCATGTGCACCTGGAAAGAGAAAGGGAAAATGATGATGCAGTCCATACTGCCTAGTCTCATAGAAAAGTTCATGTCATCTTAGACAAGATGACAAGTGATGACCTCTTAGCTTCTCCCTAATTCATTCGGTGCAGGACTCCCCAGTGAACAGAGTGAGGTAGAATGAGGAAGAAAGATGGTGCATTTTTCTGAATTTTGTTTTCTAGTCAAAGTCTCTGCATTCTGTGACCTCTGAAACTGTTTGAGGAATAGAAAAGAGTAGCACAGCTGCTATTCCTAAAGAAGCATTGTCCTAAAAAGAATTGGAGTCACTTTAAAAAAAGAATCCAGCTAGCTGACCTGACAGATACTCCATCCAAAGAATAGACATCCATTTTTTCAAAAGCATGGAAATGTTTGTGGCTAAGAGAATTTTTTGTTTCCTCCCTCTCCCTTGTCAATGCAAACTGGCAGCCAGGTAATCTTGGTTATTTCAACTTTGGAGAGTAGGGTATTGCTAAAGAGTGTTAAAAACATTGAACAAAGGGTGGCAGTCAATTAAAATTTTGCTTGTAGAGTCATAGACAGACAGCAGATGCCCTAGCCTTTGATCTTTACCCCAAATAATATCCTACTAACAAACTTTTCATAGGACAGCTGGGACCTACCATGTCCATTGGCAAGCCCTTTTCATGGTGAGCATCTCCCTGGCTTTCAGGCACCCCTATCCTCTGTGGAGGTCTTTAAAAGGCATCTAAAACTTTCAGCACCTCTTTTAAACTTCCGTGGTCAGTGATAGACAAGGGGGCCCTGAGAGGGCAAAACCATCTACAGATGGCAATGCTGCCTGGGACACATGAGGTGTCTCACGTCTGGCTACAGGTACCTACAGAGAGGGCACACGTGCAGAGGTGTTGCAGTTTGCCAGTGTCGGGTGAGGTGCTGGGAAAGTGGTATCCTGGAAACAGACCTCACAGCCTTCCTGTGCCTGCAGAGTGTGAGAAGATGGAGCGATTAGAGCCTGACAACTTTGCATGGGCAGCCGGGGAGGTCGGAGGATGCTGCCGTGTAGCCGCTCCTCCGACACCCGACGAGTGATGGAGGCTGATGGGAAGCCTGTGTGCGAGGGGAGGGGGCAGAGGAGGATGTGCCTTCCTCCTGACGCCATTTCCGAGGGCTGAGATATATAAATGAGCCGGTTGCTGCAGTGCCCCATCTGGGATCTTCAGCCAGGGCACTGGCGTAGATACACACACTGCGTGCTGGTCTCCCCCCGGCACCTCGCCTGGAGCCCCCACGCCACGACACTCTCGCCCTCTGCCCCTCTCTCCCTGCCTCCATCCCGCCAGCACAATGAGCCGGCCAGAACTACTCGCCGTCCTGCTCCTGGCCGTGCCGGGTAAGTGGGGCTGGGACGGGTCCGTGTCCCCCGAGCTCCTGGGAGCCCCGGCCCGCGGCAGCGCTGC
>JACBWW010000004.1:10555910-10727420 GCA_020086605.1 Lanius collurio | reverse complement strand
ATGTGTAAAGAATGACACTTTTGTGGCAGTTGGTGCAACTCTATGGAAAGGCCTCCACCAAGGAAGGACTTTCCCAAGACTTTCCCCCTTTCCTGGGTATTACACTGACACAGGCTCTAGCTGAGAGTAAAATCAGCTTTCTTTTGAATTTGCTGCAATTGGAAGAAGCCATTGGGGCTTTCCTGCCTTCACCATCCTCTGAGACACAGCATTTCAGGGAAGGAATTCCTGGTCTTATGGAACAGATCAGGTCAGGGATATCATCACATGAATACAGCAGCGAGCATTGCAGCTCTTCCTACACACCCTGCTCTCTACCACCAGCATTTGTGGGTGGCTCAGGGCTGTGTAATGGGTAGTCAGCACCTGCAGACCTTTCCTGGACAGATCATCAGACCTTCCTTACACCAAGGGCTTTCCATAGGGACCTGAACAAGACCAAAGCATTTACAATGTCTCTGGTGCTTGCCCACCCTTGTGCTTGAAGGACACTCTTTCCCACTTACAACCATACATTTTAGGGGGGCCTGAGCATAGCCAAGCTCAAATATGGAGAAGTCTGTCCTTGTAAGGACACAATTCCTTGGAGATTTCTGTGTAGGGGCATTGTGAGCTGCTCTTAAGGATCTAGTTACATGCTCATTGTTAGATGATAGCTATGGCAAAATTCCAGTCTGAGTTTCTGCACTGGGTTAATTACATTCATTTGGAAAGAATCTCCTCCATTTCCTGATGCACGCTGTTATTTCATGACCTTGTGAAGTCTCACTCTGCAAGACCTCCTCTAAAAAAAGACAAGGAAAGTGTTGTGGGATGACTGCACTCTTCATTTCATTACCTTACAGAGTTCCTCCACAGAGGTGAATGTATTCCTGTGGCAACTGATGTGTTTCCTTGTGCTCAGACAAAGACTTTAGTTCAGCTTAGAAGTCTTGAAAAAGCTTGACTAGAATATTTCATTGAATCAGATTCTTACTTCTCATGCTGAGAAAGTCTTTACTTCTGAAGCTGCATCAAATACTGCTGCAAGAAGTAGGTTCAGAGGTTGGGAAACACAAGAGAGAAACATCAGAATCTGGTTTTTATTCTATTTAGAGTGATTTAAAGTCATCTAAAATCAGTATTAATAGATTTTTTTGTGATATAGGAGAATAATACCAGGGAAATTCCCCTACTTTCTTTTTTTTTAGATCTTTTCTGTGACATTTTTAATCCATCAGACAATTCCCTCAAACTGTGTAAGGAGTAGAGCGGTTCAGCACTTTATGGCTGTGATCTGCAAAAGCAGAATTCTCTCCTCAGACACGGTGAAAATTTGCCCATTCCAGCTGTCCAGTGAATATATCCAACTGCTTCAATGAACAGCACTGTAGATGACTGGGAACTGCTGACATGTGTTTAATTTCTACTGCAGCCACAGCGCTCTGCTCTCCTGAGAATGGTACATTGTGAGGGAGGTCAGGGCTCTCAGGGCTGCCTGCTGAAATCATCAGGAGAAAGAGGTTCAGTGAGTGAATTTTTTGCCTCCAAGGCTTACTTGTATTCTTTTTTGAATTTAGCCTCTTTTTTCCACAGGCAATTGCAAGCCCTGCATTCTTACCAGATTGCTTTGTAAATAGTCATCCTTTGGAACTAAGCAGCCTTATTTCTACACTACTAATCAGCACCAGACTGTAGTGAATGCTTCTGTCCTGTGTTACCATTTGGGTCTACCATGACCCCACACTAGGGCTCACTGCAGTGTCTTGGCATAGCAAGGATGCCTGCAATCTCAATACAGGTGATACCTTAGATAAAAAATGCTCCTGGTTTTACACCAAAGAAAAGGGAGTAAAGGGTGGGCCCAAAGTTCACCCTGTCTGAGAAGTTGTGTCAGAACTTCTTTGCTTTCAGATGACCTACCATCATGTAGAGTTCTTCCAGTCTATAACAAATGGTTTGAACACTCAAAGCACAAGGTCAAACACTTCTCCAGACTGTCTTGTCTTTTTCTAGGGTTTGAGAGCAGTATTTCTCATCTGTGTTTGAAAGTAGTTTGCCTCACCTCACCCTCCATGCCTGGCTTCAACCTAACTATGGTGTCTTTCTCAGGATTTGAAGAGCTTTTAAGATTTCAAGGTCATCTATTGAACAGCTATGACCACTTGTGCTCTCTACAACCTCCCACTGAGTCCTTTTATGAGATGCAGGTTGAGATATACTGACTTGAAAGAGGATGGGTTTGGATTTTCTATGTATATATATCCATATACCCTTTACTCTCCAGTTGTGCCCAGACTCTGGGATGGTCTGAAGCCATTCAATCCTCAGCTGAACTGTGTGTCATGTGGAAGAAGCTCTTTCCATTGTCACGTGTAATTTGCTCACTTCTCAGTTTCAGGAGGTACCTTCTGTTCCTGCATTAGGGAAAACAAGAACTGAACATTCCGTTCTGGCTTGACCAGAAAAGCAAGAAGATCTATGCCATCATCTGCTGTATTTTAGCCTTGGTAACAAGGAACAAAAGACAAACACCCAGTTCTTTAATTTGTATTTTTGTCTCTTTCTAGGTGATGAAGTGCATTGTAGAGGTCATCTCTGATACTTTATCTAAGCCAAACCCCCTGCCGATCAGTGAGGAATGCCTAGAAACTCTCCGAGGAGGTACTGCCTCGGACCTAATGCTGGGTATCAGCAAAAGCAAGTTGGGCGAGTAGGGGCTGGCCCTGCCCTGACCAGCTGAGCCCTGGCCCCAGGACCCCTATCAAGGGGTCCCTGACATGCTCACTTTCCTCTTCCACTGGGCTGCAGGGCTGCAGGAGCAGGGATGATGCCACTGCTTGTCCCAGGCCATGCCTCATGCTGGCACTGTGGCCACAGGGGTGCTGGGAGACATCAAACTGCCTGGTTGTCATAGGACCTTCCTGTCATCCTAGTCATAAGGTTAAAAGATGTGAGAGCAAATCAGGCCAAGGGAAAGAAAAGAGTAAACGAAGAAGGAGTGGCATTTGGGGCTCTTTTCCAGTTCCTGGGGTTGTGGGGAGGTTTTCTTTGACTACTTTCTGTACTAAGTCTCCCCTATTGCAGATGAAAGAATTATTTCTATCCTTCGTCACCAAAACTTATTGAAGGAACTTCAGGAAATTGCTGCTCAAGGTACAGTGCCAGTATATTTTTGGGGGAATGTAACTATAGGGAAGATTGTCTTCTTCTGTTGTAGTCCCTTACAGAGTCTTATTGCTTGTTTGGGTTTGGGTTTGTTTTTTTATTTTATATTAATTTGAGATCATATAAATATGCCCTAGGAAATGTAGGCCCAAGATTTTCAGCAGAGATTGGGTGAGTGGGAACAGGAATTTTGTTAATAACAACTCCAATATGTCTCTGATGATTTCAACAGTTATCAATATAACTTGGTGGTGATGTAGTCTGGACATTTTGAGGTGGGAGAACTCTAAAAGGAAATACTGTAATTTAATTCAACAAATGATCACTAGCTCCCAAACTAGAATGAAAGGCAAGAAAACCTCCACTGTCTGTGCAGCTGGAGTCTAGCACTAAACCCAGGTGTGAAAGTAGGGGAGCCTCACTGAGCAGTGAGCAAGACTTGCACCTAAAATGCCCCAGTGAAAATGTTCTTAAGCTAATGGGTATTTTTTGATGGCTTCCTTAACTTGAATGCAAGTTTCTTTGGTTTGGAGAGGTGCAGGCTGCTCACCACTAGTCAATGTGGGAGCAGCAGCAGCAGCAGCAGCACCAGTGTGCCAGCAGCAGCAGCAGCTGTGCCAAGGGATGTTGAGGGGGAAAAGGGATATTCTCAGGTGCCCTGTTGCCCAGAGCTAACATGCAGATCCCAGGCAAGGCTACTTCAGAGCTAGTCCAGATCCCTCTGTCCAGGTGAGGCTGCAACAGGGCTCTCCCCAGGCTGCAGGGAGAGCACCTCCTGGCCTTCCCTTCTCCTTCTCCCTGGGGTAACCAGGGCAGCTGGGCACCACCAGAGAGACAATGACCGGGGCATCCCTGTGCTCTGCTCCTGTGTGGCAAGAGACGGCTGGAAGGCAGTGCCACCAGAATGCTTTCAGAGCAAGGAAGCTACAGAGGCAACAGGGAGAAGGGAGAGGAAGAATTCAGGAAGTCAGAATTGTGAAAGTCTCACGCAGCTCCCAAAGCCATATTTTAGTCACTACCCACATAGTGGAGGGATCAGCTGGTCAGTGACCTCAGATGGACCTCACGGATGCTCTGGTGATCCAGAAGAAAGAAGCCTTGGTCTCTTCAGAATGCTGGGATGCAGCTGCCCAGGCACAACAGGGATTTGAGGAGGAGCACTCAGGTATCAGACAGACTGCCACTCAGCATGGAGTCCATGAGAAGGGGTTTGTTTCATGGAGGTGCACCTTGCTCCACTCTTTCCTTGGCCTGAGCCCATCACACCACTTAGTCTCAGGGTAAATTATATCTAATCTATAAATCACAGATACTGGGGATGGAACAGTCTTGTAGATCAAAGGAAAAGAAAAGGTATTTATCTTGGTGTCCTCTGTGCTGGCTGCAGCTGGTTCTGCTCAGGCTGGAGAGCCCACACCATTCAGTTCTGGGTTAGACAGGACTGGTCTGGCAGCACTGGCTCTTGCCCTTGCATTAAGGCATAGAAGCAGGGTGTGAGCTGGGTTAGACAGGGCTTTTTTGGCTTGTAGATCCCATTGGGATGGGGCTGCCGGGCAAGTGCTGGTTGCCAGGACAGCTGCAGTCTGACCTCCAGCCTGTGCTGCCTTCAGACACCTCTCTCCAGGGTGTTAACATTTTTCAAGCAGGCTCCATAATCCCAGAGCTAAGGTGTGGGGCCCCAGACTACCCCTGCAGTGGGAATGAATGGTGCTTCTTCCTCCTAGCACTTGGGGGAGAGAGGCCCCCACAACCAGGCTCCTGGAGGACACAGGAGCTCTCTGAGCTCACCTCAACAGAGGTGCGTAGGCAGAATCTGGCAGGAGGCAATTTCTATAGTTCAGTACTCTGGTGATGAAGTCTTTTGTTGGCCTCAGTGTGCTGCAGTTCAGCACCTCTTATTCTCTAGATTTCCATCAGTATTAGTTTTCCTGGCAACCCTGCTTCTCTATTTAGAAACCATTTTCTTTCCTGCAGATGATGTTTTAGATTGTGGTTTTGTTACTGCAGTTGATTCACATATCCTCCAGTCCCACTCCTCTCAGCTCCCAGGTATATTTTTCCACTGTAGGAAATAAAAAGGGCACAGAACAAATTTCCTACCTCTAGTTTCTGAAACACAGGAGGGACTGTTGCCTTTCCCTGCTTTTTGTTACTTGACACAGGTGCCAATGAGAGAACTCAGCAGCAGAAGAAAAACAGTGGCTTTGAAGATGAACTTTCTGAAGTCCTTGAAAGTCAGAATGACAAGAACAAGCAGAGAGGTCAGTGTCAGCCTCCACCCCCGGGAAATCCAGGTCAGGCTGTAAACAAGGATCTTCTCTCTAACAGCCTTGATATGTCCATCTGCTTCCCTTTTAGGCATCTTCTTTGATGCTGCTGCTGACACACAAGCAACCTGGTGTTTGCTTTGTTCTTATTTACCAGCTCAAACAACAAGTAGTTTCTGAGCTGTAGTAACTGGTGATGGTCAAGTTACCAAACTGATATTGACTTTTCCACTCTGCTGCTGGCATTTTCACTCACTTATAACACTTAAAATTAGTCACAGACAGGGAAATCCTGCACTGAAAGACTTAGTGATACAGGCAAGAGTGATCTGGGTTTCTGCCTGTCACCCTGTTTCCAGGTATCTAAGGTATTAAGTAATGAGTCTCTGAAGGAAGAATTGAACTTGATACACACACAGTGCACACACCCACACAAAACACCTGCTTCTTGGAAAGATCACCTTCAGCTGGGATTTACTCTTGTCACCGTTTCTCTGGCCTTACTACAGACAGGCAGTTTAGTGGAAAGGAGGGGTTGGCCCCTTCCCTTTTCCTTGTCAGAAGACACAATGCCAATGTGGGGTGTGATGTGACTCCTTGTCCAGCAGCAGCTGAATCCCTATAGAGGGTCTCAAGCAGTTCTGGGGCATGTGGCTGGACCACAACAGCACAGCACTGCTGTGACACCAGTCCAAAGCTGCTTAGAGCAATGAGGAGTGATACTCCAGGGGCAGCTGCTGCAGCCAGCATGGCCAAAATACAACAGGTAGGATGGTGGCACTGCATCTCCCTCCTGCCAAGACAGACCTGAAACTCTTGCTCCAGCAGTGTGGAAATGGAAGAAGTTGAAGTGAAGATGAAATGTGGCACATGGGCCATCCACTGGTGACACCAGCACAATGTCACTGGTGACCACCAGTCCTGTGTGACCAGCTCTCTGCATCCTCTCATCCCGGCACACTCCTCAGCCCTCCTTGGGGTTGCACTTGCCTTTCTGTAACTCTGCCTTTTAAACTCCCATCTTTTCTTTTGCTACGTGTTTTCTCTGGCTAATTATGTTCAAAGAGGCCAGTCTCCCTTGAGCAAGAACAAATACTCAACCCATATTAAGCTCCTGCTGAGTAGCTCCTTTGCAGAAGCAGAGACACCCCTCCTCCCTCCAGAACCCTGTGAACAGGGCTGGCTGCCTCTTCAGCCTGCTGGGAGAAATAAGGATGTGATGTGAGTGCAGCACTCAGAGCAGGGAGAGCTGTGCGAGTGCCGTATTACACTCCTAAATAATTTCATTTTACATGCAGTCTGGTTTCATGCAGGGTGAGTTCGTGGCTGGCATTTCAAGAGATGGTGATGAGGACTGTGCTGCAGCAAAACACTTCAGCATATGTTTAACTTCAGCCTTCAAGTCTCTCCAGGAGCACAGGCCCCAGAGAGAGCACTGCCTTGCTTGAATGCAAACATATGCTGAAGTGCAAAAGGATCCACAGGCTGGTTAAGCAGATTGCTGAGCAGGGCTGAAGCTCCCTAAGAAATGCTTGAGCTTTGCTGGTTGTGAAATGAGCTCTCAGCAGAGGTGTTTCTTCTTGTTTCTCCCTCGGTAGATGCAGCAAGGGAACGCCCTGAAGAGGAGCAGCCCACAGGGTCCTTGGCTGAGCTGGCAGCACAGAAGCCCCAGCAAAATGAAGATTTAAGAGAGGAGGGGAAAAACAGCCTGGAGGAGAGGGAGCCCAGGCCACGGGATACCAACCCTGTTGAGAAAGAGGATCAGGAGGAAGCTGAGAGCAATGACATCAGGGATACAGAGGATACCCATCGAAACAAAGTTTTGGACAACCGCATTGGCAAAAATTTCAGTGAGGATGTGCAGCAAGGGGATGAAGAGGAAGAGCCCAGAGGCTCCAGGGACAGCCTGGAGCTTGAGGATGAGGGAGAAGAGCCATCCAGACAGGGCCAGGAGCACAGCAAGGAGGTAGTAGGGGAGCGTGTGGAGCGGGAGGATGACAGAGATGAAGCTGAAGAGGAGGACCCTACTGAAGCAGAGAGATCGCTTGATTTGGCTGAGGAGGACGAGGAGGCTGAGGAGATGCAGAGAGATGACAGTACGTATCCCAGATTGCACGGATACCTTCCTGGGGTGAGCTGAGAGCACTGAGACAAACGGGTTAGAGGCATCAAAGCTAAAAAGTTGAGGCAGGTGCTTACTGGGTTTACAGAAACACCTCTGCCAGCTGCCACCCAGACCCCAACACAAACACCTGACGCACAGTTCCATGTACAGCAGGTTACACAGGCCTTTCTGCTGCCTTGCTGCTCAGCTCTCATAGCTCCTGGGGACAATTAATTATTCTTCCTTGAAATTCCTACAGGGTTTTTGACTGCTGCCTTCAAGCCCCATTACTGACATGGCAACATTAGAGTGGGTATTTCCAGAATCTTGGGAAAGTGGGCCTAAGTCAGGAAACACATTTGGCATCACCACTGATATCTCAGGGTAACAGTTGTGTTCACTGCTTTGTTTAATGCTCTTTCAGATAACGATGATGAGCTGGGATTTGGAAAAGATGTGCGGAGCTCTGAAGAGGAGGAGGAAGAGGAGGAGGAAGAGCAACCCCGGGCACTGAGGGGAGGAAGGCATCACCTGGAGGATGAGGAAATGCAGGGAGAAGAGGACACCGTTCAGTCCAGGGATGCCAAAAGCGATGAGACAGAGGAGGAGTTCTCTAGGGAGTGGGAAGACACCAAGAGGTGGAATAAAATGGATGAGCTGGCCAAGCAGCTGACATCAAAGAAGCGCATGGAGGAAAATGATAGTGAGGAAGACCCAGATAGGTCCATGAAAAAGACATTTAGATCCCGCAAGTATGCCTTCAGTAGTCCAGAGGAGGACATGAGAAGGTCATGGAAACGTCACTCGAAGGAGGACAGCAGCGAAGGAGGCTTTCCACTTGCTCCCATGCCAGAGGAAAAGAAGGATGAGGAAGGCAGCGCTAACAGGAGAACGGAGGTTGGTGTACGTAGGCTTAAAAATAAATCCCACCCAGTTATCCAAACTGTGCTTGGAGATGTGGATGGTATATTGGCATTAATGTAGACAGTAGTGGTTCTTTGTGACATTAAGCTGATGCTTAATGAACTTCTAGTAATTCAGCCTCAGGTATTATTGAAATTTGCACCTGGCTGTGCCTTGGTTTTTATCCTTGTTTTAGTGACTAGTGCAAAAGCATTCCCTGCCCCCCAGAGTCATGTCTCCCGTGACAGGACTTCTGCACTGGCCTCTGCTGGACATAGTGACCAGAGCTATATCTGAGCCTAGGGGTAGACCTTGTCTCCCAAAGCCCTTCCAAGTCAAAAGGAATGCTTTCCCTGTCTCAGGGATGGAGTGAGTAATGTCAGACCTCCTACAGAGATGGTGAGAGACTGGGGGCACTGGAGTGGAAATGGTTGATGGGTACAGCAATACAGCTGAACCAGGCTTCCAAAGTCAGATCTCCGTCCTTGATACCTTGTGTGAAGCTAGGTAGTAGCTCAGCACATCCCCAGCAGCCAGGAACTGCTCATGGGTTCACCATTGTGCTGAGGCCCAGCTCCAGCACAGGAATTGATTTGGGATAGTACAGAAGGCTGGGCAGTGGGGCTGGGCTTGGGCTTTGTGGACCTGGGACAGGCCATGATCAGGTGCCTGGAAACAGGCTGAGGCAGCAGGTGAGAGAACCCAGTTGGCTCTCTTGCCTCCAAAACACCCCTCTTGACTCAGTTATGCACCAAACCATTGGCCAAAGATTGCCCATCAGCAACCCTCCCATGAGAGCATTTCCAGTTGTGTTGGTTCAAAGCAAAGCCAAAAAGTCTCTGCTCAGAGCAGGGATGCAGTGGGGTGGGCTGCCTCATCTGCCTCCTCACCCCTATCTGCCCACATCCCACATCTCTGCCCCGGGGAGGTTGCTCCCCACCTGCCCCTGCCAGTGGCTCTGGGGTGCACCTTGTTTTCAAGGTATCAGACTCAATCTCCAAAGGGGCAATGGAAAAGAGGCTGCTGAGGCTGCAAAACTGCTGTGTTTACAGCTGCAACAAGACTTTTTTGTTTGTTTGGTTGGTTGGTTTTTTAAACTAGATCAGGGCCTCTGGGAGTCAGTGAGAAAGTATCAAGACCAGGAATGCAGCAGTGAGGGAAAGCACAGACTCTGGCTGCTGTTCTGTCCCCTCTTTTAATTTTTGGGCCATGGGGCTGTGTGGCTTGGCCAGTGATACCAGCGTTGGCACAGATACGGGCTGTGTGCTGCCCCCTGCACTTTCCGGGGCTCAGCATGTGGGGCCTGGCAGAAGCTAGCCAGAGCACACAGGCAGTGGTTTGGGTCTGACCAACCTCTCTTTGGGTGCTGTAGAGGATTTCAGAACCTATTTTACTCCCTTTCTGAGGGCACTAGTTGCAGCCCAAGTTCTCCTCCAGCAAGGAGCCTCAGTGAGCTGCTCTCTGACCCACTTCAAAGAAAATGTAACAGCTTCTTGGGCACCCTGGGTGCTTGCAGGCACCCTGAGCTGTTGCCACCCTACTGTAACCAGAGCTTTCCCAGGGCTTGAGCTAAGGGCCCAGTGGAAGGGCAGGGTGACTTTCTGACCTGTTCAGGAAAATAGCTCAGGAAGAGGAAAAAAACCAACTTATTTTTACATACTTCCTTTACTCTTCTCACACTAGCCACATGCAGTGGCTCAGTCAACTTGTGGTTGGCAGCTGCTGAAGGCAGCAGCAAGGCTTTGCTCTGTCCATGCAGGAGGGGGGCTGTCACCTTGGCTCTGCTGATGCAAAATGGTACAGCACTAACTTTGCTCACACAGAGCCTGCTGCTGCTGTGCTGAGTGCATGGTCTGCAGAGAGCCCAGCTGACCACAGCTGTGAGGGACAGGCAGAGCTGGGACTGGCAGCGAGGCAGGGCCAGTTGGATATGACCTGAGTTCAGGCAAAGCCATGCAGTCAGGTATCTGAGTATCTGCACTAAATAAAGCAGCTACAGGTGACAGCACAGATACACAAGAGCCAGTATAGAAAGACCACCAATGGATGGGCAGCTTGAGCCTTTAAATTGATGGCATCCTCAGTCACTATTTTCCCAGGAAAAGTATCTTCTGCTAACTAAAGTGCAAGCAAAGACCCAGGGGCAGGGCGGAGAGGGGACACTGCTGTCCCCTGCATGAGCAGGGCACATGCTGCACTTCCCCCAAAGGAGGCAGCCGTGCCCATCCTGGTTTGAGGCCACTGACTCAGCGCCAGCACCCAGCACTGTGTGGCAGAGCCTGCTCTGTGTCTGGAGGCACAGACCCACCGGGGGCTGCCCTGCCCTGCAGGGGACTGGGGAAGGATGGCAGCTGCACGTCTTGTCCCCACCACTAGATGCAGGAATTACACATTAGGGCAGGAGTAATCAGTGTCGTGCACAGTCGCCTGTCCGGAGGGGCAAATGCAGGCTGAAGCGATGGGGCAGGACAAGGCTGTGCTCCTGCCCCAGGCAAGGCTTTCTGTAGCTCTGGGGGCGAGGGCTGCCCGCCTGTGGCCACTGACACATTTGCTGGGCTTTTGTTGCAGGACCAGGAGCTGGAGAGCCTGGCTGCCATCGAGGCCGAGCTGGAGCGCGTCGCCCACAAGCTGCACGAGCTGAGGCGAGGCTGAGGGCCCCAGCCCTGCCTGTGCCGGCGAAAGCAGCGCCGCCGCCCTCCTCCCTCCCGCCGCGCGTTCATTTCCTGATCTAAGAGCAATTAAGCCGAGCAGAAGCACCGTGCCTAGGAACCGACCTCGCTAGCACCCAGGCCTGCCTCCCTCGCCATAGTGTTGTGCTCATCGCCGCTGCCTCACCTCATGCTCCCCTCTCCACACGGATGCCCACACACCTGACAGGATGCCTGTGGGTGTGAAGTGCAACCTACATGTGTATTTTCTGTCTGGGTGGGTTTTTTTTCCCTCTTTTTTTTAAAAAGACAGGACAGCTTTCTAGAAAGTTCTTTCACCGGTAGTTTCACTGGGTAAAAAACTGCAATAACTTGTTATCTTTTGATTAAAAGCTGAGAACTCTGACTGTAATATATTCTATATAAAAAATTTATCTAAGGAAAAATAAAACTGTAGTGGGTTCCTTCCTTTGTTTTGACAGCTTGAGTGTTGGTTGTCAGCATTGCTGCAAGGCCTCTATGGTGCTGCAAAGAGGAGGGGAATGGAGGCTCTCCTCACCACAAACACACCACGATGGTGCTCCCCTCCTTACCCAGGCTCCAGTCCTGCTGCCCTTTGGGGCCTGGCATCAAGGACACTTCCCCATGGTCCCAAGCACTGTGGGGCTCTCCCTGCCCAGCCAGGGGCCGCTGGTGCTGTACAGCTTGGCCTTGGCACTGGGTGTCCTGGGTGCTCCAGTGGGACCTGGATCACATCTGAGGCTCATCGATGAACACAGAGAGAAAACAGGTAAAAGTTTTAACACTGGGGCAATACTTGACCAAGTCAAGCCATGTGGACAACACAGGAGGAGATTAGAAAAAAGACAAGTAACAAACAGGCCAGTCAGGAGGAGAACTACCAGTCTGTGCTTCCCTAGAGGTGAAGGCCCATCCCAAGGAGATGCCCCTCCTGTGCCCTGGCTCACAGAAGCCATGGTGGCCAGCTGTCACTGTGCTTACAGGAAGAACTTTCTATCCTTCGGGCTTCAGACCACAGGGCAGCTGGAGGACTGGTAGTACCTGGGCTGGAGAAGGTGGCTCCAAAATCTCTGAGCACTGATCATATTTTTGATGCTCTGTGTGCATTGGCAGGAGAGGGACAGATCCACACACTGCCACAGTTGTATTCCAGACGCCCTAGTCTGAAGTTCAGTTCTCTCCCATCACCTGCAGCCCACAGAACAGCTGAGATGGTCAGGGAACAGCTGCCAGGCTTTGAACTCGACTCACTCCTTTATTCTGCAAAAACCCTCATTGCTGTTGGCCTGTGGAGTGCATTGCACAGGGCATGGGCATGTGGGGTCCCCTGGCACAGGAGGTGTGTGGTACCCAGAGCTGTCCCCCATCCACAGGATGAGCTTCCCCAGGGAGGGCCAGGAGTGGGCACTGCCCTCGCCCCCAGCCCTGGGCAGCTGCTACTAAATGGGAAGAGGTGGTGTGAGGCCAAGACCCAAAAGCTGCCCTGGCACAGGGCACAATACAGGACAAGGCACTGGGCAAGAGCCTGGCTGGGGAAAATGCACTGGAGCGAGTTGTGAGTCTTTCTCCTCTGATCCTGAGGAGATCACACTATCTTTAACCTGAGGGAAACACGCAGGAACCAAAGTCAAACTAAAGATGTTGCACAGAAACAGTACTAAAATGTCAATTAGGGAGTTAATCCACCTAGAAAAATCTCAGTTCACATATTGATCTTCACCTAATTTAAATTTGAGTACTGTATTTTTAATCTGGATATTGAATATTGTGAATATATTGTATTTACAGCTGGAACAGGTTCACCAGGGAAGTGGTCACAGCACCAGCCTGACAGAGTTAAATAAGCATTTGGACAACACTCTCAGGCAAATGGTGTGATTCTTGGGGTGTCTTGTGCAGGGCCAGGGGTTGGATTTGATGATCCTGATAGGTCCCCTCCAAGTGGACATATTCTATGATTTAGTTTCTCCCCTTTTTTTGTGACAAGAGTCTTTGCCAGTAGCAGCACCCATACAACTCCTTGCAAACTCAGGACTACATGTAACAATAAATTCACCCTCAGACCCCCACCACACCTCCACCAAAACAAACAAAAAATCCCCACTAAACCAGAAAAACCAACCTCAAAGCCAAGAAACCAGGCAACTCCCACAGAAACGTAACCACGTCCAAAGGTGTTAGACAAGATTTTTTCACAAAGGATGGCAGCAGCAGACAGAAATTGTCCCTACCCGATACAAGATCAACAAGAGGAAAAACACTGTTACTTGATGGAGCTACTATAAATACTGTCTTAATTGGGTAGTCAAGTAATCACAAATATTTGGGACCCAAGGTCTTTGTTCAGAGGGAAAGATGGTGTTCAAGGCCTGAGTGTAGGGCTGCAAACAACTGCACTCAGAAAGGATGTGAACATCAAATTCCCACGAAAAACTCCCCTGATGAGCTGCTCACCTTGCTGCCCTAGCTACTCAAAGAGGAAGCAAACTAGAACTTGTTATAAGGCATTTATTTTCATTATGTGTTGTAAAGGGACAATTCTCTCTTCAAAACAATTACAGAGATAATGCCACGATACCTACTGCATATTGCTTTACTGTTGAAACCAAAACATTGTCCAAAACAGGTGCTTGGCAAACAAAAACAAAATTAATATATTACCATTAAAATCAATGCTGTTAGATGAAAGCACCATCTCCACTGTCAGATCTGATCAGTCATGCAATTGAAGACGCCAAATAACAAGTATTTTGGGTTTTACAGTAAGCCATGATCTTTTAAGGGTTTATATAATTCTATACAAATTTAAGTACAAAATGGGAATTATGTTTCAGAAATCATAGTGAACCAGGCCAAAGCGAATCACAAGACACACTTGTTAACACTGTACAGCTGGATTTGAACACAGATACCAATGAACTTCCGAAACTGAGCACACGCACACAATGGTCCCCGAGATTCAGCCATGCTTGGGTGGGGAGCAGTGCTGGACACTGAAGGACAACATCCAACACTGTTCACACCCAGAAGGCAAATTTGCTCAAAATTGTTGGGATGCCAAGGAATTGTTGTTACTCCATTTTAAGAACGACAGTGTTTTCAGTATGTGGTTGTCACAAGGGTATACACAAGCTGTATCAAATACTGAATCAGAAATAAATAATAAAAGATACATCTAACACATCTTTTATTTTTTAATATTTTTTTACAGCACTGACTTTACAAGAGGATAGACAACTCATTTTTAGGGGCTGCTAACATCTGAAACAAAGAAGTCACTATTTTATACTCAACATATTCTCAACCTTTTAATAACTTTATATATGTATATATGACTTTTCACACAAAAAAAAAGTAGTTAAAATAATTTATATCTAGAAACTACTGTGTAAAGAATGAAGGAGGAAATAAAATGTGGGTTTCTTTTAAAATGCTGGAAGAGGAAGACCTGATTTTTATGAACTCCATTTGCTATTGGAGCTATTTCTGGAGTTTCAAGAGATTTCCCGGCCATCAACAAAAACTTCCCAACACATCGGGAGCCCTCTGCAAACTCATGACATGCTGGGTAAGGTCACCTGCTAATGAGCTCATGTGGGCCACAGGCACCTGCTATCATCAGCCCCAGTGGATTCAGGGTAAGAATGATGGAGAGGAAGAAAACATCTCCCCATATTGCTACTGAAACCCACAGAGAGAAATTCTGGACAACTGGTACTATGATGTCCACTGGCCAGGATTTTACTCCCATGCCCTACCCTCCTTCTGCATCACAGATACAGGATGTTTTTCTCTCAATGGATTTTTTTTTTATTTCCACAGGAAAGCTGCCCCAAGAGCAGGGTGAAAACTATTCTCTTTGCTTGCTACAAATGCTCCTGTGCTTGTGTTGCTGAGGAATCACTTCAACATCTCCATTTATACCTGGATCCTCCCAAACTTCAACCATCTTTAGTAACATCTGTGGCCATGTAAATGTGACAGAATCCATGGAGGATCTGAAACCCATCCAGTCAAAAGCTCAAGTGTTGATGGCCTGGATCCACATAGGGTGAACAGTGAAAGGAAAGGTAGTAAAGATGTGGGAAGTACTTTTCTGGAAGTTACATTCCTCTGAAATAGATATTAAAGCAATATTACAAATAAAATCAGCAATGTGATCTGCAATGGCATGTTCATTTATCTATGAAAGCAAGAGGAGATTATATTAGAGGAAATAGATTAATCTACAAAAAGCATTTTCACATATTCCTAATTACAAAACACACACCATAAAGTAATTATATACTGAATACAGAATTCAATACATCTCTTACTAAAAAGGAGAGAGGGGAAAAAAATTAGCAGGGTAATGCAAGTGAACTCCCGCAAGTGTGTGCATGGGGAGACTGCTACAAACTCAAACTCTATTCACTAAAAAACCAAAATCCAAGATGTTCTGCACAGCTGTGGAAGGCAAGGCTACAAGCCAATGTGGAAAAGCCTGACTCACTTGTTGCTGCTGCCATGCAAAGACTTCAAGAAACCAGCATTAGTCTAAGAACTGATAAGTCTGGATTTTTTAAATTGGATGGAAACAACAGGAGCATTTTTCCTTTGTTTTGCTTGATTTTTTGCCAGCCAATTCAAACACCTCTGACCCCATTTATTCTGTTGCCTTTGGAGTGTATTCTGCCTCCATTATCTAACCACTACTCTACTTGGTTGTTCCCTGGCTGGATACTGCTCACAGTTAATCTAGAAAACTTCAGAAAACTTTATCTTGAGCAATCCTTGTTACCTCCTGATGCCTCCAGGTTGGGTTCTTAATTTATAATCATCTACAATGAAAACAAATTAACCTGGCAGATTTCCATCTGTGCAACCTGCTGCAGACCTCCTCTGCAGAAACATTCCCACATTGACGATGGAGATCTTTAAACAGCTTTAGCATTCCAACAGTTTGAATAGTAATAATGAACCTATCCTAACTTACTGACCAGCCCAGTCCATCAGTGCCTCAGCACAAAGGCTGCACAGCCAGACACCTCAACCAAAGGCAAAGCATCATTGGCCCAGGGGTCCTGCATTACACAAACCACAAGTGCTAGCACTGATGCTGATGGTCTGGTTGCATTGCTGCAGTTGGCTTCCACATAATGATCAGGATGTTCTGGCACAGGCTACAAAGTCAGGCACAATGCGGCCAAGTCACCTACAGGGGGAAGAGAGTGACTTTACATCACAGGCAGCAGTAATACCACTCAAGTTCTCTTCAACAGGGAAAAATCTGCTTCACCTGTTTAAGTTAATTATGTAATTAAAGTGGAAACCAGAGTCTCATCTCCACCATGCTGACACAAAACCTGGAGAAATTCCAGTCAAGCTAATGGTATTCTTGTGGATTTCAAACAGCGAAGCAGAACAGTAATAAATCCCTAAAAAGCTAACTGGTGACCATGTAATTTTAATACAATTGCTCCCATCAGCACAGCAGTAACAGCTATGCCTCTGAAAACACAGAAGAACTTTTTTTTAACCCACAATAAAAAGAATTCAAACAGACATTATGGAAAATCTCCTCAGATTGTCTGCAATTTTAAGAGCAAGGGCATTCTGGTATGGTCTAATGTGACTACACTCCTCTACTTTTATAAAGAAAGACAAGACTACAGAATATTAACTAACTTACAGCAAAGATTATCTTAAATCAAAACTATCCTGAACTAACCAAATGAGGCAGCAATTCAGAAAAGCACTTTAGCACAAGCTTAATAACATACTCATGCTCGAAAGTTTTGCAATAACATAATTCTATGTCTGGATACTTGGTAATTTACAGTTTTGGCTTTTACAAATTGGTCTCCCAATTTGCCCCTGTGATTTAGCAACATTCTAGTATATGAGCCATTACCTTAATTTCTGTAAGGAAATATAGTAGTACAGCAAATGCATGGTAATTTATTTCAAAACTCTATTGTAATGCCACATCACAACAGGTACCTGCATAACTGCACCTGGTAAATTAAAGTGATACTGATACATTCGATAAATTAAAAATAAATTACAGACTATGGGAAAAATGTCACTGATCACACCAATGACCTAAACTTGTTTTCTAGTTACTGCCAAGGTCTGGAGTAATATTTAAATATAGTATTTCTGCAAGCATTCAGAGAATTACAAAATAAATTTCTAACAATCATTTGTAAACAAGTTTAAAATGCACAATTATATTTCAGTAGTTTATTTTGGAGAAAAAAAGCAGTGCAAAATAGGCCAACCAAAACTCAGAAGGCAGCCAGGAAAATAAAATTCTTATTTGATGTTCTAACTAGGAAACAGCATACAGACATTTCCACTGGATCCAACACTCAAATTCATGTAAACATACTTAGTTTGAAACATCTTGAGTTAGTAACTCAGTTCTAACATCATTGCTTCATCCCCACCACCCAGTAAAGAAACAAAAACCAAAAAACCAAAAAAAGCCCAAGCCATTGTAATAAAGGGAGAAACAGGCAAGTCTACAAACACTCCACCAGCTGGTTACAAGAAAGTACCATACAAAAATATGTACTGGCAAGTTCCTTCCTGAGGGTATCTTTTGTTACACACGTAACATAAAAACACTTTTTATTTTAAACAAACAAAAACAAACCCCAAACTGTAGATGTCAATTCTATCTTAGTCATGGCTTTACGAAAGGTTTGGTCTATCATGAATACTTTTATAAACCCTTACCTATGTACATCTGACTCACTCACACCACAGCCATCCGAGACCTGCGAGCTGCAGACAACACGGGATCCAGCAGCCTCAAAGCACACAAGGGTTGTGAAGCGTGCCCAGCTCAGAACTGATCTGCAACACTTGAGGAAGTTGGCTGTGCTTATGTGCACCCTGGGAGCTCACTGATACCTCATAAGGTCCTTCCAGTCTCTACAGAAATCATTTAAAGTTAGTAATCCCTCTAGAGGTGGAATCATCTGCTATTGTGTAAATCATCCTGAAAAAGTCAATCCTGGATACAGGAAATTCCTAAGAATGGTATTTTGGAAGAAGACCAATATCTCCTAAGGAAAAAGCATTGTTTACATAAAAGAACTGCTCCACAACACTCCTCAAACTTCTTCCCCTCCAGGACTGGTACCATCAGGTAGGGTGGTGACATCTTTCACACAGTTTAATCCTCTCTCCATGATCTAACTGGGCTTTAAGCTCTAGATCCTTTCCTTTTGAGTAGCCATCTCACACATGATACTAACCAAACTGGTATCAAATGCTGCAGTGATGGATGCTTTATGAACACGTGCCAAAAAAAAGACAGAAATTCCTGCATTTGCAAGCTAGGAGCTTAACTAAGGAAATTTTCTTAACACCACCCTTTTAAAATGTATTTTAGGGCTAATAAGAGGAAGAGAAGGCCACTTCTACCAAAATAGTGTCTCTGTTTTCAGCACTTGGCTATTTCCAATATAGTGTTCAGAATTGGCAAAAGTTGCAGGAATTCTCAACATCAGAAGATGCTGCCACACTGGAACATACCTCAAGAGATACAGATTGGCTGTGCTGTAGTTTACAAATAGTATAAAGCACGGTTGTAAATTACTATATGGCCTCGCCTGGCAGCTTGCAACAAAGTAATGGGGTCTCCCAAGCTAGAGCTGTCCTGTACTTCTACCTCATATTAAGGTACACAATTTTGTTTATATTTAATTTACAGAAAAAAATGCACAACAGGCATGGATCTGTGGTAGGCAGCAACTGTGTTACCCCTCAGGATACAGAGATCAGGTGTGCTGCTCCAAGGAAAATGCACAGCTCTGCCAGCCTTTTCCCAGAGCTGTCCCAGAATCCTCACAAGTGCAATGGAGGAAGAATTAAACTCTCTACTAAGAGATGAGCCGCTTCCATTAACTCTTCTAGGACTTCAGCAGACAATTGAAAGCCTGTTATTTAATCTACTAAATGACTCAACCTAAATACTGGCACCCTCTCTGGGTGAAACGTTGCTGTTGGCAAGTGTGGTTAGAAGCTGACTTGAGCGAAACAGTGAGGCCTGGGGAGAGAATGGCAAAGCTGGAACAGGGATGGTCACCTTGGTTCTGTGCCCTGCGTAAGCAGGCTGCTCTGTCCTACTCAAAGTGCAATGGCTTCACAGCAAGCTACCTGCCAACATCTTGACTGGTCAACATTTCAAGAGATTTGGTTTAGTGATACTGAAGTTGTCTTAACTTTCTTTTGCAATGGCCTATCTGGAAAAAAGGAGGAACAGGGAGTTTTTTAGGCAAAAATCTCTAGCACTGTTACATTCAGACACTGCATTTCAACATTATTATCTTCTTGATACAATGAGGTCCGATTTTAAAATGCTGGTCACCAGTGATTAAAAAGAACAATAGAAATGAAAGAGCAACCCTCCCACAATGAAAAGACTAGTGTTAAAACACGTGTGTGTAAACTCACTACAGATTTGCAACTGGAATCTGATGAAATGGATCTGGATCACTTTCTCACTCTTCCCCTTTCAGTCTGTTTCATCAGCGAATTAGGTTAAATCAAATGAAAGGTTTTTTTATTTTGGTTTTTTTTTTGTGTTGTGTTTTATGTTGTTTTTTTTTCCATTTTTTTCTCAAATGTATTTTTAAAGCCTGATCTGGGTCTGGGACCACAATTTGATTCCCTGGGGCTTTTTTTATGTCCATGGCATTGGCAAGTTATTGAGAAGAAGCTTTTGTTGCCAATGTAGCAACACAGTGCTGCTGGAAGCTGGGGGACACTGCTGAGTTGCAGCCTAGTCTCTGGTGTTGCAGCTTTACTGAGCTGTTGGTCTCGCTTTCCACAATCCAGGAGGAGTCTTTTCCCATGACGCTGAGACAGCCTGTGCTAGCACAGCATATCCGCTCGTCCATGATCCCACCGCTCTGCTCTGCCAGGAGCTTGCTGCGGTTTAGCTGGGTCACCTCAGGCACCTGACCCTGCAGGACAGCAGCTATGTGATTCAGCAGATCTGTGAAAAATTCAGAAACACCCTCGTAACCTGAAAAGAGAAAAAAATAAAGGAGAGGAAAAAAGGCAATTAAGTAATTTCCTTAGCTTCTTTGTATTTTAACAGTTTATTTCTTGGAGTGTCCTTGCCCTCCACTGATCATAAAAAGGCTGATAATAAAACTGATAATAAAAAGACTCTTTCTCCATTACATCATTTTAAGTGACAGCAGAAGCAGATCAGCATAAAGAGAAACAGAGAGTCTTGCAATAAAAATAGTTTTCCAATGAGAAAAACTATTGTCTTTCAGAGTTGCTGCTTCTTTTTCCTCCCAAATATATTTACGTATTTTAGGTATGTTCTGTCATTTATTGCCAAGTCCAGGTTTTTCCATAACTTACAAACTCCCTGGTATAACACTGATCTTTTCCATACTGCTTCCAGGTTTACTGTGGCAAGTAGCTCTAATGCAGAGCTTCCTTGAGGGTCTGGACCCTCTCCAGAATTTGCCCAGCAATACCCTCAGTTAGAGAAACCTCAGAGGTTTTAGCAGGGCTGGCATTATACCCTACAGAAAAGGCAACTCCCCACTGTGTAAGAAGTGATGTGATGCTTGTCTAACCTAACCTCACCTGACACTTAAAATGTGTTTGCTGCTATGTCTTAAAAGCACCCGAGGGACAGGAAATGTATATCAATGAAAAAGTATTTGATAGAAACATCAGTCAATTATTTCAGTACTGAAACCACCTTTCTGCATGTTCTCTTAAGTGATTCCACACAATTTACAATGCAGTTTAATAACAAGTTTCCTGGTTAAAACAGTTGCTCAAATACCAGTAGAAAAGACAGTTTTTGGTGACACAAAGGGTGGCAGTGGGTGTACAGAGCTTCTGGCTCTATTTTAAACACTGTGGTACAGGCACAGTTTTATTATTGCATTTCATTTTAACACTGAACCAGACATGCGACATATGGGTACAAGGTCTTGAAATGGATCTTAACTGCTACTGCATTACCTAAAATTGTTATCAGTTTGCCTTAGTATTTAGAGGTGACATATGACATTCAGTGTTATTTAATGGGATAGGCTGATTGTTTTAAAATGTCTATAAAAGTATTCTGGAAGTGACCTGGCATTAATACAGGAGACTGAAGCAATAAATAAGTTTAAAAGACCCATGTGAACAGCACACATTCACACAGCAGCACTTGAGCAGAACCAGAGACCACAAAGTAAATGCACATTTTAAAACACTTTTAGTGATGTGATCACTGGGCAAAAGAGTTCCTCAGATCCATAAATAATTCAATTTTAATTTCCATTGTCCTGTAAAGACCAATTTCCTTAGGCAAAAAAAAACCCCTAACTTCCTGGAAAACATGAAGTAAGACTATAATTTCACTCATAATAAATGTGGGGATTTTATGGTGTATTTGTAAGCCATATGTCAACCAATTAACTCTTATTTAGGCTGCTACATTACTTTGGATTTTATTGCACTTGGTCTCAATTCTCCTGGATACATAACAGGCCACTCAAAACATCAGTAAAGTGAGACAACAGCTCACAGTTTTCCTTTCTCAAAGGCTCTTGAAGGGATTCACCAAACAAATGGCTCATTTCAAAACACTGAGTTTCCCAGTGTCTTGCACAATAATTCACTGGTCGGCAGGGGGCAGCTAGAACTCCTAGGGCTGGCCATGGGAGTCAGAACAGGATCTCCACCCCTTGGACAGAAGTGTTTGTTACGCTTTCTTGCTTATGTAAAAGCCATGGGATTAGCCTTCAAATCTACTCAGAGTGCTTCAAACACCCTGGGAATAAGCCATCTCCATAGTAACAGCTTTAATATTCAGAGAGGAGATCCATAGTACCCCAGCGTGTTCTGTGTCTGCTCATTGAAAACAAACTAGCCTTGTAGGAGGGCACCTGGCAAACTCACACAGAAGTTGCTTTAAATATTTAACAGGACAAGATGGCCAGTTATTCTGTCCTGAAATCAGCAGATGTTAGTGAAAGGAAGCTGTACATAACAGGCAGGCTCTGTCTGTGCAAGCCCTCTGCACGCTCAAGGAATTCTGCCTGGTCATTCAGAAGAAACTTCACAAACTTGTAAAAAATACAAGAAAGGGAGGAATAGAATGAGGTGTCTCAACTCTTGCTTCACAGGACACCTGGGGAAGGCTGCAAACTGTGGGTATTGCCTCAGCTGGTTCAACTAGGCTCCTGTAGGCCTCTCAAACAGGTCAGTTGTGGGACATCACTGTGCTGCAATCATAACTAAATCAAGAAGTGCAGATTATATTACACCTTCAGAAACTACTGGCAGTGAATTTGGGATTCGTGTCACACAGGGAATCAGTGGGAGGATATAAGTTTTGCATGCCTAAAACATAACCTGCATGAATCATGCTCCAGCAGGTGCTATCCCAGCACTGTCCACTTGAAATGCCTGTCTACAAGGTGCCTAAATTTTGCTATACTGAAAACAGTCTCCAGAGTCCTCTGGCTGAGCATGGATAGAAAGGATGTCCACTCAGCAATGCATCTGAAGACAAGTGCCCATCTCTGTAAGCTTTGGTGGAGGAAAGAAATGGCTATGAACTTTTTAAAGCTAGCTTTATAAATGCTACCTGTCTGATTTTTCAGAAACTCTCCCTGATCTGGCACACTTGGCTTTTCTGCATCTTTGCCTGGTCAAAGAGAAATGGACAGCCCATATCCCGAATTTACAGCAATGTCTTTACACACACAAAGTGCATGTTCAGATTTGATGCTTCCAGCTACCACGCAGATTCACCAGAGCCAGCAGTTCACCTGCATGGTGACAGCTCCTGGGGCTGGGTGAGCTCAGCCACAACCACAGGACAGCAGGCTACATGGAACCTTTTCTCTCACTTATCTGAGGTCAGACAAACACAACTCCCACATGCTACGTGACTGTGCCCACATACTGTGTGACTGTGCCTACAGTTTGATACCTCAGCTGGTAACCACTGCTAAATATAGTACCAGTAGTTTCCCACAGAACAAAATATACAATAGGCCTTTTAGACATTTATCTTTAAAATCTTTTTGAAGAGTTGTTGGTGCTAATGGAGCAGATAACAGACAACATCCTCCTACAGGTACACCTGCTCTCAATTCTGCTGTTAAACTCATCTCAAGATGACATCCATGGAGGTTCAAATGAGCTTCAAGCCCAGCAAACACAAAAGATAGCACACAGGAAAGGCAGCAAGCCTCTGGACAAGGCTTTGGTCAGGCTTGGCCCCAAGCCATGGCTTGAGTTCCATGAAAGAAGCTGTGAATACTCTTTAAAGGGCACCTCTTCCCCTCCCTTTTTCAAGCAGTGGTGCAGAGATAATGCCCAGGAGGGTTGGCTGCCGTTTGGCTCTACTGCAACTCTTGAAGGCTTGATGATTTGAGGAAGAGGAGCAAGAGAGGGCCCTTCCTGGGACTGCACTGAGCCAGGAACAGGGCCCATTGTTGATATAGTCCATCAGTGGCTCTTTTAAGGTGGGCTGTGCTTGAACTTCTCACTAGCAAGGCGATGGTTCTGTCAAAAAAGTCAGTCATTGTAACTCTTCAGCCTTTAATCATTCTGGCCCTTGGAGGGAAATGCAGTTGTCTGTGCTGAACATGCTTTTGAGCAACACAGTATTCTGTGTTGAGGTGTAACTTTGCTTCTGTTGCATTTTACCCCATTGTTTCTTCTCTGACCTCAGCAGCCCTTGAGAACAATGGCTCCTGTCTCTCAGTTCTGCTACCTTTTACAGATTTGAAGGCAGTTTTTTCTCTCCTCAGCTTTCTCTTCCATATGTCTGGGCCCTGCTGCTATCCTCTAGTTTTCCTCCAACTGGTCATCAACCTATCCCAGGGTGATAAAGTCAGTAGTTACCTTCATGACACACACGTTCACCACCAAAAAAAACTGCTGTGTGAGACACAATGTAGATCAGTGCATAAGAAACTTACCTGTGCTCTCAAATCTCCTGCACGGACTAAACCACTATTAGTTCAAACTCCCTTCAAAGAACAATTACTGTACACACTGAAACACAGGACTTGTGCTGAATATTGAAAACTATTGCCTTAAGGTGGAAGTACAGCAGAGCAGTTCTGAAAACTTAACGACAACAAGAAGACATTGGTCCTCTCTAAATATATGCCACATTGCTCTTCTCCAATGTGGACTTCAACATTTCAAGAAAAGGAGAATTTCAGTCTGTGCAAAGTACCAAGTCCAAAATAATCCTTGAAAAAAAAAACAACAAACCCAAAACCAAAAATAGAAGCACCAAACCAAAATGCAGGATACAGGATTACAAAAGAATGTTCTGTATCACTGACTTCAAGATCCAATGTGTGAAATAGAATTCTATTCATGAAACTGATATAGCTCCATCTAACACCCAACTGAGGTTGTTTCACTGCCCTGGGCAGAAGAGTGTTTTCATAGGTCTGCAAATTGCATAACATCATGTGGTAGAACCATGCTGGAAAGTGACCTGAGAATAGTACAGCTGAGTTTTAAGAGGAAGACAGTCACTGGGGAGATAGATAGACAAGGCACTACAGGCCAGTAGGACTAAGCACCTGATTTGAAAAACTGGGGAGACTGGGAGCTCACGATAAGCTCTCTAGATATAAAGACCCCACTGCCATATTGAAAACTTAAAGTCTTCAATGACAGCTTAAAGAAACTATGCAACAGCCTGTATATGTCTCTGGAAACAAACATCCCCGTGCAGGTAATGAGAGGAAATTCTTAGAAAGAAAACCCCTCTGCAAAACTGCATCAAAAGAGATGATGTATTCTTTTCCTGGGTTAGACTACTGAATTTAGCATAGGTGACAGACCATTATTGCCTCACCCTTATTCACACTTACAACTCCTTTTAACAATTCCAGTGATCAAGGACCTTGTTTAGTTGTTTCCAAGACATATGCTGCACTAAAAATGTGGAGGACAAATTTACCCACTTTTACATGCTCTAATCCATCCTTTTACTCCAGGACACATGAGAACCTGCAGGGATACCATCTCTCTACAGCAACTTCTGTGCATCTACAATTTTATCATCTTCAGATTCCTGGTAATTTTTTTTGTGCACAAATGTCTTTTTGTGGGGAATTAATTTGCACAGGAAGAGATTTTCAATGGAACAGTTTGTTGCTTCCACCCCTTCAACTTTTTTAATGGCACAGAGTCTGAAAAAAGAAGTAAACTTTAAAGGCTCTCCTAAAATAGAATTTACTATTCTTTTCCTTTCAGAATGAGGGCTAGGCCCAGAAAGGCTAGGTCCTAAGCACACAGTCACACACTGCAGTTCCTGAGCTTCCCTTTGCAGAGGAGGGCAAGACAGCTATGTTACAACTGGCCACTAAAATTTGACTGTATCTCCTAAGAGCTGATACTTCAGTTGCAAATTCCATATCTAGATTAGGGTTGTTCCCTTCCCAGATTGACCTGTATTTGATCTCAGAACCATCTGGCTGCCTAAGAAGTGATGACGTGAGACGGCAGCAGTAAAACTTGTTCCCCCCAAAGCAGGAGTGGAAAGGCCTTTCTTACCTGGGAATGCATTTATATCAATGACTGCATGCTGCCCAGTCTGATTGTTAATGATGATATCAATTCCAAAAAGGGAAACTCCCAGAGCTTGCCGCAGCGCTTTAGAGATTTCCCGGATGACGTCATCGTTTGGCCGCTCAAATACTCCTTCAATTTTATCCAGCTACAATGGAAAAAGGCACCTTAGTATGGGACTCTGAAGCAACCTTTTTAGGGGAAAGACTGATTTTCAGAAGTTTCCAGGTGCATATCTACCAAATCTAATTGCAGAGAACCAGTGACATGAAACCGAGAAAGACACCAAAGAGAAACTGCTTTCATAATTCAGAATCCTTCCTAAATTGGAAGTTCATCTGCTCTAAAGCATCTAGTTCTTCCTCTTCAGATTGGTGCAGCTAGAGAAGCAAAGCAGTGCAGGAATGAATGGAGAATCAGACTAACTATTTTAAGTACCAGATCTACACCTTAAAAAACATATATAGGTGGCATGTTGAATCCTGTGCTGAAAAAAGTTCTGGCTATCGTTGCTATTTCAGTGTAGATCAAGGTCTGTGTTAAAGGGCTGACAGGACAGACTCCTCCTGTTAGTTTAATCTGAGTCATACAATATAACTCAGCTGATATCTTAAGGGCAGAGCATACCTTTTATGTGGGTTTTCATGTATGAATTATTTTGTAAGTATTTATTAAAATGAGTGACTCAGGTTACTTATGACTGGAGGATGCACTCTTCTTTGCTTTTTAAACAACATGTTACACAGCAGAAGTTTGCTGTTATGCCTGCAGAAGCATGACTGGAATGTGTATGAGTGAGATCCAGGTAAACCACAGGAGCACATTCTCTAAGTCTGAAAGTAATTTTTTACTAATGGCTTCTCCTTCAACATAACCACAAAGGGATTTATGACTAGCAGAATTATAGTTTTAATATTTAGCATGGCTAAATATTGCACACAAAATTCAAAATTAAATACAAAACTAGTCCCCAGTAGAGCTTGTGAAACAGAAAAGAATCTCAAGACTCAAGAGATTGAAAGGACCCAGTGCTGTAAAGTGACTTTCTCAGTAGCTGAGTGCCCAAGAACTTGTTAGGATTCATATGAGCAAATCTTAGTAACAGGATTGGTAATGCTAGCATGAAACTGAGCAGCGTTCTGGCACTGCTGGTCTTGAAGGACACCCAGAAATGATCCCATGGTCACAGCTTGGGCATGCTCATATGGAAGACAACTACTGGCCCTCTATGACCTTGTGCCAACTCAATTTCTATGCTTGAATTTTCACTGTCTTTCCTCACAGAACTGAGTCCTAGAAGGATGATTTATGTTTAATAATCTCTCTGGACAGGAAAAAGCCACGTGTTTGCATCCAAAACCTCCTTCTTCCCTTTGCCTAGATTAGCCCTGGGTAGTTTGGGAAGCAGCACAGCCCTGCTACAAGTTCTTCCTCACCAGAGCTCGGTAAGGAAAACCAGAGGGGGACACAGTCATGCTGGTTCGTGGTACCAAACAGACCTCAGCCTGCAACACAGAAGCAGACAGCTTGTGAAAGAGAGTCACTAGCTACTAACACTTCCATAAGAAAGGATTAGATAGGTTTCCAGCTGCACTAGAAGGAAAAAGACCAAGTGTACTTACCGCTGTTAAGACAGATGAGGACTCTGGTTTGGAAACATTGTGGCTGTTGAAAAATATTGATTCTCTGTCTGCAATTAAAAACAGGTATAATAACTATACCAGATTGTAATTTCCAGAGAAACAGTGCAAGGAACAGTAGGTGGCAGTGCAGCCCCGGAATTCTCGTCCTGGGCTCAACCATCCACTCCACCCACGGGGCTCTCCTGCCTGCTGGCACTTGGCTGCCTGCACAGGCAGGGACCCACGGACAGATCACCCACGCTTCTCAGACCACAGATAAATAGAACCATGCACTGGGTGGTAAAAAGAAATCAGTTTCCGTTCCTTCACCAGAGCAAATTAACTAAGTTCAGTCAGATAATGAAGTTAATTTTTATTAATGTGTTACACTCAAAGTGACAGTTCCAAGGGGAAGGTGTGTGACAGAAGGGAGAAGCTGCACTCACTGCAGGTGGTAGGCTGGTAGAACCCAGGGTACACTGAGATCCCTGTGAACCTGGGCAGGGCACTGTCACCATGGCAGAAAGCAATACATTTTGTGGCCAGGACCTGTTCTTGTTTTGGAGGTACTACAGGAATGCAGGAGACACTCTGAGGTGACAGAAGTCACTAATGAACCACAGTGGAAGCCGTGGGGAGAACTGCACCAGCACCTCCCATCCTGCTGCCTCTGTGCTGGAGGTTTTATGGCTGAAAGAAATCCCCCACCATGTCTCCCTTTAGGATTCCCACCACAACTGATGGCATCATAGAGACAACCTGCACAGGAACACCCAGACCAAAGTCTCAGCACACAGGTGGCACCAGCAAGAGTATTTCTGCTGTGCTGGTCTCTGACTGGACATTCAAGAGCAGCCTCAGGGCTACATACAATAAAGACAGGAAAGCTGTGAAAATCCAAGTCCACTCTGCAGTCTGACCACCAAATACTCTTCTAGTCTTTCCTCTTGTTTAGAAATATCTTGTACTTTCAGACACTCAGCTCTTTCAGTGTCTCAGCCACCAGATCTGCTTATCTGTCAGATCTACCAGCTCAGGTTCCTGTGGCTCTGCAAACTCTCCTGATGTTGGTAAGACAGACAGACACTTACCCTAATCTCCCAACAAAACTTATTTTTATGTGGACTTCCAGACAACTTACAAGTCTTATACTAACAGATAAGGCATTAGCTAAGGCATTTTTAGAAGGATGCCTTAAAATGTTCCCTTCCAGCAAAAGTATAGACCAACTGTCCTAACAGTTTATATAAACACAGATTCTGGCCTACTTAATTTGATCAGGACATAGAGCAGACCTAAGTGTAAATACAGGCACACATAGCTACAGACAAGAACTTCTACCAGCATCCTACTACATCTATACTACCAAAATACGTATTTGTGTGTGTAATGGTGTGGTGAGCATATATGGACATATTAGAATCAGCAGAAAACACTAAGCAAAGTGACAAAAAAATGGCATTTGTTCATTCATGTCCTTTAGTTTGATGCCATCCTCAACTCCTGGATTTGTTCAGTTGCTCTAGCAGATCATGCTCCCATCCATGTGCTGCTAATTTTTTTATGCTTTTAGTGGGCCACAGAATGCAGTTCTCTGGAAGGGAGCTTTTTTCCATAAAGGAAATCTAAATAATCATTAATGAAAACCCTTCAAGTGTTGCTTTCTAGTGACATACAGAAGAATCACTCTCCTCACTGAGAAATCCATTCCTCCTTCTCCCCAACACAGCTGATATCTACAAACCAAAGGACACTTCCCACAACGATTTACAACACTAGGCCTCTCATGAAGAGGGAGGCTTGTTTAGAGTAGAGCACAAGTGATCTTTAATTTAAACACACATACCTATTCAGGTAAAAATAGGGAAAGGAAGTTCTGAAATGATGGAATCCAGGAAATTCTCTCCAAAACAGATTTTTAAACAAACTCCGGAACAAATGACACATGAACTTACTGTGAAGGAGGGAACTTCCCTCCCTCTCCCCCTTTCCACATGACATAAAACACTGCGTCTAACAGGTAATACTCAGGTTACCTCTACATAAATATTTACTATATGAATGTCATTGGTACGTATTCCAGAGCAGGTGAGTTATCTCCCTTCCTATTGAAATAATACAGAAGAGTAAACATGGTCTGTCAGACCCAGCTGACTTCACTTCAGCAGTCTTTTCACAGATATTTTCTTCTGAGATGTTTCAAGAATGGATATTTTTTTTTACATCAGTACAATGTACCTGAGATGCCTGCAGAGAAGTTCTTTAGAGATGGTCTTTTCACCACGGTGTAGGATTCCCCGACCACGAAAACTTTATAGAGCACAGCATTATGATTGATGAAGCTCTGAATGACGCAAGGGGGGCGAACAGCTTTGAGGCCCTCCTGGTTGAAGATGATCGCCATCTGGAAACACACACACACACACAGTTGTGCACAAGGCTGGCAATAATTTCATGTTTACCCACACCTGACAAACAATAAGGTGGAACATCTACTGGTGGATGTATATTGACCACATGTGAATTCCTTCTCAGCTTCTTGTTCTATTTCATTACGTTTCATTTAACTGACACACAGCTCTGCAAACACTATTAGCAGTGAAGCTTTCATTTTCCATCAACATTTTCTTCACAGCTCTTTGCAATTTCATTTGCTGCCTTTAGTTGGGAAGCTACTGCAACTGCAGGTACAACAAAAGGCTAAAACATCTGACCAACACAGATGACAAAGTTTGTGTTGAAATCAAGCCTGTATGATGAAAAAAATAGAGGAACATCTTTGTGCACTAGCAACATGAGTTCTTCCCCGCAGCTCTATTCCCCTGATTTGGTAAAGCCCAATTGCAACAGCCTAACACCAGGGCTTCACCCACACCATCAGAGAACATTTCTCATACTCTAGTAGTTCTTACTGCTAACAAATGCTGGCCTATCAATTTTACTGGCATGGTTTCACCCCATTACTCCAAACAGATAGTCCTCTTGAAGGCACTGGAATAAATATGGCCAAAAGGAAGGCATTTGTTGGGCCTTATGAATGATGACCAGCAGCTGCCTTAAACAGCCTGGAAGCAACGTTGGTAGGTGCCCGTAAATACTTTGATGAGACAGCTTATCTTCAGCACATGTTACACTGGTCTTTCCATTGACCTCTCCATTACCATGCTTACATGCATATATAACTATTATTACTATAGTGCCCCATTTTGCAGGTTTTTTGTTGAAGTATGGATTGTGCCATGGCTCCTACACAGAACCAGCAGCAAGCACCATTCTTGCAAAAGTGATAAAATTACATATCTGTGTGCCTCTACACAGCACTGAGGATACACTCAGGTTTGATCTCTATCCCCAGAGCCCTGAAAAAGCTTTGCTCTAATTATTTGAATATTGACTGAACTTTTGTTGACACCTTAGTTTATTTATGTAAAAAATACCAAATATATAATAGGTTTTGTTCTTCAAAAGCATGGCTATGGTAAACGATGTGGTGATTAATTACTCATAATTAAAAGTCTGAGCACATTTTTGTCCTTATTCCTCCTTATTTGGTAGATTACATTAGATCAAATAACTGTCTGCACACATGCACAGTAACTCAGATTAACATTTTCTGAGTTCAAGTCAATGTGTACATTCAATACCTACTCGCAGCTGATATTCTTGCTGTCTCTATTACACAGCACAGAGTGAACTTGTGAGTGGTAACAACCTGTGCAAGAAATTTCTCTAACAGACAGAATCATCCATCAAGATGATTCACAGCAGCAACATCATAACTCATTTGTCTCTTATTGGTGGCAAGAAACATTGCTCTCTTCCTTCTCCTGTGTGGATTGTTGGCATTATAGTGTCTACAACATCACACTGGCAAGAACTATACTGTTCCTATAGTGTTCTCTTCCACTATTAGTTAATTGATTCCCACAAACAAACAAGATGAACAGGTACTTATCAGCCTATTTTAGAAGTGTGGAAAGCCAGAATTGAGCTTCTCAGCACTGACACAGACCACTGGAAGCTACGTGAAGCCTCTCTTCTCGGCTCTGTGCTGTGCTAGCCCCATGGACTAGCACACAACCCATATAACTCCCGTGGTGTTGCGTTATGCTGGTTCACTGCCACGTCTCATGGTTTTTAACATGCATGAATAGAGCTCCAAGAATTTGCTTGCAGGGTGCACTTGCTCTTTGTTATCTAGCACAGACCTGCTGTGTCTGGCAGTAACGTGGCTACAATACTTGATATCATAATTTCCAACTAGCATTTCTCATTATAAATGCAGAGCTCTTTTGAAAGCAAAACAAAACATTTGCATCAAGAATTTTTACCAACAATGTCCATAAGGAATTCAATCTCAAAAAAACCAGTGATTTTTAGCCTTTTCCTTCCTGTCTGCTCAAATGCTCAGAAAAAAGAATTCTGGATCCATTTCTTCAGGCTTTGGGTCTCTCATGGCAGCTTTAACAGAGGTTAGTTATGTTCTGACCTGCTGGCAGCCAGGAAGCACAATTTTCAGCCATCATCTCTGTTCAAGTTTAACAAATGGTGCAGGCAAACTGGGGGTCAAGTGCCAAGCTGCTGAGGCCACGGCTAGTGCAGAGGCCATGTAGAACTGGGGACATCACAGGAAGGCTTAAACCACCTCACCTTAACAACAGCATGTGCTCACATGAGAAAAGTGGGGTCTGCCAGCCTCACGTGGCAAACACACACACCAATCCCAAACTCACACACCAAACTTAAACTCGAGCCTGCACCTTCAGCTCTCCTTGTTAGCCAGTACTTGAACTTTCTTAAGAGCCATCTTATGAAGAAAACCAGGTTTCTGGTCAGTGCTCTAGTTTCAGTGTCAGCTCTACACTGGAAATATATCCACAAACAATGAAGTAATTTACCAAAAGCCAGACAAGGAGTCATTAATAAAACAGACAAGAATTTCTTGCTTCTAGAACCCCCAACAATGCTCCATCTTTTAGACAGACTGTACTGTAAGTAGGTATTTATCCTATGCTTCCTTTGTAATTATTGACCAAAAGCAATTACAAAACAGTTCCACTCTGATTGTAAATATAATTTTGGATCACTCCTGAGAACTCAGCAACTCCAAAAGTGACAGCTACTACTACTATGTAAAGTACTGTGCAAAACTTCAGGCTCTTTTCCAGGAGTTCTCCTAAGCTCTAGTCATAAGTTCCTGTGATAAAGTGCAGACTGTGGCTGTATTTTAGTCCGATTTTTGCTCTGGCAGGAGGCTTAGATGTGTCTGCACTGTATGAAAGAAGATCAAAGATTCACCAGGGAAATAAAGTCCAAGACCAACTGCACAAGTACTGAGAGATTCATGCATTTCAGTTTGCAGTTGCAGAGGAACTCTTCACAGAAAAATCAGCAGGAAAATTGGAGTCTTAAATTCATTAACAATCCAGTCTCCAAGTGTTCTCAGGAATGACAGCTAAAAATTATAACAGCTGCTCTGGCAAACTAACGGGACTGTCTGCTGCCTTGTGAAATAAGCCAAGGTAAGGCCTGCCTGAAAAATCTCACTGCATTTTTAAAAGGAAGTGCTGGTCAGTCAAGATTTCAGCCACAGCCATTCTGCTCACCTAGATTTACAGTTTACTTCAGGGCCTTCAGCTCTCAGAGACACAGCAGCAATGTCTCGTAGTGCACGTTTCAAGAGCAGCTGGGAAACCTGGACTGAGGACCATGTGGTTTAACAAAGGAAGCCAGGAGTTAATGGAGCCAGCAGCAAGGGCTGGGTTCTCAAAACTGATCTGCAGTAAGCAGGAAGGCAGGAAGCACAAATGGAAAAGAATTAAAACAGGACTCAACTCACTTAAGTTTAGAGGAAGCTAGTCTCATAGGTAATGCACTCCTTCCAGGAATATGCAACCATTTTAGCTGCAATTGCCTTACAGGAAGGCAGATAAGTTCTACCAGTCCTGTTCTCCCCACAGATCTCACTGTGTTATTACAACTGAACGTGTCTGGAAACCATCTCTATTTGTTACTCCCTTCCTCTCAAGGAAAGCAGCCAGCTGCTCCATCTGAAGCACAAACCCACTTCTCATCTGTACCACATACATATTGGAAAAGTAACTTTCTGGGCTGGAAACTTTATTTAATAACCTCTTACCATAGGAGAGACTGAAGGAGATTTCTTGCAGACAAAGCTGACTGGAGACTACAAACTGCTAGAAGCAACAATATGACAGAAGCTAGAAACTGCTAGAAATAACTTCCATGTCAGGAGGTTCAAGTCATATTTGACTTCATTTCAGATTTTTGAAAAAATAATGGTTCAATTACACATGAAGGCGACATGGGGAAGAAAAGTCTTTTGGGCACAGCCCTCATTCTACCCACTACAGGATTGGAAATCACCAGCCAAGCCATCACAGGGGAAGTGGGGGACAAGACATAACTGGAAGCAGAGAGATAATACTGTGAAGTTTTTTAACTCACCTCATGAGAGTTGGTTCCATGGGCCACTCTGGTTTTACAAACTGGGCAAATAAAAAAGAAAAAAACAATTCACCACTGAAACACTGAAACAAACTCTTTATAATCCTATTCCCACCCACACATGCAAACACTGGAGTCCACCAGACCAAGGCATTGACTGTAACAGACACCAGTGACAATCTTTGCTTGAACAGTGTCCTCAATTACTGCAAAGCTCTGCTTGCTCCAAGCTCTACTCTCTCAATTCCTTCCTGTAACTAAGGTGCAAGCACAGATCGTTATTAGGACTAGACAGAGTTGCCAAGCATCAGCTAAGAAGTTAGTACTAGTACTGGGACTGCCATCCTGTTTACTCAGAGAGCATTTTCACAACTATGTATCTAAGGACACCACTGTCCTTAGAATGAAGGAACTGGGACACAGTGGAAACCAACTTATTTTCCTACCTCCCTGTTTTCAGGGAAGAGCAGGAAATGTAATGGGCTGAACCAAACATAGATGTAACTTATTTTTCACAGGCAACCATAGAGGGGGACAAAAAAGGCAGAGAGCCTAGCAGTTTTTCTTTCTCCTTCACATTTCTTATCTGCTCTGTATATCCTGGTTCTCACCTCCATCCTGATTAAGAGGAGGAGTAAAACCAGCAAGAAGAAAGAAACAACATGCTCCTTCTATTATGAGGCCAGAGAAGAGCTGAAGACCCTAGGAACCACACGATGACAAGAGCTGATGTTACATATGTGTTAAGCAGAGGAGATGAAAACTTGCAAGTAGTGAGGGGGTGGATAGGACAAGATTTCTTTGCAGTTTGTTGGAAGAATGAAATTGCCAGGCAAGAGGACAGGCAGCTGTGAAAGGCAGATAACCTGCACTAGAATCCAATGTAAGTTGGTAACTTGAAATTTTGGAAAGTGGACTACGATGTCTCACAGACATATGCTCTGGAGAGCTGGAGCATTTTTCAGCAAAAAAAAAAAATAGAGACGGGAAAAAGAAAAAACACTACTAGAATACCAAGATATATTAATTTTCAGTGCTATTTTGTAATGTCCTTATCATAGTGGGGTTGATTCAGACCTCCTGAATATATGCTGCTGACTACTGTGGACTAGTCAGTCTGTATTGAGACACAATGTGAAGAGAAGGGCAAAGCCATTCAGTGGGATTTGAAGTACTGCTTCACAATGCAGCTTCAGGAGACCTGGCTCATTTGGGAGAGCGATGGCAGGGAGGGCAAAACATGCTTTTTCCACGCAACTTTACCTCTGAACCTTACAAATGAGGCAAACACCAAGGGAACAAACACCGACTAACGATCCTGCTCACTTTATACTGCAAGGAATCAAATAAAGGAACGAATTAAAGCACAAGCCCCACAATGAAACTTGCTACAAAGCACAAACACTTCACAGCAGCTGTTTGAGCTGTGGGCCTTCGTCATCTGTGGTAACCCTCTTTCTTTTACCCTCTAAGATTATATTTGTACCCTGGACCAGCAAAAGGGAGACGTGGGTGAAAAAAGGGGCCAGTCAGCAAGGCAGTGATTTTCTCAAGAAAAATAATGAATGCAGCTGGCAGGAAAACATCTTGCACAAGTTCAGGGCAAGAGGCTAACTTTGTTAGAACTATTAGAATTTCCCAGGAATGCATGTTTACTGTAGCGAGGTGTTTAAAGTAAGGAACAGCAATAAAAGGCAAAGTAAAAGCTGATAGGGAGGGGGTTTGTTCCACATTCCAAGCAGACTGCCTCAGAGCATTTGTTTCAGGAAAGTTTTAATATCCTTGACACCTTTGGCAGTGAAACCCACACTCCTACAATGTTGGCTATGTTTTAGGGAGTGCATGTGCAGTATTTAGAACCTACTAGAAGCACCAAAAAATGCCCATGTACATACTGAATGGGAATGCCAATCCATTCTTCTCTATAAGCTGCAAGGTATCTTCTCCACAGGCACTTGTCAGCTCCATAAAGGGTGGTGAACAGATCCTCTCATCTGCAAGAAAATAAAAAGGCTCAAATGAAGATGAGGGGTTTAGCTCCTCAGCTGCACCATTACCAGCTCTCTCCATACTAACTGCTTCTTGATAGTCAGCTTATATTAAAGCACCCAGAGGATTGTAAGCTAGGCCTGAATTTGGGATTCTGGAAACATTTCAGAAGATGAAAGGCCAAAATTTCAGATAATCTAAATGGAAATTTAAAGCCAGTATTTTCACAGGAAGTAAAAATGCTCATGTGGTTAGAAACACGTAGTTGAACAAGACTTAGTCAGTGAGGTGAAAAGTAATTTGGATCTTAGCTTTTGCCTTCAAGCATTATTTTCTAAAGCATTTTACAAAAAACAGAATGGTCTGCAAATGTGACTAGAGGAGGGAGTCTCACAAAGCCATGTCTCCTGTAGGGCTCCTCAGGTGGCAGATTCCAGTGTGTATTTACTTCAGACAAGGTGCCAGAACTTTCTGCTGTTTGCTGGTACAGCTCTGCCATGAAAGCAGTGTTCATTTGGTCTGGAAAAAGCAACCAGAGCACAGCTGAGACATCACCATGTCAAGACTGCTCAGCAAGCTCTGGTTAAAAAGAAAAATCAAGGGAACCATGGTAAAATGTAATGGAGCAGTTTTGCTGATGTTGTGCTTGTTCACACAGGGTTGTGGGAAGGTTAGAGTCAAAAATCAGCACTCTTAGAGAGTTGGTAAGTTGACTTCTCTAGGATTCACTTCCTGTTCACTGTAGGAGAACTGAGATTCCCTTGGAAATGCAGCAGAAAAGGCAGACACCATTGTAGGACTCATAGGACTTGAGCATAAATCTTCACCTAAGAGGCTGTGTTGCAATTTCAAGCATACAGAGAACCTTGGCTTCAGCCATAGCTCTAAGAAAGGTCAGCAGGCCCACAGGTTTTTAGACAAAAGCTGTGTGCATGTTGATAATATTGACAAAGTCAAATCAAGGACATTACCCAAGTATGAACAACTACTCAAATTACCTCCTCAGTGAGCAAAGCCTTAAAACATGGAGTTTGAGCTGTGGCCAGGTTAACTCTGGAGCCACAAATGAGTTATAACTTGATTTAGTTGCACAGTACCAAACACAATTCAGAACACGTCTTCCAAGACTAGATTTTCAGACTTATTTCAAGAGAAACAGCATGACACCTTCCTCCAAGAAGCAACTGGAGACAAGCACAAATGGTGGGAGCAACTGTATCTGGCAAACTCAAGTCACAGGTTTATATCAACCAGCAACTTGTCTTGAAAATAAGCAAAACATGGCTGAATCCAAACAGGTGGAGGCCATGCTGTGCAGATGGTGCAGAAACTGAAAAGTACATGTGAACTAAAACCCCAGCAAAGCTAACCATAACTCTGAGACAGCCACATATTCAAAAACCACTTTATGAACATTGTTTAGATTATTACTTTTCACTTCATTGTAAGTATGTATATATATAAAGAAAACTGAATCACTGAAAATAACAGAGATGCAAAACTCTATATTTTGGTACACATATCTCAATACATCCCCAAGCTTTTAGAATATCCGAGAACTCTGTTCATTAGCAGTGCTGTCACTGTAAGACGTTTTCTGAGAAAAGGCTATTTTCATACACTCTAAAAGGAGCAGAAAGATTGATGCTTTGAGGACAATCTTTACAAAACTAAACAAAACATCCCAGATTTCAAAACTTTCAATTTGCTGCTATGAAAACAGAAAGCAGCATCCAAAAGTGACAGGTACTGTAATATTTACAAGCCTTTGCCAGAGCAAAAGTTCCTTAGTTGGATGAATTTAGGGAGTAAGATTTAGTTTACAGATACTTGGGAACAACTTTGGCTTGGCAGCTCTCCCACCCACATGCTTAAGGCTCACAAATAACTTTGCCTTCAGAGTACAGATGCAGAGGAACGTATGGCTCCATCTCACTTCCCTCTGTTTCTCATGCAAACAGGAATGGGAGACAGGGAGGATTCAGTGTTCCTGCTGACTACATGACACTTGCATGGGGAGATGAAGGAAGGAGCAAACAGTAATTTCTTTGACTTTGTACTTAGAAAAGACCACCTGGATCAACAAAAAGTAGCAAAGAAGACTCTTAGCATCTCAAAGTGCTCCCGCTGAGTTCGCATAGCACTGGCATTTTCTGTACCAAGAAGGCAATTCTAGCCCACTGAAACCTCTAAAACAAACCATTACTTCACAGCCAGACCTGAGGACAAACAAATCCTCACTCAACACAAGATTTCAGTAGAGCCTACAGCTAGAAAACTGCTGCTCTGAGTTTAATTGCACATGCTGAAATTCTAAATATAGCTGTAGGTTAAAAAAGAAGCCCTCCAGCTGCTAGCCATCATCCTCTCCTCCTTCCCAGAGTGGCAAACACACACTAAAGCTTTCTTTCATCACCAGGCTCCCACTACCAGAGTGACAGCAGTCTCTGCACACCTTCTCTGCACTGAGGTCCAGGATAGACCTCACTCAAGGGCTGAGAGTCAACTAAATACTGATTTACATCAGCTTGGAACTACACCTTACAACCCACATGATGCAAATGACCCCCAGTGGTACACTGAACCCTCCCCTCCCCTCCTGTTGAGTAAGCTGCTTTAGTGTGAACTTACTGAGCTGTGGTCAGGGGCCAGACCCTTGGCACTGTCACTGCTTCTTTGCAAACCAGCAGTGACAAGACACCATGGGAAACCACTGCCAAAAAGAACAACAGTAATTATACACAAACAAGTGAACATAACAGTGTAGAGATGAGAAGGGCGTCAAGATTCTGGCTCCACTGCTGATCTTTTGCATTGATGCTGCAGCCTAACCCTCCAGTCTAAAACCAAGCAATATTCTCATTTGCACCTGAGAGCCCAGTGTGGACAAAGTACTTCAATGAAAGCAGTATGAGAGCAACTACAGCACGAGGCCACAGCCATGTCACCCCTCCTGTGCAGCTGCACTGGCCATACACCGCTAGCAGAAGTGGCTCTGTCAGGACACAGACCTGATACAACCCAGACCCTGTGCAAGGAGCTGATGCTGTTGCTTTTCTACCATCAGTACTCAGCTCTGTGCTGTGCATTGAGATGCTGCTGAGTAGAAGAGTCTTCTAAAACATCCCGTTTGGAAAAGACTCCACGTCATCTTCCATCCTTGGCTATGTACAAGTGACCTTAAATCCCAAGAGATTATTATATATGCAATTTCTAATCTTTCCACATTGGATCTGAAACTAAAACTCAGGCACTTCCTCCTTCCCTTTGGGTGCATACACTGCATTGCACAATAAACAGATGACCACAATTATTAACCCTATCTTCTTTCATGCAGCCTGCGTTGAACTGAAGCTATCAGCAGGATAAATCTGTCCCTAAGTCTACAGACCACTGTGAATTCAGATTCTGTACATTGCTGTAGTGCACACTTAGAGAATGGTATTTCTTTATGTTCTAAGCACCTGGTAGTGTCTGAAAGTCCTTACTTTGAAATATGGTCAGGATTTCACATGAATCTTCTCAGGTACAGAAGTGCCAACTTAACAGCAACATGGAAAGATTCTTCAGATCACAGTGTTCAGCTTTCACTTCAGACAAGCATCTAAAGTATCTGTAGCACTTTTGTTGTTAAAAACAACATAATTAAATTTAAAAGTCAAAATTCTGTTACTCTGTTCTTCCCCCATATTTGTTCTCATTTTTAGCACAAACTTTGTGGTACCTGCTTTCCGTATTTTCCTTTAAATATTCTCCCTTTTCTTCAAGATTATTTGATCTCAGAGGGAGTTCTCTCTCTCTCTCTCTCTCTCCTCTTTCTCACTTTTCTGTATTTTTTCTCACTCCCATCCCCATCTCTTATCTATGCTGTTCATTTTTTCTCCTGTTATTTCTGTTCTTTCAGTGCTACCTACACTTTATCCCTCCATCACCTCTGAATGGAGCTCATGGCTGGAGGGATCATGTTCATTGCAAACACAGGGGGAGCATTTGCAGTGGGACACCTGAGGACAGCAAGGAAGCTGGCACTAAGAGGTCATGGGTGACAGGCAGCAATCACAGCACCAGGGCAGTCAGCCTGGCACACCCTGCTGTGGGGTGAGCTTTGTCAGAGCATTGTTCCATTCCCATGGAGCAACAACATTATTATGAGGGCTTGACTGATGAAGGCCAGTTTACAGGATGAGTAACACAGCTAACCAACAACAGAGAGGTGAAAGAGCACTCAAACCAGGGTGTCAGTGCCAGGAGGGGATTATTCCAGATGAAGTTCAACAATAGTGACAGAAGCAATGGGATGTGAAGATGGGGAAGATGCAGATTAAAAACTGGCTGGTGAAAAGAATTTTCTGGCAGTGAGAATTGGTGGAATTCTTTGTGCTCAGGAATTGCTTTAGTAAGAGATGCTGAGTAATGCTTCTCTACTCAGGGCACCCTGGTGGCCTGCAGACAGCCTGCCAAACAGTCACAGGATACCCAAACCTCCAGAAGAAAGCACAAGAGGCCAAACACTCAACACACTTCCACTCAGCAGCCAGGCAAAACAGGGAAAAAATAAAGAGTAATGGCTATTCCCATTTGAACCAAATCTTAATGAGAAATGGAAACCACTGTGACAGGGCTGTACAAGACAGTCCCAGGAAGGTTTTTGATGAGGGTAGAAAGTCCTTGTACTATAAAAGTTTGAGAAGTACCAACACAGTGGGTAGCTGTAGATGACTGTGAGGAAAAAATAAACTATAAGAGAAGAACCACCTATTTGGATTTCTTTGGTCCTTATGATTTTGGACAGGTAAGAAAACAAATAATAGATTGCAGATCCAATCATAGATCAGCCAATTGTATTTCCTTGTTTTCAGAAAAGGAGTTTAAAGAGAATTTTTGTCATGTGAGAATAGCTCAAAAACTGTGTCTAGAAAAGAAATACAAACAGTGAGAAGACAACTGCCTATTAAACTTCAGAGTTACTGTTCAAAGACATTTCCCTACCTCATAGTTCATCATCCTTCACTACCTAGCCTAGGGATTAGGAAGTGCAGCAGACAGGCAGAAAAAAGAGTATTTATTCTCAGCCCCACCAACCTCTTGCTACAAGACCATGATGCAGTCACCAAACACAGCCTAACTCTGAACTTTTGTTTATGAAGTGGGGAGAAGGTTTCACTTCCCCTTGGCCAGGCAGGGCTTTTTGGCTCTAGTTTAAGGAGTTCCAGGAAAACGACTTTTTTGATACTACAGGGGTCATTGCAGTAGCTGAACAAACCACCTGTTTGAAGCTTCAGTCTGAGCACCATCAACCAAAATCCTGAGAGTGTTACTAGAAAAACATAAACGAGAAGGTGTTAACTGAAGAATGTCATATCTTCTGCCCAAGCTCAATACTCATCATTAGCAGTACCTTCTTTGTTCAGACACAGAAGGTAAAAGAAGCGCCAAATGAGGGGTGTGCTGAGGACAAGGGAAAGGAGAAAGAAGTTGGTATAGTGAATTTGTGAAACAGGTAGAAGGGAGATGCAGTTTGTCAAAGGAGCACAAGAGGAGGTCTGGAGGCCCCCAGGTGTGCAACCGACCTGGCACACCCAGATCCCCTAATTCTGCTTAGCAATTCCAAGTGGAGCACAGCTGTGCCCGAATTGCTCTCTGTGCCTGGAAAGGTTGTCAGGATTATGCTTAAAAAGACTGGGTATGCAGCCTCCACATGACACAATGCAGAAAAATGACAAAGCTGCTTTGAAAAATGCTGGTCTCTGGTGTAAACACCCTTAAGATAAGCACAGAACCATCCATGTCAAAATCAGAACTGACTGGCTCAGGCCATTCCTCATCCAACACTCATGGAGCAAATGTTAAGCCTTAAACTATCAGAAAGATTTACAGCAGATGGTAGCAAACTCTAAACTGCTTCCTTTGTTGAAAAAAAGTCACTCTTTAATAGAAAATTTGCACTATGATTTTAAAACATTTAAGACTCCTTAAAAATAAACATATTTTCAGTAAACTGTGCTTCACTGTAGCTTCCACCAGCTTGTGGTACTCTGTTCCTGTGGGAATAGAGAGGATACACAGCCAAGGCAATGTCTTTTTCTCCTAATACAATAAGGGGAGGAAATACAAATTTCCAGCTCACCCCTGCCTACTGAGTTCATTTTCAACCAAAAAACCCAACCACACAGAGAAACTGGCAAGGATTTTTTTTAAGCATGCAGCTAAATCTTATCTCAAAGGTATCATAAACCACTACATGACAGAGTGTTTTGCCCTTTGAATCTCTTTAATGACTGTACACTTATAGCTTTGGACTATAACTTTTGCTAAGGTCAAAAGTTGCTACATCAAAGAATCAGTCAAGCTAAGCCAACCCGAACTTCACAGCAGCTCAGTCCCTATGAACTGGAAGAACCTCTCCTTCACTCCTCCCTCTAGTCGATAATTTTCCAGTTGAAGCTTCATAAACCTAAAAACTTTATTCATAAACCCCACAACTTTAACAGGTTTATTTCAGCACTTTTGAGCTACATTAAAAATACTCTCAAGTTGTTTTCCCTTCCCTTCAGAAATGCATGTGCATGAGGAATATTGGCAGAACAGATTTAGTTCAAACATATGTTGATCTATACTCATCACTGAAAAATCAACGCATATATGAATATCCATGTGTTTGCATCTTACTCTTTAAGTCTGTGAGTAGAAAATTCCAGTTCTCAGGATAAAGCAGCTGTATCTGGGGAGCATTTGGCAACACATTACAAAGACACAAGAGGGCAGAGCAGACTCAGCTTTGAGGGCACAATTTCAAGCTTAGCCTAGCTTGACATACAAGGAACTGCACACCGAATATCTGTGTTAAATGGAACATCTGCCAAGCAACAGCTTTTCTTTAAAAAAAAGTAGTTATTTTGAAGCATTTGGGCAGTGAGTGAGGAAATCTCACCACTAAATATAAATATGAACCTATGCAAAAAAATTCACAATAACTTGTCATTTCCATGCAATTTAGGAATGCTGATTATGGGTTTTGAACATGATGAAATCAGCTTAGACTGAAGAGAAAGTATAAACCATAAAGAAGAAAGAAAGGCAAAGGTCATAGTAAAGTGATCCTGATAGAATTTTTTCTCCCAGACGAACTCTTCAGAGACAACCATTTCACAAAGCTATGGTCTGTATCAGTTCCTCCTTTACTTTTTAGATCTAGACTTATGCCCACTTTCCTTAGTGAGCAAAATCTTTCTGATTCCTGATAAAGGAATTCACGTCATCCTTTGGGTGCTCAGGCTGAACGAGGCAGGTTTTGCACACAAGCATTCTGCTCACTTGTGGTGATGGAGCATCAGAGGCACCCAACAGTAGAGAAGCACAACTACAGACATGCCTTCAGTTAAAATAGACCTGTGGTGAAGCACAGGCATTGACACAACCTGATAAAGTGAGCTCACAACCTTGTAACAGTTTAGGTGGTGAAAAATTACCGCATTCAGGAGACAGAGTAAAGGCTGGGAGATGGGTTTTCATCATCAAATAGCCTCATTTTTCAGCAGGTAAAAGTGGTTACTCACCACCTTGCAAATGCAAGGCACAGGGAGCTTTGAAGTTAAATTTTAAAAACCAAGCACACCTCACCACAGAAAAAGGAGACAAATGAACTAGCTATCCAGGAGAAAGAAATAAACTTTCTAATGCTTCTTAGACTCTCTGTAGATGAGAATGTTAGGCAAAACTCTTTTAAGTAATGAAGAAAGGTGGAGAAAACCTGCTAGAACAGCTTTTGTTGAAACAGTAATATTTATTCCTTAGAGCATTGAAGCTGTACCAAAATTTGGGGACTCATTTTACAGGCAGGAGTGTTTCCAACGTTACAGGAAGAATGAAAGCAATTTTCCTCATCAAGTTAAAAAACGAAAGGGATTGTTTGACAAACTCAAAGAAGTCTTTTCTGCATTTTTATCCCAATAATGTTCCACTCAGAACACTGGCATTGAAAGTATTGGTATCTGCAAAACCCCATAGGCTTTTCAAGAAGACAGACTATGCAAAATATACTCTGCATGTCTGCTCTACATTAAAATGCAAATGTCAGATTCAGTGTGAATACCTAAACCCTGATTAAAACCAACTCAGCTATCTCTAAACAGTAATTTGTATCTGCTGTTTCATATGCTTACCTATGTATGTTGAATACAAGAATTATACTTAGCGTTGCCATTTTCAAGTGACAAAAAGTCCCCAGTTTTAGTATTCTTACCAACATGGACAACCCCATTATGTAGAATGATAAAGGAGTCTCAGAACCAAGAGCCAGTGTCCAAATATGACTCTTTCCCATGAAATACAGAAGGTACATAATAGCCCAAATGCAGGATTTTTTATGCTTCCTCTCCCAAATACTGAGCTAAGACATTACTTAGACTAGTGCAAAACAACTTCCAAGCTAAGCTTCTACTTGCAAACTACACAGCTCCAGGACAGGAGTCAGTGGGATATCGGTTTGCATCCCCCTGGCCTAGATGGTGGATAGGAACAGATAGTGCTGTGCACTTCCCTGTACACACCCACAGAGCTTGAAAATGGCCAGGGACCACCAGATTTGGAGCAAATATACTGTTATACACTATGTGTTGGAGCTTGAGTGAAAGATGTGAACACCAAGGCTCTCATACTTAAAGAGATACATAGCTCCAAGGTTTCACTGAGAAGCTGATGGCAGAGAGAGCACCAGTTTGCTCCATATAATGAGATGCTCATCATTCCCAGGAATCTAGGGCAACCTGTGAAGACCCAATGCTGAACTCCTTACTGCATTTATTTTTATGTAACTCTACTCACTTAGACCAGTTAGCTCCTCTCAGTTGAAGAATCAGTCTTTCCTTGTATTATACAGAGTATGCTGTCTAATAAAATAGAAAATGCATTCATACAGGCAGCATGATGACAGACATGACGTAGGCCACTTTTTCTTGTCTGTGATGGAGTCTATTTGAAGATATTAGAGTACCCAGATGAGTAGAGTCCACTGAAGCTCTTTATAGCTCTAATCTAAGAGGGTTGATGGCCCTTAACAAGATCACTTTAATGAGCTTTTGGAAGATAAATCCTGGGAGATACTATACAACGCATAACCCAGGCTTTCAGCAAACACCACTTCCAATCTACACATGCTGTGTCAGAGGCAAAGCAGCAGCCCACAGGGAGCACAAAATAGTGACAAAACTCCCTCTGAGGTAGAGAGGTATCCCAGGGACACACTGGAAGGGGCTCTGACAGTACCATTCACTGCTTAGATCAAGCCCCCATAGTTTAGCAAGACTCCTGCAGCACCTGTGCTGCAGCTCAAGCCAGAGAGGAGCATGGCCTTTGGCTCCTGCTCCAAACCACACCGGAGATGACACAGGAAATGTGGATAAATACCTGACTTTTATTACTTTACCAACTCACATGTATGGGAACATAAAGTAAGTGCAAGAGTTTATATACAGATCTAGAAAACACAGCAAGATCTTAGGATAACACTAAATAACGGGAGAGGCACATCACTGCCACTGCACAGCTGAGCAGGGCAGACAGCCAGCCCTGTGGCTGGGCACCTCCTGTCACCTGTGTTGGGAGCCCATCTCTGTGCTGTGAGGCCAAACAGATTTGCCAGAGATTTGGTGACCACTGATTTCATTTGAGTTCCTTTATGCAAAGCAGCCACTCAGAGCACAACTATACAACTGCAGTGCACTTCTTCCTGTGCCATGGGTGAAATGCAAGCATGTGGCATTTCAGTAACAGTGGAAAGAACTGTTTGCAGATACCTAAGCAGAGACTTAACTATCAACTCAACAATACAAGCCGATGATCATGGTCCCAAGTTTGTAGGTAACATGGGAAACAAGAAGCTACTGCCCTGCCCTAACACTGTTCCTGCATAGGTTAGCAAACTTCTCTAATGCATGTAGGACTTTTACCTTCTACACTGCTCACCATTCAGAGCTTGCACTTTGTGTCATGGAAGGAACAAACTCAAATGAACTTTTTTTTTTTTTTAATTCAGAAACATTTTGTATTTTCAATTGAAGATCATAGAGACAATCCTGAAGCACCTAGGAAAAATGTAACTGAAACACTGGTTCTGATCTTATAAGATCCTGCTCTGCACTTGTGTGCAATGTTTTAACTGGAGCAGGGCACACCAACCAAGGCTGCTGCCTACTACACAGACTGCTACAACCTGATTTTTCCCAAGTGAGGTGGACTGGGCCCACTCCAAATCAATGAGAAAAAATAACTCTTGAGACAAACAAGCTATGAGTATTTTAAACATCAGAAAGAAAAAGACCTATCTACATGGGAAAGCTTTGTTAGTGTATATTTTTCTGTTCTAATTATGTTAGTATAACACAGCAAAGGAATGCACACACACAATGTAGTTTACATTGGATTAGGTTCTGTTGCTAAAAAGTTTTCAGACAGCCCTCTAAGTATTAAGCTATTAGAGAGTGTCCAAAGGAGGGCAATGAGGATGGTGAAGGGCCTTGAGGGGAAGCTGTGTGAGGAGTGGCTGAGGGCACTTGGTCAGTTCAGCCTGGAGGAGACTGAGGGGAGACCTCACTGCAGTTACAGCTTCCTGTGAGGGGAAGAGGAGGGGCAGGCACTGATCTCTTCTCTTGTGACCAGTGACAGGACTGAGGGAATGGCCTGAAGTTGTGTCAGGAGAGATTTAGGCTGGATATTATAAAAAGGTTTTCACCCTATGTGGCTGAGCACTGGAACAGGCTCCCCAGGGCAGTGGTCACAGCACCAAGCCTGAGAGAATTCAAGAAGTGTTTGGACAATGCTCTCAAGCACATAGTGTGACTCTTGGGGATTGTGCTGTGTCATTGAGTTGGACTCAACGATCCTCATGGGTCCCTTCCAACTCAGCATATTCTGTGATCTGTTTTCATAAACAACTGAAAAAGCACTCTGGGTAGATATCCCATGGAAGAGCTTTCCCACACCAGATCCCAATACCCATCAAAACACTTTGCAATACCTGTGAGAAACTTGGGAGGCAAGGACCCGCAGTCCTTACCTACTATCCTGAAACCCATGTTGGTGTAGGAAGCTGACACTATTGCCACACTGCTGACAGGCTGCCAGGAGAAAATCCTGTGTTGCATGATTCTCTCTGGAATCATGGAGAAGAGGTAGTGGCCACTGAATTGGAAGGGGCATGTGCCCAAGCTTGGTATTTCTGTGGATGTCATCTGCTAAGATGCCACACTTTCAGCAGAAACCAGGACAAAGTGGTTTCTATTTCTATTTTCTCTGGCACTGTAAGACTAGGTCTTTGGCCCCATCTTTGGTGCAATGCCCATGTCCCTGGTTTGATACTGGGCATGTCAAGCAGCTAGCAGCAGCCAGAAGCTGCTTATTCCACAGAAACCTCAGCGCTGCAAAGCAGCAAGTTCAGCACTTGATCTCCTTCAATAACACCTGGGCAGGAGGGAGATGGCAATAAAAAGGCAGGAGGAGGAAAGACAGCTCCACCAGAATGGAGTCCTTAACTGATGTGTCAGCACACATGGCAGCAACAAGGAGCCTCCTGAGTCTGGCTATGAGCTCCCAAAAGCTGTGTGCCAGTGAATAATCATGACAGAAAAGGGAATTAATCTCACATGGCTCCAGCCAACTTGTTTCTGGAAGCTGTCTGTGCACCAGCAAAGCCAATGGACACAGGCACATTTGACCAGTGATTTTACCTTATACATTCAGCAGTTTAGAACTAGTAACTTCTGGAAATATCTACCTCTACCTACTGTTTGTAAACTCCTAGTACTGCATATACATGTAAATTTTAGCCAGACAGTGTGAAGTGTAATGACCTGCCCTTTGCTGCCAGACAATTACCTCCACAAGAACTTTTGCTGCAAAGTAATCTTCCTGTTTTTCTGAAATGTGCATTCCTGTGTTGTAATGAACAATGCTGACCTGTATAGCCTGAATATACAAAGAAACACCTATCATCTTCTGGCTTCAGTTACTACACTGACTCCTGATTCATGAACTCGCTACCATCTCTTGTCAAGTATACCAGCAAGGGTGGAGATGTACACATGCAGAAACGCTCAGCAAGAACATCCAGAAAAGACAGAGAATTTGTGGCTGATTTCATAGAATCATAGAATGACTTGGGTTAGAAGAGGTCTTAAAGATCATCTTCTTTCAATCCCCCTGCCACAGGCAGGGACACCTTCTACTAGACCAGGTTGCTCAAAGCCCCATCCAACCTGGACTTAAACACCTCCAGAGATGGGGCTTTCCATAACTTCTTTGGGCAACCTGTTCCAGTGCTTCACCATCCTCACAGTGAAGGATTTCTTCCTGATATCTCATCTAAACTTACCTTCTTCCAGTTCAAAGCCATTCCCCCTTGTCCTATCATTACAAGCCCTTTGAAAAGTTTCCTTAGTTTATATGTAGCAACACCGGCCAGGACAAACCCTGAATCATGTTCTCCACTTTGGCAAACATTAGCTCCCAAATAAACTTTCTAGTGTAATTTAACTTTTTTAAAATGGAGTGCAAGTATTGCCCTGGACCATGCGACTGTAGGTGTGTTTCTGGTTTTGCCTTGTGCTCCTCAGCACAGGCTTGCTGCTGCTTCCTGAATCTTATGCTTGTAACAACTTACGAGCCCTGGATTGCTACACCTCCTGCTCTCCCCTAACTACGGAGAATGGAGTTCCCCTCATGCAGTGAGGGGAATCTTTTTTAAGTTTATTTCTTTGTACTGCACTGGGCTGGAGGAGTTGTACCTGCCTCTGCAAGTAGTTCCCATCTGCTGACATAAGGACAAGTTGTACTAAGGTATATTTTTTTTCCCCACTGGTTTATCAATTTAAGACTTGATATAACAGCTATCTCCAATCAGTCAGGATTTAAGGCATGTGGGAGGTGCTCTCCCTAAAACTTAAAGCATTCTAAAATTTTATCTGCTTTCTACATATAATGTCTCCATGTCTCTCTTCTTTATCCCCCCACTTTGATGAATACAGCAAAACATTCACTGTCTAGGCCCTCTCATCCTGGGGGATCCTTTAGTTTGAGGACAGCCCACAAGTCTTCTGGCACACTGCTCATTGCCATTTGTCCACCACTAAGTCCCACCTCCTCTTCGAACTCAACCGTGCCACCATCCCTGACCTTCCCATTTACACATTGCCATCTCATCACAAGCTTTCTCATGGATAAACTCCTTTTGTGACATTTCTAAAACCAGGCCCTTCGTCAAGTCCCCTTTGCCAAAACTCAAGCTTATGCAGTTTTTTTCCTTTCCCTTGGTGGCTGGATACATTTTACATCTCTCCTCATTAACTGATCTAATGAATGAAAGTTGTAAAGAAATGTGCCACGTTTATTAGTTTTCTCAGTGAAGTATATATGAAAAAGCCAAGTAATACCTCAAGAGGAAGAAGCCTCAAATATCATGGATGGGTTGAAGAAAATTGAGGTACAGCAGAGCTGCAGACTGGATCATTTAGAAAACAGGAGCTGTGTGAGTGCAAGCAGCCGTATAGGAACCTTTTCAAAATTCTGGCCAACTGTCCCCAATTCCCTAGATGTGGTGCACCTAACCAAGAAATACAGGGGATGTTGACTCCTAGAAGGTGAGACTAGATCATATCCACCCCTTAGCTGTCCAACAGCTGTGAGCCCTGTAAGCTGGTAAACAAGGACTTTCCCTTTCCCAACAGCCAGTGACAAGACACATGACAGCAACTCAGAGACAGAAGATGCCTTGAGCCACACAGACACATGTAAAAAACAACATCCATGTAAAAAACACCACCACAATTTGTGGCTCAGAGTATCTATGAGATCAGTGAAGAGGAAAGTTCCCCATGTGCTCAGTGTCAATTCCCAGTATTTGACAGATCCTTTCTCAAAGGAAAAGGAACATCCTGTCTTCAGAAAATGCACTTCTTTGAGAAGTAAATAGTTGCAAAAACTTGATTTGTACCTGCTGTCTTCCAGCCAACTTTTTGTTGGTTGTCAATACTGCAAAGATATGTCAAAATCATATGCTCTACAGTATGATAGTCTGTTCTTATGTCCTGCACAGAAAAATTTAACAGTAACTAACAGGATAAGTAAAATCACAGGCTAAACTCTATTCTTAATCATGTTGTAATCAAAGAAGTTTTACAGACTACCCAGTCAGAAAAATGCCAGAATCATACCATACCAGTTGTAGTATCTGAACTCTGCTCTGTAGGTGGATTAGAAAGTTATGGAAAGAGCTAAATTCTTGGCTAATTTTCAAGAAGAGAAACATTGCTAAGCTCAACAAGTTAGACGGCTCTCAGCATGACCCATCATGGTTTGTATAAATCATCTCTGATTTAGTAGACATGCTATTTCCTTTTGTCTGATCTATTTAATGACCTTTTTCCAGACTTTGGGAATCTGGGTACTCATTTTCTTTTTGACAGATTGAAAGTGCTGTAACAAAGTCAGGGCAATAGAAGACATTGAGAGACAGAGCACTTTCAAAATTAGGAATATACCTGTAGGTCTGGGAAAGTTAAATACTTCAAGGGCAATTAGTAGATTTCTGAGACATGTGGTCATGTCTTTCAGTCAAAACTTTACTAATCTGCTTCTTACTAGATGAAAATATTTAGCTTGTCTTTGCAAAGTTTAAAAAAGAATAAAACACAGTATATGCTAAGATTAGACTTTTCAACTAGTTAAATGCAGATGAAAGAATGCTCATAAAAAACCCATGCTACTATCATTGATGTACATTTTATTTATATAAACCTCTTGAAATACATGAAGTTCCATATGTATCAAAGATTCTTCCTTCATTCCTCCACTATCCAATAGTAGTTTCATTTTACTGCCAGGGAAGCTGAAGCAGACCCTCAGTGAACTGACCAAAGAACAGTGGGTTTTGGTGGTAGGCTTGCTCAGGACGTACCTGCAATTGCCTCATGCTCTCAAAGAGCACTCCTTGTTTGGAGATCTTTCCTCTATTACAAAGTCAGCACTCATCACTGATCCATTTTTCAGCAGCGAAAGCAAGAGACAAAACCACAGAAGGGCTTATCAAGAGACAGCCTGTGGGCAGGGAAAACTTCATCTCCTGTGCCTGACTCCATCTGAACCAAGAACTTAACCAACTTAAGGTCCTGGTTAAGACTCCCTCTGAACCGAGTTCTGGGTCTGCTCTGAATCACCAGCCACTTGCAATGCAACAGCTGAATAATGTTTGTTAAAGCGTTTAAATATAGAGAAAGGTAACAAAGATGCAAATATATTGAAGTAAAAAAGTGCAGAAGAAAAGTTTATAAAAGCTATGAACATCACATTGAGTATTAAGCATTTTAGTTTATTCCAAGAATGTAGAATGTGATCCCAAACAGCATTAGGATTTGCAAAGATACATAACACAGACACATAGCTAAAGCTCTATATGAGATTTCCTCATGTGTCTGGAAGCTCATATCCCTGACCATTTTCTGGGTTTCAACTTCGTGCTCTTGCATTGCTGTGATGATTAGTGATTGCATATTTTGGTCCTTGTGCCCATGGATGATTTTATGTAAGTGTAAGCTGTGCCACCAGCACCATGCAAGTGTCCAAATGTGCCCATTTCCATAGGGGCTCTTAAACACAAGGATCTGCACATCAGGGCTCAAAGCACCTCAGAAACAAGCAGGACACAGGCTGTACAAACACATCAGTTCTCTGAGGTGGAGAGGCTGTTCTTTCTGACTTGAACTCACATTTGGACAATGTGAAATTCAAACAGAGGACTTCTGAGACAATGAATGTGCCCTGACAAGAACATTTCAGCTTTATTTCCTCTTCCCTGAGGCCAGTACTAGCACCATTTGTTAGAAAAAAACCTGAGACCCACGTATTAGGCAGTAAAGCAGTGCACATACATCTTTTCGGGATGATTTACTCACATAACCAGGGAAAAGGGCAACAGAAGACATTAGGTGACTGCAGACAAGGTGGTGTAAAATTCAACATTTGTGTTAAAATGCAGGATTGATATATCTTTGGTCTCTTGGGGAACAGCCTTCAAAACCTGACCTCAGCAGCTTCTCTCTGAGATGACTGTGGAGGAGGATGCTGTTATTTCTCAGTGTTGTTGAGTTCAGCTTAGCAAGAAGGGGAAAGCACTCAGGAAGGAATGCTCTGTTTTGCCAAACAAGGACATGTTAGCACCCTACCGGGACACCAACCCAGGCAGTACCAGCATTTGTTTTGTTCCAGTAAGTCTGACTATTAGTCACATCTATGTACGGTCTGCAGCAGCCAAATGCTGTAGTGAAACAGAGGAGACTTGTACAGGCAATTCCAGAAACACATTCATCCTGTGCCGAAATACAATATGCTGTCAGTTAAAGAAGGTGATTCTCACTCCAAGAGCAGAGGTGACATTTTGTCTCCAAAATTGTACCAGGAGTCAGAGGCTACATAGGACCTGAAAACAGTCAGGAATGTACCACAGCTCAGTCTTATAACATGCTTGTCCTTGAAAACACTTAGTTTTAGCTGAACAAGAGGAGGAAATGCCCTCAGTGCTCCTTGCAATGTCTCCACAGGAAGAGACGTTGCAAGTATCAGTTATACTGTGTAACTGAAAAAACGGGGAAAAACCTAAGTGTGTTCAGAACTAGAAAATCACAGCAGATGTCAATATTTTCCAGTCTTCAGGCATGTAACATCAACATTTCAAGCTTCTCCATCAAGTGTTTAATTATAGTCTTCTTAGGTTCCTTAGGAATTGTCTGCACAGCGTACAGCAGAGTACAAAAGCCGGAAACCATTGGGAGATTTGGTGCTTTACTAAAGGGGGAAGCAGAGAACATGCCAAGTTTCTTGTGAAAAAAGATGATTGTGCCTTGCGTAATGCTGTGAAGGGATGGCTGTGACTGTGACAGTGGTTAGGCTATCACAGCTTTTTGAAAGCGCCAGGGAGCCACGTCCAGCACGCACAGCAACATAGCAGCACAGAGCATGTGGCAGTAAGCCTACCTCGCTCACACAAAAATATGTCACCAGTGCTACTTGATTTTGCAGACCACTTTCATACAAATGCACGGAAGAGGGAAGCATCCTGTCTGCTCTGTTCACCTGAGAGCAACGGCTCAGGCTTCCAGGCATGAACAGGCAGTTGTGAACAGAGAGGAAACAAAGTCTAACAGAACTCATACCCTGCTGAACTCACAGCTTGCTGCTCCTTCTAAACGAGATATTGAGGACATGACTTTGGTTCACAGCACTTAATACTGTCATTATGGACTTTAGGGGCTGCTCTAACTAAATGCACCCTTGTGGTACCAAACTCCTCCATTTCCTTCTGATAGCCCTGTTCGGGGCACAAGGACACGGGCTTTACACTACAGCAGACTCATGGAAGGTATCATTCCAAGACTGACCAATGAGGAAACCACAAAACCAGAAATGCCCCTTCTTTCCCAACAAACCTTCATCATTCACCTGCATTTTTCAAGGGGGAGGCTGGTGAAGAAGGCAAGCAGCTTCCCACAGTTCAGGGCCCAATAGAATGCTTGTGACATTCACACTTATTCAGTCATAAGCAAGCCACAACAGTACAGCAATTAGCATGTGGATGTGCCACTGGAACAACCAGTGGGAAACCAATGCAACCACTTTGCCAGAGGAGCTGGAAGCTTAATCTTCCTGTGGCATCAGGACTGAATCCTACTGTAAAGGCCTTCTTCCTAGGTGCATTTAACCTCATGGCCATGAAAGGCAAACACAGTGAGAACCCAAGGAGGACGGCACTGCCACAGCCTCTGCTCGCTGAAACAAGGCAGAAGACACGTCTGAGCCAGGCATGCTCAGGGCACAGAGCTGGCATCTCAGCATCTTTTGAAACTGTAACTCTTCTACACTATGTACTTCATTCTGCTCATATTCTTCACCATGAGGCTGAGCTAGATCCTTATTTGAATTTGCTTTCAAATCTGCAGGCTGACCCCTGCCCTGTATACCATGAAACAGTAATTATGTTCATTTTGGCAATAGTTATTGGTGATTGAAATAAATACCCTGTCTTCAATGCCTGTTTCTTAAGTCTGCTCGAGTAAGAGAATATTCTATAAACATATCCCTGCCAATGAACCAATACATTCATGTTTTTTTCCCTCATACTGATATACTTTCATAGCTTTTCCCCATAAATATTTTGCAAGCTTATCTCAAACAAGAAGAAATTAATTTTCTTTATGAAAGGCAAACAGCAGGACAGATGTTCATGTAGCACAGTGAAAAATGAAGCATTTCAAACACCTAGTTGCCAACTGGGAAATTATCAGTTCTTCATTAGCAAGAATTTGAGTTAGGTATGAATGAAATTAACAGTCTTTCCTCTCCCCTTTCTGTTTGTCCTACTAAGCAGGAAATCCCAGAGACCACATTTAATAATGTATCTTTCTAAAAAGTGACTTTATATTTCTAAAGGATTTTCATTTATTACAGTTCATGATCACTTTTGCAAGTTCCTCTACTCATTTTACTTCAGCTTCTCTCAAAAAATACCTAAGGATTTTAATTTCATTTAATTTTTAACCTTTGCATCCCTTTTCAAAAGCACTTATATTCTGCAGCATGAGCCTAATCACTATGTTCTGCCTTACACAGAGCTGCCAAAATCCAGGCTTAAAATGCAGTCAGCCAAAGTTCAGACCACTTTTTCAGGAGAACACAGCCCAGGACTGTCTCAAAAGTTGCTCCTCAGCCCAAGGTGGGATCCCCACAGGCAACACCCCACCGCATCCAGCAGGTACAACCTGCAGGCACTAGTACCAACACTTGCAAAGTAATTTCACGTGTGTTTCATTCCAGCTTCTCATCAGAGAAGCCTGGAAAAATGTCAGCTGTCTTTTTACTTGAACACTCATCTGACTGCAATACGACCAATAGAGGGAACAACAGGGGACAGGAGACTTAAACACTGAATCAAACAAACCAGCTTTAGGTTTGCTAGCCTTTTTAAGAGACCAAAAAGATTCATCCAGCCAGGATCAGGAAGGTGGTTTTGTTCCCCAGGATAAGACTAATCCTTTGCATTACCAGGTTTGTGGAGCCCTGTGGTGTTTCCAAAAAACAGAAACTCAGATGTGTATTTGTAGTGATGTGGTACGTGTTCACATTCTCCCATGAAATCTGTTCCTAGTATTCACTTTGTTTCTCTGTATTTTATTTTTCCTTTAGGCTCTTCCCCTCCCTTTTCTTTTGGTGTATGCCAAGGAGATCTTCAGCACCCTTTACTGAAGGAGACTTTTTTCCAGTATCAGGACAATGCCAGATCATAATGGCACAAATCAGCAGAGACAAAGGCTAGTACCAGGTGTCCAGCAAAGAATATAAAACCACAAAAGCTTACAAGGGTGTTGTCCCTGTCATAGCCCCTTGCAGCAGCCTTTTAGGGACTTCTTCAGGAAAGTAAAGGGTTTATCTGCTCTCAACGGGTTTTTCTGACATGAATCTAGTTGCTTTTTTGAATGCAAACCAATCAGCATTCACAGCACTCTGTGGCACTGAATTTCCTTGTTTCCCTATGCAGTGTAGGATAGTGAAAATGTTGATTTTTTTTTTCAAGCTTACCACCTACTACTTTCATATTTACCAGAAGAAACAACACATTGCTGCTCCCATTCATTATCAGCATGCTGCTCCTGATTCACACAGGCCTCCATTGTGCTCCCTCCCTTCTCAGCTGCTTCAAGAAGTTTTGAACTCTGCATTTCAGTTTGATTAAATCCTTTGCCAGGGAAGCTGCTGTACAGGAGATGGAAAAGATAGGGTCTGGCCACTATATCAGGCTATGGTCAAGCATTTCAGTAAAACAGTGCAAGCTTCTGTCAAAAAATCTTAGACTTTTGCCTGCAAAGACTTGTGCTGAGTCTGGAGCAGAGATTCTTTACAGCACAGACAATCAAACAATTTTGTTTTCCATGTGGAAGATTTGGAGAAAAAGCAAAAACCATACTTCTGTAAGCTTGCTTTGGGACTTTAGGCTATTTAGGTTGTATTTCAATGTACCAGGTTATTATGCAGCCTTTGTGAGGTTAAAACAGCCACTTCCTGAAACTAAACAAGATACTTGGTTGGAAGAGGATGGTGAAATGCAAGAGAATACTATGCTTGTAGTTGCAGGTCAAATATTGAACATAGTCTCCTACAAAAAGTCCCTACCTCTGATATTAAAGTGCCCTAGAATAAAAAAATCTAGTTATTAAGAACTAGAAACTGCTCTAAAAAGAATATGAAATAATTTAAAAATAGCTCTTAATTTAGATTGCCTTAGATCAGAAGGGAATGCATTTCATCAGAGTTATAATGAAGCTGGTAAAATGCACTTAGGCAGTTACAGAGCATTAAACATACCACATTCCTTTTGCATGACTTAGAAAACTAATCAGAGGCCATCATCAAAGAGATATTACGTACTATCTATGCAGCTCAGTCAGGTTGTAAATCCTCCCACCCTTGTGTTCAGAAGGAGGGAGAAGAGTCTTGCTCCAACAAAACCACTGCAGGCACAACTCAGAATTTGGTAGCACTGGTCAGACTCTGACTTTCATCCACAATTGCATCTAGATATGAATTTGTAAAGACTAGCTGCAGGTAGGTAGGACACAATATTCAAGTGAGATGCCTGCACAAAATCAGCGTGCTTAATGCCATCCCCACCCAAATATACCTCACATACCCTTGCCCCCACCAAACCCCACCTAATTTAAAATTAAAAATGCCATATTATACATGTTCTGTTCATTCTCAGATTGAGAATAGAGACAATAATTTATAGCTGGAAATAAGCTTTAGGTTAACTTTAAATCAAGAATTAGATTTTGTAGCTGGATCACGTTGGGGTTTTTGTACTTGCTTTGCAGCAGTAGATGTTTTTGGTGTGGGGCTTAGCTTGAAGCGTTAAGAAAGATGCTCAGATGCTGGTTTTGAATCCAGAAAATTCCATACAACATTCACTCTCTCTCCCCTCCCAGAAAAGATGTGTTCAGCTGATTACACAGGCATCCCTAGTCCCTGCAGCGTGAAAGGATTCAGACCTGAGCAGCACCCTTCCATAGCCCACCTTCCTTTTACCCTGAAAAGGGAGTAAATTCAGAGGTTTCTATGATTCTGAGATAGCACATACTTGCCAATGATGGCTACCCCATTACTGGGGAAAGATAGAGTCTGGAAGAAAAGTACATTTCTCCTGCAGGATGCAATGCCCGTGGCTCGACACAAGTGTGACACAGAAATAACCTGCTGCCTGCAAAGCAGAACACAGCACACCCTGCACAGTCAGCAGAGGCAACTACTGCTGCTTTAGGCCTTGCTGCCTGCAGCCAAGCATGGTATTTCAGGGCACTGTGAGACTGAAAATCAGAGCAAACAGATGTCTCTAGTCTCGGTAATAGCCCTTGAACCCGTAATTACATCAGAGGTCCTCAGGAGAGTTGTTCACAGGATGATGGTGAGAATTTGGTTGATGGGCATTTTCCCATTGAGAAAAAAACCTTCAGTAAGGATATCATCATTATGTACCATAAAGGTCAGTACTGCCAAAAAACACTTCAGGAAGCCCTGTGACAAATGGCAGACTTGTCCCAATATTAATCTTATCCAGCCATAAACTGGAGATGTCTCAAATGGTAAATGTAATAGAAAAAATAACAAGTAAGTCCTATTTTAGGAACAGCAGTTCTCTGGTCAACTCAGTCTACCCTTAGCTGCAGCCCTTCACAGACACATCTATTAAGTTAATTAAAACACAAATATACAGTCTGGTTTATTTGAGCTCTATTTGATGTCATACTGCCAGCCCATAGACTTTTACTCCCCTACATCAAACTCTGACTTTAGCATATGTAATACTTAATTTTGAGCAAACAAGTTTTCCTACAGGATAAGGATCACTACATTAAATTATCATTAATTTTAATTACCATGATATCTCAACTCTGGATATGCTGCCCAGCCCTAAAGACATGTTTTGTTTCAAACTACAAAGCAGTGTCACTCTTCTGTACTGTGTTTAAAAGCCATGACATTTATTTAACCCTTATAACAATCAGTATAAAGGAGAAAGTTAAATTGCACCACTGAAATGGTAAACACCAAGCTCCCAGCAGTGCTAATCTTTCTCTGATCCCTTCTTCCAAGAGGCTGCTCCTCACAATCTGATCAAACTTGAAAGCCCACAACTACTTTTGGACATTAGCTGGTGAAGCAGAAAAGAGGACAGTGAGTTAAGGTGGACATTGAGTGTAAGAAAAGTGTTTCATTGTACAAATTTCTTCACACTCAATCCCTGTGGCTGTTCTTATTAAATGTGTTTTATATTACTTGAATGACTACCTGTACCAAATTCCCATAACCCCTCTTCAGTCAACAAAAGCTCAGCACTGACACCGGCCTTAATTTAAGACTAAGAAAATAGAAGATGAAGAAAAATAGGTAGCCAGGGGTCCCACCAGATCTCTTGGACCATTTAGGTCATATAAAACATTTGAGATCTTTACTTCACTTGAGGTAAATTGAATAGTGAAGGGCTCTAGGGAGAAAAGAATTGGACACTGTAATTTTTGAGATGTTGACAGATGAGGAGAGGGAAAAAAAACTACTGCTTTAGGTTCTGGCTACTTTTGGAGACATTGGGATCTGAAGCCTAAATATTACGTCTTTTCATTGTTCTTGCCTGTCAGAAGTATTCTGCAATGGTGAGAAAAACATCCCTATCTGAATTACTAAAAATCAAAAGCCTGAGCATTAGACCGGGTATAATACAGTGCTACTGAGTAAGTGCAGATCTCCTGCTGGTACAGAAGGACACATGCATGTTGTGTATTTATTCTGATAACAGTCTGACCCCAGACAACCTGGACACACACATCTGTGGTGAGGTGCTTCAACTCAGGTACATTCCTGCTACTTTCTGTTAAGACACAGATTAAAACCAACCCCCAAAATTTTAGTAAACACTATCAGTCCATCAAGGCTTGTGCTGTAATGCTCACAATGCTTTTAAGATGGTAAATACTGAGCAGGTCAGAAATCCTCTCCCATGCGGGCCCTGGGACCACTAAGAGTTAATAAAATGGGAAGGGAAAAATGAGCACACATTTCCAGATGCTTATAAGACAAACAGTACCTGTCAAGCTCCACACCCAGATTTAGCATGTGGATAAGGCAACTGCATTCACATATTGGAACATTTTATTGGGTGTTTTTCCTAAGAATAAGCACTCTCCAGTGGAATTCATGCTCTAGTCTTGTACATGTGCAAAAGCTAGAATTTAAGTCGCCTTAGGTTCTTTCGCAAATAACCTTGTTTGATGCTTGCACCCATTGAACTAGAGCAGATGTTCTCTAATCATGTTTTTCTTCTCACTAGGTGAGAAGAGAGCTGCAGTATGAGAAGAACTGCTTCCAGCACTGATCTTACCTGGAACTGAAGACAAACAATCACAAACTGCTTCATCTGCTCTTGGTATCCTCTTGAAGCATGTTATTTGATATGGATAGAGGAAGGAGATTTTTTGAAAAATTCTTTTTCACTGTTTATTCTCCTGAAGGTCTTACTGCTTCCTGTTATGTCCTGGCAGGAAAATTCTCATGTTTCAATATCTGTTCTCTCACTACTTTGTAATAACTTGCATTAAGTTATAGCAAATACTCTGCATAATAAGTTTTAAATAGCCCCACAAAAAAAACCCCAAAACCCCACAAACTCCCTAAATATTAATTACTGACTTATTTTGCAATATCCTTTTAAAAAACAGTGTAATTTATTCTCATGGTTATTAATGCAACTCCACCACACTGCTTCAATTTCCTATTCTTCTCAATCTACCTTCTCTCACTCATGTTCCCTGTCTGCTTTTTAAGGGAAACAGATGAGTATCCTCCTGGAAAAGATCCCTGCTCTATCTTACATTCATAGATTATGTAACCAGAATGAAAAAAGGGAGGCAGAGAAATGAGAAAACAACAAAAGGTCAGAAAACTGAAATTCTTTTGCAACAATATTCTACATCAAAAGGCAGTGAACTCACAGATATGACCCATAAATGTTAGTTAGAATCAAAGCAGATGGATGAGAACTGCTGGAGGTAAACTAGGATGACCTGAATAATTCCATTCATCTTCCACTTGCAACACAACAAATTACCCCTACTGCATCCAGAACAGGGGTAACTCAGAGCAGAGCTAAGCACAATTCTCACCTTATATAGAGAAATGAGATCTGGGACCAACAAAATAAATGATGTACTTTTAAACTGAACACTACAGTCCATCTGCTGCTTAAAATCTCTCCGTGTTCCTTCCCACTGCAGGGCTCTAGCATAACCAAGGCCTTGCAGGGGTCCTGGGGAGCAGGCAGGCTGGCCTTTCCATGGACAGAAGCAGCTGGGCACAAAAAAACCATCCACTCTACATGGGAGACAGGTCTCTCTCCCTCAGAGGTGTCTGAGCATTCTGCCTTGCTATTCTGTACACTATAATTTTCTTCACTTTCAAGGTTTATTTTGAGGTCTGAATTAGGTTCTACAGAGTCTGCCTGTTCCTAATAGGTCTAACAAACTGCAATTTTGTCACTTTGTAGGAACAAATTTCACAGCAGTTCCTAGTACAATGATTTTATAATCTTATTTTTAACTTGAAGCAGGATGTGCAGGAATAAACTAGAAGGCATGAAGGCGATGCATCAGGCTGAGGGACTGGTAGGCTGGGCACCAATGACATCCATCACTTGATAGATAAACCTAAGGCAAAACTGGGATTCATGCAAGTAGGGATTGCTTATTTCTGAGAATTAAGTCAAAACATTTTCTTCTTCATTAAATTAATCCTGAGATTCCAGTAAGAATTTCTGACATATGCTTGCTACTTACACTCTTTCAGAGCTCAACTGCACCACTTGCTCCCATCTCAGATTTCACTTCAGTTTACTTAGTACAAGCTTGCACCTTCACTAATGTTTTCATCTCTGCTTTGCTATACTAATACCTGCAAGTTATATGTGCTATCCTAGGGTTGCTTTTCATAACTGCCACCTGTCCAAATAACCCCCCTCCAGCACCAATCTTTTTTCATGGAATCACAGAATGCTTTAGGTTGGAGGGGACCATCATCTGGTTCCAATGCCCCTGTCATGGGCAGTGATGCCTTCCACTACACCAGGTTATTCAGAGCCCCATCCAGCCTGGTCTTGAATACTTCCAAGGATAAGGACTCCACAACCTCTCTGGACTGTTCCAGTGCCTCACCACCCTCATAGTGAAAAGTTTCTTCCTATTATCTTGTCTAAACCTGCCCTCCCTCAGCTTAAGGCCATTCTTATCCTATCACTCCATGCCCTTGTGAAAAGTCCATCTCTAGCCTCCCTGGAAGCCCCCTTTACACACTGAAAGGCTTCTGTAAGGCCTTTCTTTTTTTTTTAAGTTCAAATCCATTTGGACTTTACTTGCCAGGCTGAAGAATGCTTCCTTGTATACCATCAGTTCATCCATGCTTTTTCCCCTCCTATTTAAAAACACACCTTCTTTCAATAACTATCAACAACCAGGGCTTTCATACTACTCAGTGCTTTAGTTTTACAGTATCAAACACTTCTACAAAATGACTGTGAAATCCAGCATTCCACCCTATGCTTCTACTCCCATAACAATGTCAGACTATTAAGATATTTAACTTAAACCTTTTCAAGATGTGCAACTGTAAAGGTGCAGTACCAGCCCTTCACATTTCACAGCTGACTGTGAAGAATTAAGGAGGATTCTCCTTAGTGCTCTTCAGCTTTTTCTAGATATTGGAAAAATGACAAACTAGGCTATAAAATTATTGAAATGATGCCATAAAGGCAGGATCTAAATAAGTCTAGGAACTCTCATTCTAATCTGTGTTTTTCTACTCAATTTTGTTTTGCTCTGAGCAAATCCCTTATGAACTGCATGTCGAGACATTTCTATAATGATCAAGTGAACAAGTATTATTTATGGCAAGATTTATATAACTACCTACACGTGGGAAGCTCAGCACAGTGTATTTTTAGCATCAGATACTGAAGGCTTCAAAATAATGACAAAACCTGAATGTTTAAAGAAACCAGGTCATAGCTCAGAATTCAGCTTCCACTAAATGCAGTTTCAAAGGGTTTCCTCTGTATACAGTCACAATTAGAAGCTGTGTGGGCACCATGGAAGCCTTACCATCTTCCCCTAACATTGTAGGATCGTTTGTATTACAGTGGTATTGCAAGACCAGTATTTTGAGCGCTGATCAAAACACACAATAATAGGTGATGTCCCCCTCAGAGAAGTTTCAAACCAAATAGGACTGATGAAGGACAGGGGTGTGAAATGAAGAAACAAGAAAGTGGAGAGATTAACACTGACTCAGGCACCATCACTAAGTCTTGAAACAGGATCAAGCCTTCCAAGTCCCAGCACAATGCAGTTCTTCAACAAGATTTAACAACTTCAGTGTCTCTCCATACCTTCTGGCTGACACAATACCCTTGCTTTAATTAAGATAATGATAGTGCTGTTCCTAGATTAATACTATGTGCCCTACAGCCACTAAAACCACATGTCAACATGTTAGTCTATAGAAGTTGCAGTACATGTACAAAAAGAAAATGACACAATCAGAGCACAAAACAGAAAATGTTTTGAAAAGATCAGTTGTTTTTCTCAAGTCAAAAAAGAACAGGAAGCCTCCTTACATTTATGTTTCAAAGAAAAAAAATCTTCCCTGTAAGCCTGTAAGCCTGAACAAACATTCAGTTCACGTAGACCTACCTTTACAAAAGGAAAAATTAATTCTCCTATAAAGGCTAGCCAAGTATGGAAAGTTATTAAAAGAAATTCTTTTGGACAAAGTAATATAAAAAACAAAGACTGAATGAGAGCTCAGAAGGGAAATGGATCAAAACCATCTGCATGTCATGATACACATTACATTCAGTATGAAATACATTTGCTTTACTCTTCAGTTCCAGGCAGGCTTTGACTTTCATTGCAAATAAACAAACACCAATAAACCAATGCAATTCACTAACATAAAAGGTCAATAATGCACTTAAAATTTGGTGTAGTTTTATTTAGGAGACAAATTTTGTTTAAGGATTCCTTTCAATTCCTAAATCAGAAAGGAAAAAAACTCACCCTGATTGTAGGATAAGACAGAGAACTATAACATTTTTTCTCTCCTTCAGATAAAATTCTTGTAGTAAACCTGATATATAAGTGGGGAAGATAAGACAAGCACTGCTGGCTTCAGAGAAGTTTGTGCACATCTAGATGTGATTCTCATGCAGTGAATGTCTATCATGCTTTGAACCCAGCTCTGTCGCAATATGATCTGGTTTTCTTTGTGCTGCAATGTTCAGGCTGCAATGAACTGTAAAACAGCCAATACAGACAGAAATTTGTCTTGTTACTTCTTTTTGTGGGTAAATCTGTAAACCTAGACTTGAAATTAGAAGGGATTCTCAGCTGTTTAAGTATCCAGGCTCTTGAGCCACCTACCAGATGAAAAACTGGGACAGGGAGAAGAACAAAGTCAAGGGAAAATAGTCATCAACCTTCTGCAGCACTTACAACACACACAAGTCTGTGGGGCCGGATGGAATCCACCCGAGGGCACAGCGGGAGCTGGTGGAAGAGCTCACCAAACCACTTTCAATCATTTATCAGCAGTTCTGGCTCACCAGGGAGGTCCCAGACAAAAGGAGGCTGGCAAATGTGCTGCCCATCTACAGAAAAAGCCAGAAGAAAGATCCAGGGAACTACAGGTCTGTCAGCCTGACCTGGATGCTGGGTAAAAATCACAAAGCTGATAGTGTTGGAAAGTCCACTCTTTGCTGGATAAGAAACTGTCTGGACAACCAGATCCAGAGACTGGTGGTGAATGGTGCTGCATCCAGTGGGCATCTGGTCACTAGTGGTGTCCCCCAGGGATCAGTACTGGATGAAGTCCTATCCAATATGTTTATTGATGACCTGGACACAGGGGTTGTACTCTTAGTAAATTCATGGCCAATACCAAGTTGGGTGGGAGTGTTGATCTGCTGGAGGGCAGGAAGGCTCTGCAGGGATCTGGACAGGCTGGATCCATGGGCTGAGACCCAGTCTATGAGGTGAACAAAGCCAAGTGCCAGGTCCTGCACTGGGGTCACTCACAACAACCCCACAGAGCATGACAGGCTGGGGCAGAGTGGCTGGAAAGCTGCCTGGTGGAAAAGGACCTGGGGATGCCTTTTGACAGCAGCTGAACCTGAGCCAGCTGTGCCCAGGTGGCCAAGAAGGCCAGTGGCATCCTGGCCTGGGTCAGCAATAGTGTGGCCAGCAGGACCATGGCAGTGATTGTCCCCCTGTACTTGGCACTGGTGAGGCCACACCTTGAATCTTGTGTTCAGTTCTGGGCCCCTCAGGACAGAAAAGACATTGAGGGGCTGGAGTGGGTCCAGAGAAGGGCAAAGGAGCTGGGGAAGGGTCTGGAGCACAGTTCTCATGAGGAGTGGCTGAGGGAGCTGGGGGTGATTAGCCTGGAGAAAAGGAGGCTCAAGGGGAACCATATCACTCTCTACAACCACCTGAAAGGAGGCTGTAGCCAGGTGGGGGTTGGCCTCTTATCCCAAGTAGCAACTCATAGGTCAAGAGGCCTCAAATTGCTCCAGGGGAGATTTATATTGAATAATAAGAAAAATTTCATCAATGAAAGGGTTGCCAAACATTGGAACAGCCGGCCCAGGGAAGTGGTGGACTCACCAACCCTTGAGTTATTTAACAGACATACAGACGTGGCACTTAGGGTCATGGTTTTGTGTTGGGCCTGGTAGTGCTGAGTTAATGGATTCAATTGTACTCCATGTTTCTAACAAGGTGTGGAGAAGGAGAAAACTTGGCTAATCTTTTCACTGGCTCACCCTGGGTTTCTAGGATGGGCTGGATGATAAAATCCTTAGAACAGGTGGGTCAGGACTCAATAATCCTGGCTGTGTTGCTTATGTTGTTGCTAAGCCTAGATACGGAATTAACATAGAAAGTACCATTTTCTTTAAGGAAGAACAAAAAAAAAGGCAGGTTTGGTGTGCACAACCAGTTTGTCTGTCTCACTCCCTTTCTGTTCTGGGGGAGAGAGACAGCTTCACAGGCACAAATGTACCACCTGTTGAAGTTTTCTCAGCTATTCTTTTTTTTTTACTTTCACCTCTGCAATACCTTAGGCAGCTACTACTGCTGCATCAGGTGCATGAATCCAATCCCAGGCAGACCTTCACAAATCAACTGTGTAAGGTTCTCCACCCATACCTGCCTCCAGAGACCAACATATGCCTCTGTTTGGCACAGGTTCCATTAGAATTTCAGCTATTTGGTTACATAATTTTAAAAGCTTTTCTAACCAGTTAAGTGATGGCAGTTATACAGTCATACATGTTATGTATCTTCAGCCTGTTTCTCAAAGAATTTCTCCTAATTCACACCAGTGACTTTGAAAATAATCACTCTAAAGGAGTAAGTCAAGAGGGAAGAGGCAAAACATCACATGATCTTGGACAGGCATGCACTTGCAAAGAGCTGCATCCATGGAGCAGTCACTGCCAAAGGTGCAATTACCATCTGGAATGGTAACCCTGCCCCAACACCTGCACAGATGTAGTTATACAGACTATAAAGGTACTTTCTTCTGGTACTGTTCATTGCTCCTCCCACGCAGGAAGTTGTGTAAGAGCATCCACATCAGAGCTGTCATTCACTGGAAGGAATGAAAGCAACACACCTAATGAAGACAAGCCTTCAGAATCTCCTAGATGGGACTCTCTTGTAAATCCAGACTCCCACGGGTGTGAGCAGCTTGTGTTTTACTTTTATATACAACTAGGTTACAGCTATACTAGTCCTTAACGCTAAGTTCAAAACAATTGGACAGGCCAAACTGCCGGCAAGCAGGTGCACTTCTATCAAGGTATGAGGTAAGATGCTTCTCAGTGAAACATAAAGCAAAGCTTGTTTACTTTCCCTTCAAATAAAGTGTCCAAAAGAACAAGTTCCTGGGACTTTTGGGCCAGTGAGCTGTGGAGTAAGAGTGGGAGAGAGAAAGGGGAGGAAAAGAGCTATTTTCTTCTCTTCTCCAAATTCTGAAATCTCAAAAATGCTAACTCTCTCCACTGCCCCTTTTAGGCTCATTACAAATGATCATTTCTTCAGTGAAAATAAAATGGATATTTTCAGATCTCTTCTAACATTATTTTCTTTCAAAATACTGAAAACCAAAAGCAATTACAATCAGCTCTAGCATCTAGGACATTCACTTCCCCCCAGTGCAGGACCTTGAGGGGAAGCATCACACTTAGAGAACTGCCTGTATTTTGTTAACAGCTCATAAAACAGACGGCATACAAACATTGTGGGGCAGTGTTTGAAGACACAACACTCAAAGTGTTGAAAAACCTGGCAAACATAGAGCTCTAGACTCCCCTAAGCACTTCTGCTATCTAAGTGAACACATTTTAAGATTTAGCAGTTTAACCAAGTGGCAGCCTAACAACAGATTAGAAATTAATGATAATCACAATAAAATGCCCACATAAATTTTACCCCCCAAAATCATACCAAGCTCTGGGTTGCAAAGGCAGCAAAAATCAACCAAAACCCCCTAATCTGCAATCTGGTGCACCTGCATGGCAACCTAGGCTAGAACTATGAAATGCCAAAGAATTTACGGCAGAATTCATTTTCTTGCAGCAAAATAGGAGTGTGCAATTGAACTTTCTTTGGTGGGAATATCTTTCCCAAACTGCATTTACCTCCTTGTCAAAAATAACAAGTTTTTAAAAAACATTGTCTTAAAAAGCAACTAAAAAACTGTCCCCATGAGCAACAATGAAATCAGCAAATTACACAGTACAAGAAATCAGTTGGTGTGATACACTTCTCTCCTTTTAGAAAACCAACACTAATTGCCCAATACTGAGGTAACTGCAGTTTATCTCCCAGCAAATGCTTGTGAGGCTTCCCAAATCAGCAATTAGCGTCTGTCCCATTGTGCTTCTCTGTCTAATATCTTATGCAAATTATACAATTTATAACTTTACATTTAATGTGTGGTTGCCAAAGAACGCCCAAGGCAAGAGGAGCCTGCTGATTCAGGAATGCATCGCTCAACTGCCTCACCCTTGGGAAGCGAGTGACAAACTCATTCCACAGATTTCTCCACGGAGGAGGAAATACTTGCTCCTGCTGCACCACATCCATATGAACAGGTGCAGCCAGCCCACTGCCCCTCTCTTGGCATCCCTAAAAAGCAGAATGAAGCCAACTTTGGCCCAGAAGTCAAACAGCCAGAGAAACAGGACCATGTCCAGGTGAAACATGCTGAGTTTTGTATGGGAGTATAGCCTATCATATCCAGGCCTGGCTGCACTGACCCACAAAAATTTTGCCTCAGTGGAAGCCCAAGACTTCTCAAACTGCTTAACTCTTAGAACACTGGCTCAAACTATCAGTAGTTGATGTTTTTCATTCTGAAGGACAATCAACATCAGGAAGTATTGATCTGGGAAGGCTACTGGGTTACCTACCCCAGTCCCACTGCATCCTAAGAAGATGAAATGCTCGTAACACCAACATTGGCAGCTGTTCCCCTATCCAGTCTGTTACCAAAACCTCCAGTACAGAAGATTAATAACTACCCCATTAGTTTGCCCCAGCAATACAGCAGCCTTGCAAGCAAAATTCTTTACCCTTTCTACCAGTGTTTAAACAGCACATTCACAGTCTTTCCAAGTGCTGACTAACCCTTAAAAGGTCCCTCTGAGGGAGTAGAGAGGTTTGGCTGGCATTTCAGAGATCAAGAGAGTAAGCAGGGCTGTTGTCAAAGCCCTGAATCTCAACAATTAAGAAGATATTAGAATATTAGGAAGAAATTCTTCACTGTGAGGGTGGTGAGGCACTGGAACAGATTGCACAGAGAAGTGGTGGATGCCCTATCCTTGGAAATGTTCGGGGTCAGGTTGGCCAGGGCTTTAAGTAACCTAGTCTAGTGAAAGGTGCCCCTTCTACCTGTTCTTGCCCACCCCATGGCAGAGGGGTTGGAACTAGGTGATGGTCCCTTATAACCCAAACCATTCAATGATTCTATGATTACAGATCCTTTGAATCTCAAAGACTATGCCTTGCCCACAATGCTGCATGTAGATTGATTGTATTACATGCAAATCAGAACTTAGCACAGGATGGGGCTCATGTTCTGTGTCCCTGCTACTTACCTGGATGGGTGTCTTGTCAGCACCCCCGCGCCTTAGTAAGGTGATGTGATAGAATAAATTCTCAGTTTTAAGTGAAGAAATTGCTCAGCTGTCCCACATAACCAGGATCTCAGTGGACCCTCAAAAAATATAGATGAGAAAAGATAAAGTTTTTCCTAAATGTTAACATTTTCCATCTCCTTTACAGTATGTTTAGCGTCACTTTTCAAAAAAAACGACCTCATTCAGAATATTCATTTGTCAGCAGATGGGTTGTGGGTACATGTCTGCAAGACTGACACTTTGCATCTCCACAGGAGAGATTTCACTGCTGGCTGCTCACTGGCACTCAATCAGAGACAGAGCAAACACCCACATGGCATCCTCATGCTGATTAAGAAGGAGCTGGGATATGAAAACTCCCTTGTGTAGGAAACCCGACGCCACATCTAAAGTTAACACTCAGTAACAGCTGAGAGTTCCCTTCCCTCCTTGCCCCAGCAGACACTACAGAAGCTGGCAGCTGCACTGTAGCAAGGGAAAAGCTGCGGTTATTCTGATCATGGAGAAGGCTTGTAGGGTGGGCAGGTGGGTGAGACTGTGAAACATTATCTGTTCAGTCATTTTCAAAATTACATAGGAGATAAATTTTGCTACTGGTCAGTCTTCCCCATGATTTTGCCAGGCAGCAAGAGAGGAAATGAAACAAAATGTTTTAAAAGTTGAAAAGTCCCAGTGTGTTAAGTAACGCTCTGTCCCAGACAATGCACCAGTGTGATCTGGGGGGTGACCTCCTTGATCCTCTAGTAGAATAAAACCTGATAGAAAAACTTCTTCAAGGGTATTCTGTACCGTTCCCTCCCTGTCATGTATTACAAGGGCCTGTCCCACAATGCCTCCGTTCTGTCCCCTCATGAACAGACTCCTTTGTCTAGCTCTACAGGGTCTTAATACAGCAGAAGAGAGAGCTACCAAAGAAAAAAGTCATAATCATCCAGCCACATTTCTGAAAGAATAACAGTTTTAACACATGTGGCTCTGAGTTCCCATTTAACATGCTGAGTGCTCATAACGATTTATATTAAATACCAAGACTTTATTCACAGGACAGTAAAAACACTAAAGCATTACTACTCGCATGAGGTTTAAAAGTTATGGAGTGGAGAAAGTGCTTTAAATTCTCATTGCACTTTCAGCAATCTTGCTTCCCTGGAGATGAGAAATGAACACTGGAATTATCAAACCAAATTAGAACACAGTTCAGCTGATACCATGTCATCTCCATCTTTTCAACTTGGCAGTGGGTTTCAAATGAAAGAAAAGGGAATATATATTGTCTCTCAACATATCCCAGCTATGGAGTTCAGAGTTCATCGTGGATTGTCTTTTTAACACCCACCAGTCAGTACTATATACCACCAATCACAATGGTTTGTAAACCTTTCAAACCTAGTTGTGAATGTGTCCTACCTCTTCCAGTCCAGCTACGATTTTAGTTGATATTTTGTGGCAACTGTGCAGCTATTCAATGGAACTCTGACATGGTAGAAAAAAAGGGGAACATTTTTCCATTTATTCATGTTTTGTTTGCTCAGGTTTTTTTCCACCTTTGCTAGCCTGAGATTGATTTTTCTCTTCACTTGTGTGGCTGTCTCTTGGCATTGACCATGTCCCTTTTTTGGATTCCTTTCACTTCTAATGCATATTTTTAAATTCAGGAAAGCAGAACTGAAAACAGTCTTTGGGAAAAAGAAAGCACTTTATTTACACAACTGTATGCTCAGTGTCTTCAGTGCTATTTTTGGCCACCATAACCTTTTTGTTTGATTCTGTTGGCATGTTCTCTTTCAACTACTGAGGCTGAGGGGGCAGAAGTTTCCAGTGAGCTACCCAGTGTGATGCTGAGGCCTTTCCTGAGCAGTGAGTCAATGCAGAAGTTAACAATACACATCCATATTATTTTTTACAGATCCAAGAGACAACAATAAAGTGGATCTATCATTATGCTGACTCTTCACTCTCTTTTGGTAAACCTGTCTTGATATTGCTGTCCCACTTTGTCTGGATAAAACTAAACAATTTGGACTTATCTAAGAAATTTGGTATCCTGTGTTCATCCACCTTTTCCAGTGTTAATAATAAAAGTCCTGAAATGCCACTAGGGGTAGTATGGGATGCTTGATTTGCCACATTGAAAGGAGTTTATTTATCTTCTCCATGTCTTTGGTCTCTGTCAAGCACTTTCTGATGCTTCAGTTTACTTAAGATCTCCCCTCTGAGGAGTGTCTTTTTTTTTTTAGAAGTTATTTCAATGTGCTGACTTGTGTTCAGCTATCCAATTTCTAGCTGACTGTTTCCAAGAACTGTAATAGGCCAGAAGGCCTGGAGGCAACTAGAGCAACATGGACCATGCCATTTGAAGGATACACAATTCAGACTATTTAAACCCAGTTTAACAAGCAGTGGTTCATTCTCAGTGTATGGAACTAAACAGATTGTGTATTTCCCTACAAATGCCAGGAGTTCTGAAACATGCTCCATGTACACTTTGCCCACCAAACAGGGTATGAAGGGATGCAACACATGGCAGTGACAGAACTGCTTTTTCTTCTCAGCATAGCATGTTTTTGTTTCCATGGAGCAAAGCTGTATCCTGCTGAATCAGTTTTGGTTCCTTTACACAAATGCAGACCTGAACCACAATTACTGACACAACTGTCTCCATATAGCCCATGAATGCATTGGGATCTCTATTTCCACCCCATATGCAGCACCTACACATCAGAAAACCAAAATATCAGTACTTTCTAAGCACTACTGGAAAAAAGGTACCCCAAACAGAGAGAAAAGCAAGATATTAGTGGTGTAGTGTATCAAATGACGACGACAAGTAAATGACTTTGTCTAGGAAGACTATCAAGCAACTGACCATAGAGGTTTGGTTCCACTCAGTCATAAACTATACAAGAAATCCATACCATTTCAAGTCCCTCTCATCAATCTTTACACTTTCAACCTCATCCACTCAAATTTCTGAAAGCCATTTGGAAAATTCATGAGACAGACCCAATTACTGACGTCAAGAACAAGAAATGCAGTCAGGCTTTCATGACTTTCTTTACCGATACACTCAGCAGGAACAGTTGCACAAAGCCAGCAGGTAAGTGAAATGGGAGCCAACAGTGATTATAGATGGGATGTTAGAGCCCTAGTGGTAAAGGAAAGCACTCTCTGTGGATCTCCCAGGCAGTATGACCATCAGCTGATTCCACACAACCCTGATAAAGCCTTAAGATCCTGCTGGACTCCAAGTGAGGAGAGATTAGAATCTAACCAGGCATACCACATGTTGGCTAGATACTTGTCTCAGAAAATGTAAGGGATTCTACTTTTCTTGTCCACACCAGAATAAACTGCTTCTTCAGCAGCAAAAGTGACATAAACACATTACACCAAAACTGGAGTAATATTCTATCAGCCAAGTCCTGGTGTCCAACTCAGATGAAAGGTCCTAGTTTTCAAGACTTATTTCTTGACCTTTGATCGTATGACAATACAAGTAGAAACACTGGGAAAAGCCACTTACTGCAAAAAGTATTCCCAGTTAAATTTTACATCGATACCTTAAGCAATTTATCTTTCAATGCTCCTTCATTACTTTTTCTACTGCAGCACCCAGATATTTGAGAAATTTGGATGTCAGCCAAGGAAATTTCTGCTCAAGAGGATAAGAATAAGTTGAAACACAACCATGCTGGAATTTAAAACATCTAGTTTATTCAGTGAATACTTCATCATGACAAGAAGAATCCCTGCTCCTCTTTTCCCAATTCTAGAGAGACCATAATCCTCAAGAATTAATCCATGTTCTGTTCATAAAACCCAAACTGGAGATGTCTTAGGAATGCCCCATGACCACAGAGTGCAGTCATAGCTTATATCTTTACTGCATAAAATGCAGATTCAGTTATTCTTCAGATCCACCCAAACACAAAATTCATAGAAGTTCTCACTTAAATAAACTTATACACTTTTTCAGCTTTATCAAGTAGAAAAATGCTTTGAAATCATGCATGTATATGTAAAACAAAAGTTTCCAACACTGGATAAAAGGTCCAGCCTTGTTTCTTTTCAGATTCAGATAAGCATAAGAGAGTGAAAATGGGGCACAGATCCCCATATCTGGTCAAAAAAGCACATGAGAGTTAAAGACTAAACCTAAGTGCACCCAAAAATATCATCTGAACTTCACAGGCAGGCTTATTTTGAAAGCCCAGTGGCCATTAAGACTACTAGGATCCAAGATGATGATTGTTTGTTGGTTCAAGGAGTTCTGACTGGCACATTGTGAGACAAAACAATAAAAATGTTTTCTGTATTATTCTCTGGGCTTCGTGCCTGTTGGCCTGCAGAGTCACTTGAACAGTCCCAAGCTGGTGGATCTCAGGAGACCAGTGGCAGTGGGCCAGCAGACTGCTATTCCTGGCTGGGAGAACAGGGACTGTGCCCATCATATCCACAGAGGCCCCCAGCTCCCTCCTACCTGTGCTGGGACAGAGATCACAGTTTAAAATAATGAAAATCTGAAGGGGGAGAGGAGAGCAGGAAGGGAATGGAGAGCCTGTTCTGATTATGAAATGGCTAACTTTCAACAGTCTTGCCTTGGAAAATCCTTTTGTACACTACTTTAACAAGAGCAAGACATGGTACAAGACAGAAGATTTCAGGTTCCTTTAGGGGCTTCTCACTTTCATTTCCTGCTGCCTCTCTCAGGACACGATTGGTCCTTTGGAAGCAGCTGTCTACTTTAAATTTCAAAGCCAGGGCTTGTTATCATAACACCAACATGCTGATGTCCCTTTGTTATCCTCCTCCTAGATGAATGAATGAGCTTTTATTAGAAAGTTGTCAGGTGACACTTCCCTGGGGCAAATGTCCCAGTGTGTTTCCAGTTTCACAGAGCAGGACTGAGACCTACCAAGTGCAGGCAGCCGAGTATAGAGGACTTCCACGTGCAACACTGCTGGGAGCTGAGGCACATTGGACAAGCTGCTTACAGTCACAGAAAATATCAATTCCATTCCAACTCCTTCCTTCTACACAGCTGTACTAGTTTTCATACAGAAATTAAAATCCATTGAGTGAACATGCACCACACATTTTGAGTGAGGTATTAAGACATCTGTCTGCATGTGTTCTTGCTGGAAAGAGAACATACAGTCAACAAGGGAGACTTTTGCACCCAAAAACTGGTGTGGTTACTTACAGTAGCTGACATCAGCCCTCTAACTAAAGATACTTTACTGATATGTCCCTACATGAAGAAATGAGTCCCAGGTGAGTGATTAAGAAGTTTTAAATGGAAGCCAGATTTTTATTTTCACTTTAATAGGAGCTTCAAATAAAAATCAGAGGTGTCTGAAGTTGACCTGTGTGACTATTTTTCTCTCCCCTCTGACCACAACTGCCCTGAAAAGTAGGCCACAGAGAGAAGATGCTACAGTTTCAAAAGTTGAATGCCTAAAGCTATGTATATACAGCTATTTTCATACACTTTTAACTGGGTGGCCTGATTTGAGAAGTTCTAAGTATGTACTGCTCCAGCAGTGTACATGCTCCATAATGCCCAAAAAAACCACCCCTGACTATCCACTTTGGTGTTGAATTGTAGACGCAGTTTTCCACTCCACAAGAGCTTGCTGTACTGGAGTATGTGTATGTACACCTGGAAAGGAGTTCCTGCCCAAAACAATGTGAGGGTCAGGAAAAGAAAGAGATGCACAGGGGTGACATGCTACGTCCAAAATCATGCAAGGCAGAACCAGTGCCAAGCAGAGCCCCAAATCAAATGCCTTACCCATTACCTCATACTGAGCTTCCCTCTCAGTAGCAAAAGATACATGCAGCTGTGTGAGGAGTATTCCTAAGGCAGACAGAATCTGATAAAAAGAAATCCATGGAATAGAGAAGGATATTGTGATCTGTTCTGTAATATCCCCCAAAACGAGAAAGGAGCACATACAGCAGCAACTGCATCTCTTGTATTATTACCAATCAAACATAAATGATTTTGATTACATGCCAGGATGAAATATCAAAGCTAAAGGGGTGTATACAGTTTAGAGGGTCCTGAGGAAATAGCTCCCATACTTCAAAGATGACTGCTACAAAGAGAGAAATTAAGTAGTTGCAGCTCAGCTCATGCAGGAGTTTCTCTCTTAGGAAAGCTCCACAAAGACTAGTGTCTGTACAAATTTTAGATTTGGAGTTAAATTTAAGAATAACAAAATTTTTAAACTATGGAAGAAAAAGCCAGGAGCTTAAAGAAATGAACTTCAGGGTCTGCAAGTTCAAACGTTATCAGAGAAACCAGTAAGTCACTTGAGACGGCAGAGGAAGCTGAGCAGCAGATGGGAACACTAACTAGATAGCACACTGAGGGAGTAACATGTTTACTTCAGTTTTGGTTTAAGTTCCTTCAACTTGGATTATTACTTGTAAGAGAGGTAGTGAATTTCAAAAGCTTTTAATCTTTAAACAAAAAATGTAATATGAAAAGCTTAGTTAGCGCCCAGCCACGGTGCTCATCCATTACCATCTTAAGCATGATTTTAAGTGCCAGATTTTGAATTTCAGACCTGAAGGATCACAAGTTTTCAACACAGCATCAGAAAATTTAGTTATTTTCATTAGGTTAGAGCTTTAAAAAGGCTGACACAGTTCCAACCATACAATACCCTGTTAAAAAAGAAATTTTCATTAAGTAATGCTCCTAATCTTTCACCAAACATCATTGAAACTGATCAAGAGCACTTTTATATAAGAAGCAATTCTTCACAGATAAGTAAACAAAGCATTACAACTGCTGAGAGAACAACTGTGACACCAAAAAAATCAATTCAGTGATTTATTTCAACATAGACCTGACAGCTATATAGGACACTAGCTGGAATGCAACCTTTATTTTTTCAAATCTTTTTTAAAAAAGATTCAGAAGCACAGGTTGCAGAATAACTAGCTCTTTTAGAGCTTGCACTCAAAATAACAGAGACCTGGAAAAAGAGTAACCGCAGCCCCAGTCAGACTATTGATTCCAAAATAGAATCCATTAAAATCAAAATATCTCTTAAAGCTTTTTTTAATTTTTTTTCCCATAAGAGAGTGCTACTTCCTTCCAAGGGAGATATCACTATCTATACTGAATAAAGCAACAATCTGCAAATCACCTCAGCACTGCTAGTAGCATGCTAGCATAGCAGTTTCAAGGTGAATCCTGGAGCACATCTCTCAGAGAGGTTATGCAGTCTCCATCTGTGGAGAAACACAAAAACCACTGGACATGGACCTGAGGAACTGCTCTAGAGATTCTGCTTTAAGCAGGGAGTTGGGCTGTATATTCCCAAGAGGCCTTTTCCAACTTCAGTGATTAGGCAAGTTTGTGAACCTTCTATTTTCAGAAGGACTGAGTGGTTACTAGGTCAGACTAGGACAGGGAAAGCCCACGTTCAACCCTGTGCTTTCCCTCAGACTACTGGTACAACTCTGGTCTAGTTACTAGTCTTCCTCCATCTCGGTTCCTTTAGTGGCCACAGACTGGTAGCAGAAACAAGGAGTGTTTCAGCCACAAAGTGTCTCAGCAACCCGTTCTCAGGAGGCTGGATCAAAGTACTTATCACTCAGACACTTGACTCCAGAAAGAGCAAGATACAGGACTTTCAGAAAGCCTAACAATGTCCATGTACCCAGCCTAGACACTTCAAATAGGGATTCCCTTTTTCAGGAAGCATGGAGAATTCTGTGTCAAAAGGACAGTGACTTGGACATCTGAAAAACAATGAGAGTTAAAATCAAGCTGTTTATAGACCATGGGCCCTACTGGTGCAGAATGCAGTCACCTCAGCAGAGCATGTGGTCACCCTCTCTTTAACCCAACTGGTGCAAATCTTCAGTTACACAGTTGTTGTAAAGTCTACAGCACTGAAATAAAGTGTAAACTGAGGGTCATAAATAAAGATTATACTTCATTTGTAGTTACTTTTAAACATAATTCAAATAGAGGCAATAATCACTGAAATCCAAAACTGGTCTGTAAATAAAAACTGAATTTTCCTTTGAAAGACTTTGAATAGCAGAAGGCTTCTCCTTACATTTATACTCAACCCTCCTGAGTTCACAACACTCCTTTGGAAGAGATAATCCCTTGCACTGAACTTAACCCATCACATTAATTTTGTATCCTGTGATAAAAAGGGTTCTCTAGTTACAGCTAAAGACTAGGATATTATTTTCTTAGTAGTTACTTCCATAATGAAATTCCAGAACAATAAAGATGTGGCTCCTAAGAGTTCATGCTACTCACAGGTGTATTACTTCTTGTTTGAGTTTTCTAAGTGCTCATGGCCTTGGGATATGAGATGGCAGCCGCAACAGAGAAAACATAACTTAGCAGGTGAAAATAAGGAAGGGGGGGAAAACCCACAGCACTGTCTTGAGTTGTGTAACTTTTCCTTTACTGCACATCATCATGTGCAGGAATAGAGAGGCTGATCTACTTAGGCCAGAACAAGAAGACAATTATTCATCTCTCCTGAGATTTCCCCTGCTAAATGTGGAGTTAGTTCAAGGTCCTGGTCATGATATTTCTGATTATGAGACAGAAATAAGATGAGACTGGGGAGGAAAATGCCAGGGGGAGGGAGACACAGGGTCAGGGGAAATATGGTCACCAAACACTGCAGCAGCCAGTGACAATAGCTAATGCTATTCCTTACTTCATTCCTCAACTTTATTAATAGCTTCTTTTAAAATTGTCAGTTTTACCTGAATACAAATTTCCATTTTCTTTTTCCTCCTTAAGTATTTCTTTTTCTCATCAGTTTGACCAAAGGAGGTTGAAATATGTGGAAGACAAACTACTTGCAAAAATTGGAAGCTCTCCCATATTGTTCTCTTAAGAAACAATAGTACTGATAACAATTCAAGAAAATAAAGAACAAAACCAAACCCTACTGAACCCCTCTGCTTTTAGAACAAAAGCCTGACTGCTCCCTCAGAGCACAGGTTTCCCCCAGCACCTTTCTGCCACTCACAAACAGCAATAACTACTCCAAAACAAAATCCTTCTAATTGACTATTTTCTCCCTAGGAGATTCCAAAAGACAAGGAAGAGTGCTGTGAATTATTATTCTTATCTTTACATAAAGACAGTGCCAGTGGGGCCAAGCAGGTTGTATGCAAATAATGTGCCCATAAATCCACAACTATAAAAATACAAATTGCTGAGCTTCTTACCTGCCCATCAAGACAGTGATAACACAATCTCAATGGCATTTCCAATAACACCCCATTAGAACATAGCTCAGAAATGCAATTTTTCCCCATTACAGTCATCTAACATATGAAACAGTTACTTCAGAGATATTCTAGATTTAAATTCAAAAGCCAATAAATGTTTCAAGAACATGACAATAGCACAAGTAGAAAGGGAATGAAAGACTAACTTAACCCAACAGTTACAATGGTTAAAATGAGAAAGTAAAAGAATTATTCAGGTTGAAAAAGCATGACTTCTAAACATGGGAATACAACTCAAACTATACCAATTAAAGGCAGTAGTTTATGTCAGGTAACAAGCCAGCACCAGAAGTGCATTTATGTTCCTCCTAGCAATTAGCTTGTGCAATAGGCTTCCAATACTTCTCAAAGACCTTAGCTCTATTTATACTTTAATTTCTTTCGGTCCTTTCCAAAAACCATTTTTCTTCTCCTTGCTCCAATTCAGGCCTCAGGATTCTTACTACTGCAGAGTTTGTGCAGTCTTTTCAATTTACCAGCACACACAAGAAGACAGTGTTTTCCAGAAGATTTCTGAGAGTGCTCACTGTGGTAAATATGCTCCCCATTAAATTCACATCGTATTTTTAATCAGATACAAACCTCCTTTGTGTATACGGAAAAAGAAGAACACAGAATTCCAGAGGGCAATCCTGTGACACAGGAATGCTTCAGTGTTTTTGCTCCCATGGAGAGACAATGCAAGGGGTCCAAAACCACTACTTCAAAGTTCACATCCAGCCTCCAGAAGGAGGCTGCTTCCTTCTCTAGTCACAATAAAAGCCTCCAGGGAGAGCAGATATTGGCCTACCTTGCATGTATGCCTCTATTTGCCGAATTAGCTCATAAGACTTGGATCGGTCCAGAAGTGTACGAATAGCCGGGAGAGGGTCTAGGATAATGGTTTCTGGATGAGCATCAATATACTCCTGCAAAACAATATATAGGAAAAAAATGGCATTAGATTGGCTGAAGAATGTAGAAAAATAATGAGAAAATAATGGGGAAGAGAATAGATAATGTTAAAAACTTCAAAGTCCAGCTTTTCTTCAAGGGGAGCCAAAGGGACTTTGGCAACACAGAAAGTCATCAGTCAAAACACTGACACTTGAACAAAATGCAAACGTGACAGCTAACTGGTTTAGATGGCAAATTCCTCCTGTAGACACTATTGGTAGCAAAACCTGTGCTGCAACCACATTAGCTCACAAGGGAGCCAGAGGCAAAGTGCCATAGTAAGAGCTGTGAGCAGGACTGAGAAAAGCCATTAGGGGAAGAAGGATGGCACACAGCTATCTTGGGGTCAGCCTTGCACTCAGTTTCTACATGTGAATATCACAACTATCTGAACTAGGCTCAGAAATACATCTGGGTTCTTTTATGTTGTTTTTACTGCTGTCCTCTAGCTGCGCTGGAGACAGTGTTAAGGGCTGGATGATAAGGGCTGAAATTATTTTTGGCAGAGCTGAAGAGATTGCTGCTTCACTGTGTCTTCATTGCTTCCTACTTCTCTATGTTCATACTCTCCTTTTCTGACTATGAGAACAAAGCAAAATTAATGACCTCATGGATCTTCATCTTGGGAACTCAATTCTCCATTTACTGAGGTCATAACCACACGACTGCTTCTTGGCCATGAACACAGACACAGCTGCCAGGTACTGGCCTTGCAAACCCAACAAAAATTCCTTCTGTTTCTTAGAACAGGAGCTGAGTTTCTTCATCATTGCCCCAACCTGGCTCTATAAAGTCAATGGGAAACACGCATCCATCTTACTCTGTTCAAAATCAGACAAATATATCCACAGTTATCATCTCTTTGTTTTACCTAACTTCCCAAAGCCATCCTAATGTTTCCACTTACTTCTTTAAATATCCATTCATACAAATGCTGCTGCAATTAATGGACTTTCACAGAGTTCTACTTCATTTAAATTGACTATTTCAAAGAAGAAAACATACTACAAAAGATACTTCAGAGTACGACAAGGTGGCCTCAGGAGACGCACTTTGCTGGAGAGAAAAGAATGGCATAATCTATTCCCAGAAAGTGATTTTGCTCCAGATACTAACTGGGGATGCAGACTTCTCCACCCTAGAACTGGCAAACTGTTGTTTTCTGGTGGCTAGATAGTCTGAGCTAATGGGAGCTAAAAGGAGATTATTCATTTGAGGTTAAGAGGATCCAGCACTGGGGTTTAAAGAACCTACTGCATCACCCACAAGACACAAGCAGCTTTCTTTCACAGGGTATGAGGTGCCCGTCAGTGGCACTATTCTATATCTGACATATGTAGTAATCCCTGAGGAACACAAAGAATTATGAACAAAGATATGTTCAACCTTGCTGCCTCATGGGAAAAGTAAGGGACAGCCTTTTGCATAGCTGGTCATCAAGACTGTCAGACCCAGCTGTTGTCTCACCCTGCAGTACAGCCTGGATAAAACGTCTCATCAGCTCAGTGGAGCAGAAGCTGGATTCATTTCCAGTCACTAAAGCCCAGAACATACAGTTTTCATGAGTCTCCTGCCCCTAGTACTTCCAGAGTCTTAAGCAGAGCAACCAGCTTTCAAAGGGTATCATATTAGCAAATGCCTCTTAGACACCCACACATGTCTATGTATACGTGCCCTGCATGCAGCACCTAAAAGACACCCTGTGGAATTAGCATGATCCAGTGATTATGGCATTAGCTTCAACTTGCTGATAGTGAAACTGTACTTGAGTATCTCAACATCTCCAGAGTGTAACACGACAAGTCTTTTAGTCCCTCTGTGCCTCCCTTTAAAAGACAGGGAGTTACCACTCTCTTCTGTGTGAACACTGTGTCTTCCCCAGCACACAGAGAGGATGAGCTCCTTACAGACAGCCCATACCCTGACAGGGCAGCAGGCAAGCACAGCGCCCAGACTGAACACGTCACAGCTCTGAAACGTGGCCTCAGCACAGCTCTGGCAGCAAGTGTCCTGCAGCACTTCTGCTGTGTGTACAAGCTCTTCTTTTTACACTGTGGTGACCATCTGTCCACCTCGACCAGTCTCTGGTTCCACTTTGACTTCAAGCTCCCCAGACTTCCATCCCGGCCCAGCCTCTACTCACACATACATTTCTCCAGTCTGTGGACTCCATTGCCTTTACTGCCCTCCAAGGAGGGAAATTTTTTCCGTCTCTTAGCTCCTTGTGCACATTCCTGAATTTTCCTGATGCTCACGTCAGCATTGAGAACTATCCTTGCTTCCCCAGGATTCATGTATTCCACTTGTTAATTTGGCTCACATTATTCTAAGTATTTCCAGACAGAGCCTGGCTTTTTTATGCTTTCTGTAAGGGAAGAGTGCTTTATTTCTAATGATAATAGCCCTAAACTGTATTAAAAGATTATCTAAGCATGAAGCTTGCCACAGCATAACAAAGTTTAACAGGAATAAAGGCACAATCTCAAGGCCATTCTACACCAGCCAACATGTCAAGAGAAATGAGTATCTGAGCTGACTTTCTAGTGTCTGATTTCTCATCCTGTTGTCTTAAGGAGCCTCCAAAAAGCTCTGTAAGGCAAACATGAGATAACTGATGAATGAGGTGGGAGCGGTTTTCCAAAAGCCATTTAGACTCAGGAGGACTTCAAGAAACTACTCTAATGTCAAGAAGAACTGCACTGGGTAAATGCAACAGCCCCTTCAAACACACAAAGACTTTTGGGCTTTGAGCAAATTAGCTTTCTTTACAAAACAAGGAAATTTCTCAGCATTAAATCTGTGTCTATTCCCCAACTCTTCTCTATTTGCAGGCCTAGGCACTTGGACAGTCAGAAAGCACAGGAATAGCAAAACTCAGAGCAGGGCAGTGAAGATCTGTGTCATCTAAGGAAAGGAAAGGACTCGAAATCTAAATGTCTCCTAGAGCTAATCTGGGGACAGGCAACGCATCTCTCCTTTTAACTGAATCCAGAAACAGCTTCTCCTTTGAAGCACAGGGCTCTAAATGCAGGACAAGGTCAGTGTACTTGTATGTGTCCTTTCTGTTTGAACGCAGCTAGAGATGAATTGCTGAAGCTGTGCAGGGGACAGGAGCATCAAAATGCACTCAAGTCCTCAAATTCTGCGTCTCTTCTCACATGCTGTTCCATCACAAAGCAGTAACTCAAATTGCACCAGGATCCCCAAAGCAAATCATCCAGCTTCCCCTTGGGCCTGTAGCCTGCCAGCACTTTCCCAGTCTCCCACACATCTCACCAGTACATCAGCAGCACATGCAAAAGAAAGTTTCAATACCCATGCATGAAAAATTACTTTAAATAAGTAATTTAAAAATCTGAACCTTACACCAATTCCCCAGAACAGGAAATCACAATAAGAAAAGTCAATTTTGTTAGTTTCACAGGAACAATTAGGGTAGCTGATGTGAAACCTTTCATAAACTTTGATTCTTTACTAGAAACTGCTCCACATTCAGACATCATGTATTACAAACATATTCAGTTTTCAAAGCCATATACTTTGTCTAGAAGGCACAAACTAGGATTGTTTGGTTTTCTTTCTTTTCAAGAAGGCAGAACTGTAGCACAGGTAAGTGACCTGTGAAGATCACTTAACAGACTAGAAAACCCTTGGTGTAGCCTAAGTAACAGCTCTCCAATGGCACAGAAGGACTCCACTACCAGAAATACAGATCTGGATAAACATGAAGGGTTTCTGCCTAATTATTTTGAAAGCAGGTGAGGTGCTATACACGTGAACTTGAAAATGAAGCAGTTGAAGAAGAAAAAGAGAAACACTGAAGCCAAGAGAGAGCTTTCAGTACAACACAACCTTTCAACTTTGAACATTCGCATCTTCTCTCATCCTTCTAGTAAAACAACTCTGCTCTCCACTTCAGTGGATTAACTGAAGACTGATATCCAATAGCAGACTCCAACCACCCAGGCAACAATGAGGAAGATATTTAGGCTTTCCAACAATAGATTGAAAGGGCTCTGTCCTTGGGCTGCAGTTCAGCTTGACCCAGACAACATCTATGTTTTCCTCTTTCTAATCTTTGACATAATAAAAGCAAACAAGAAGAAACAAGGACTTTTAGCAGATCCTCCTTTGTTTGTATTCCAGGCCTGATGTTAAGCTATGCTTTGTACCAGCCCCATTCCGGGTAGAAGGCCAGCAATGAAACTGGAAATCAAAAAGAGACCAAATATTTCATGTTCCCTATTAAATACTTCTGGATTTAACCCATCAATGAAAAAAAAAACTTTCATTGAAAAGCCTGTGCATAGATGAGAATGGAGTTGCTTGTCATTTTACCCAAGAAAGGTAACTAATGATTTTTTTTTTAATATTTTAACAGAAAGTTGATACTGTACATACTGCAAATAATAAGTCACTAGATGATAAGAGAGACTCACTGATTCATTGACTTGCTTTTATTACTAAGTAATAAAACTTAGATAAATATTTCATTTAATGTTAAACAAAGTTCCGTAAAAAAATATTCCAAAAGAAAACAAGTAAGCAAAAGAAACAAAACCACCATTTGGATTTCTGATTTCCCACATACAGAAACATGACAATGACCGCTTGTAAAAACAGGACATTTTCCAAGGGAGAAATAGATGTAAAAACAACCTTGTCTAAAGAGTTTGCATCAGATTCAGACTTAGTTCTGCCTTAGCTGAGTTCAAACTCACCTGCCCTGTTTAGCCCTCAGAAGTCCACCACTGCTTCATCTTGCAAATACCTATCCACAGAAAGCTATCCTAACACCTAGCACTCAAATGACAAATTTTCAGTTAATTTTGCTGTTTAAGAGGCTCTTCCAACAAATTTAAGACATTATTTTTTAAATGAGTAAAACACAAGTATCAGCCTGTGAATTCAGGTGCAATAAACCATTTCAATTTTGTATTAACTTGTCCCCCATATAGAAAATAATTACTACGACACAATTGTTTCCTTTGGTTTTTCGCTTGTCTTTTCTCAGCTGAGAAGTCCCCTACCTCCTTCCCTTCCAAAACATCTAATTTTCCTTCCTCTCAGTCCTAAACTGTCCTAAGAAAGCTTCTCAATCAAGATTAGAAGAACCCATCCTGGACAACTCCAGAGTGAGAGAGTCAAGAGCTGAAGTGCAGCAGGGGAGGAAACATTTTAAATTTTCATCAACCTCATAGCAGAAGACTAGGCATAAAATCTGCATCTGATCTGTCTTTTTAAGTAGGCTAATGCAAAGAGAACCTGTTCAGAGAAAGCTCTGAAAGACAAATTAATAACCCTATTGATTTTCCATCACTCAAGCCATCATTTTGAATGCAATATGAAGCGGCAATGAATGAAACTACTTAAGCCCCAGTACAGCTATGACAGGCAGCTGCTCAGACAGCATTTTGCTCTAATGAAAGCATAACAAAGATTCCCCAATGCCTTACATGAGCCAAAACATACTCAGTTTTCAAAGCCATATACTTTGTCTAGAAGGCAGGAACTGGAGTAGTTGGTTTTCTTTCTTACCAAGAAGGCAGGAATCGTAGCACCAGTAAGTTAAAGGCACCCTTGGGACTCTGCCTCTTCACCTGACTTCCCTCCATGTACTTCTGGTCAAGAAGGAACCACTGAGGATTATAACCAATTTTTACAGTTAACCCATTACCTGTGTTCAACCAGTCCAGCCCTGTGTTACAGTGGGTAGGAAGGGAGACTGACCATCATCTTTAAATACAATCATCATCCCCAAAATAAGGATTTAAGTGTCCTAGAAAGCAAATAGAAATATTTCTCCACTTTTCATCTCATGCACTACACTAGGTGTTGCATGCAGTCTTTGTTTTGGCTTTGGATGAGATCACTAGGGACTCATCATTGATTTTCAGTGCAGTGGGGAACAGTTTGCACCCACCAATATTCTCCTGAGAAACTGCAGTCCATACCACATCCAACTAGCACAAAGACCTCAAAAAGCTCAACCCTAAAGGTCTTCTGGAGCTAAAAATCCCCCTGTCAACAGGCAACTCCTCTGTACCATTTTTGTTTTCCTCTCATGTTTTTTTTGCCAAGGCAATTAAAAACAGTCATAAACTGGCATGCCAAGAAGTTTCCTGTTCTATTAGCACTCTCTGCCAGACCCTACAAGGGCTCATCACAGACTCCAGAGAGCAGGGACACTGAGTCATGTAAATATGAAGCCAGTTTCCTCCTTAGCTCTTTGCAGATTAGATGGTCAAGGCCTCTATAACATAGATCTGAAAAGAAGTCATTCTTAAAAAGGTCATAAAAATAGTCTGGCAGATCATTCCTCCTCCTGTGGTCAAGGATCCCTTGCTCTCTGCTTCCTGGAAGACTGCTTCATGGAGCCAACAGTAAGACTGCTGCCAGGTATCATCTTGCTGTCACATTTATATTCAATAGCAGGAAAAAAAGCATAATGAATTTTGCACTGTTTGGTCTGGTTAATATCATCAGAACTTTTTCAGTCAACTTAATCAACAATAAGGGAACCACACTATTTCCACTTGTGTGTAGGTGCCAGAAATACCACAATGCTTATATAATGCCTCGCTCATGCAAACAGCTTTCTTGCGAGGGGTCATTTTACATTTTCTAGGTTGCTCATTGATTTTAGTTTTAAAAACCCAAAACAACAACCCTATCCCACACACTTTATACAAAAATATTCTTATGATTTTTTTTCTTAGGGAATATGCTTCTCTTAATTTCTAATGATTTTCAATATCTTGAAAATAACAGGACACCTGGAGACAGGCAACAATTTCCAGATAGTTTCTGCCCTGGACATGAAATTACATGAGAGTATACTCCAAAAACACATTTTGGAACGTAATTCAACAGAGAAAGGCCTGTGCTCAGCCCCACTGGTTCCTGGTTATATGTTTTACTACTGTGGGAGCTTCCTACATGCCAGTGATGTGGTACAACTCAGTCTCCTGCAGAAGAAAAAGCTTAAGGCCTTACTTTATTGGAGAGAGGATACCATTCAGATGCCTGCTCACAGGGGGCCTACCCTCTATCATATCCTCTATCTTCCAAAACAGCTAAGTTTGGAAGGTACTGGGAGAGAATCTTTTTCTAATGAATGAGTTTTGAAGACACTTTTTCTTTGGGAAAACAGTTCTCTGTACTATTACACCCTGCATATTTCTGACCTTCAACGTAAATCCAAGTGAAAAAAAAAATAATATAACAGGATTTTCAGCACTAGAGGACAGAGTGTCTCACAGTAATCTTGATGTTTCAGAAATTAGCATTCCAGGAACTGGGAAGACTAGACAGAACTAGGTCAAATTAATTCAGTGGCTTCTGTCATGGGGAGATACACGTAAGGTGCTCGGCAAACACCTGTTCCTCTTTGTGAGCAGCACTAAGACTCTTTAAATGACATAAGAACATTTGGTGGGAAACCAGTTCTAACTAACCTTACTGATACAACACAAAACCTTCCCAGGGTGCAAGTCCATTTTAAACTGACAAAACTATTTTTGCTGGGCTATCAGTAGCAAGGCAGCAGCATGCCAGACAGCTTTTTCATCAAACCCCTACAAGCTGCACAGTAATCAGGCTGAATTTGCTGCACCAAATTCATCCTCTTGCTTGAAATGCAGAAAGAACCACTTACCTGGAACCTCTGAACCAACTCCAGTGACTGGCTGTCATTCTGGTCTGCTTCAAGGATTACATCTGTCAGTTTATGTATGATCACATCCAAAGGGCCCTGATCTTCAATGGGTTTGGTGAGGTCAAGCTGAAGAAACCAGAGAGACACATTATATTAGTATATGGGGAATGCAAGCTCTTGTCCCTGCCACCATCCAAGGTGTTGCTGCAACACAGAAGGCATTTACTTTACACAGTGCCTTTGTTTTGGTATGTTATCCAAATCCCTGAGAATATACACTTCACTGAATGTTAGGAAACTTTACTCAGACATTTATGTCTCAGCAGCGTGCCTCTAATTCCATGAAAAAGCAGTGAAGTCACCAGCAAATACCCTCCATCCAAACACCTTCCTGTTCCTCTCCACCCTAAGCCAACATATGCCTCCTCAGCTCAGTTTCCTGGTACATTCACATACATGCAAAAGGAATGAGCCAACAAAGATTAACACCACTAATAAAAGGAGGGTCTGCTGTGCCCTTTGCCCAGGACAGGAATAAAGGTAACACAAAAGCAAGTGACTCAGGATCTGTGGAAATTCACCTGCTGCTGAGACAGCTATGTAGCTGGTAAGGAGGGGTGCAGTTCCCAGACAACTCCCAATAGCAGACTTTGGCTGTTAGCTGAGTAGGAGGCAAAGATTTGGGGTGGGGTGTGCAGAAAGTCTGCTCCAGACAGCACAGGAAGGCATGAAAATGTTGGCAATGTGTTAGAGGGCTTAGTTATCAAAACAGGGTTCAAGTGCAGAGGACCGACCTGCACTGGAAAAGGATTGAGGAATTTTCTCTTGATGAAATATTAATGCAAAGAAGCCTATTGATGATGGGATGCATGCAAAGCATCCTAAGAGAACTGGTCAGTGTGAGGACTTGGATTTATCAGGATATAAATCAAAACTGTGGAGATTCCAGCTAAATCAGGAAGGGTAGTCTGGTTACAGCAGAGTCCCACAGAGGTGGCGGGATCTCCATTCTTCAAGGTTTTCAACACTTGACTGGGCAAAGCCCTAAGCAACTTAGTCCAAATTTAATGCCAAATCTGCTTTGATGAAGATGATACATTGCAGACCCCCAAGATGCTCACAAAACTTAATGATCCCATGAAGCTACTTACCAGATTTAACATGAGTTCAGTGTAAGTGCCAGAACTGGCTCATATTCTAGCCTACCCACTGATCTGCTCACAGCACAAAAGCTGTGAGATTCAACTCAACCAGTTGTGAGACCTGCTGCATTAATGGCAACTTAACCTTGTAAACGTCAAACCAGGAACATCTCTGAGAGGAAAGATGGATGTGTGCTCAACTAAACTAAAGTTAGCATCTGATTTTACCTGCACGAACCTTTCTATTGCTGCTTTCTTTTTTATTCAACTCTGGTAAAAATGGGTATGGGAGGCACAGGAGGGAGAGGAAGAGACTGGGCAGAAGAGGCTGCTGCTGATGCTGTTTTCTGTCTTGTTAGCTTGAATTTTGTCCTACTAAAATTTCCCACCCTACAGAAATGGCCCTGCTTTGGATTAAGGAATGAATGCCTTAAAGAAGGTAAAGATAAGACAAGATAAAACCAATAAAACTAAACCAGCAGAGATCTATCAGCCTTAAATTAATTTGCTGGGAGCTAATGTAACCAATCCACAGAGCTGAATTGCTTTTCTTGTGTAGGCTCTCTTATCCGGGCCAGGCTTTCCTGAGCAGAATAACTGAAGTTACCTATGGCACAAAAGCAAATTGAAAGACTGCCATTTCCTCCCTCAGAGACCACCTTTGCTTGCTCATTACTTTATGCTCCTACTAACAGTTATGGGTTGGGGCCCTTTGAAGTCCTTGTGCAGATTCCAATACAACTGGAAAATGCAGTGTGTATCTCTCTTTGGAGGAGACGAACAGAGGCACCGCTCACAGATGGGCAGCCCCTCCCTACAAGCCGCGGCAGAGGCCAACAGGACGGGCTTGGCGTGGATGCTCAGGGATGGGTAAGCTGTGGCCAGGTGAGGCAGTCCACAGAAGGTCTGCCTGTACTGACATGTTTTCACTCTCACAAGTAGTGCAGCACAAAGGCTGAGGGACAGCATAAGGGTCTGCAAAATGAAGTGAACTGCAGCTTGGCTAACGGACACGGAAGGAGATAATTAACTTCAGTAACCAAGTTCCAGAAAAATCAGGTATGACCACAGATGACCACACTGTTTCTTCTGATTTTTTTTCCATCTGCCTATCACATCTGGAAGGAAATAGCAAAACAAAGGGTCCATTTAACTAGGTCGGAAAGTTCCTCGTTGCCAAGGTACAAAATTCTGAATTAATCCATTTTCAGGACTTGCAGTTCAAAAAATGGTAAGAAGCAAATAAGTACTTGAGATTGGTTACCCCTTTATATTCTTCCTGAGCTGAACTTTCAGCTCAATCTGCACAGAAACATTCAGAAAACAAGAAAACAGTCCTCCCTTTCAGCCTTGACCCAAGAATAGAAGTAAGCCTTCAAGGCATATCCAGGCATTTCCAGCACAGTGTTTTCCAGAAGCGTAAGACATCTGGGCAAGATAACTTCTTCAGGACAGTTGTACCAGCTAAATGCAATGGGCATATTTTGAGAAAGAAACCAAATGCACCTAACTTTGCACACTGAAAAGCATTAGAATGGCTCCCTGTTAACAGTGTTTTGCTTCCCCTTCACCAGTAAAGCAATGTGAGAAACACAGCATGATAAAGCAGCTGGTCTGGCAGGAAGTTCAGCGACCACTTCAATTGCCTCAACAAGGACAGCAGGTACATTTCAGCCGCAAAAATCTTCAAAATTTCATCCAATATTTTGTGGATTGGAGGATCAAACCATTTGCAAAAAAATATGTTCTATGTGTTTAGCGCCATGCTGCAGAAAGCAAATATTCTGGGGCTATGTGGAATTTGGAAGAGATCCACCTTCCTTTTATGCACTCAGAAAAAAAAAAAAGTAAGAGGAAAAAAAAGATTTGAGGAGGTGAAAAGAAGCCTTTTCAAGTGGAGTATCAGACCCAAAAAGAAGTGAAAGCAAAGTACAACATTTCTGATGGCCCTCTGCTGAGACAAACACTGATTCATTGTTTGTCATCAGCCGGAATTTGAGCCCTCCTACTTCCCTTCTCTTTCAGCATCTCTCTCTCTAAATGATCTCTGCATTTGACATGATCACCCAAAAGTTTGTTATTGCAAAGAACTAACACCATAGCAACAGAAGTGAGAGAAAAGCTTTATCAGCACCAGCTTGAAAAACCACAGATACATCTATGGTGCCTTTTCTTCTGTGAGATAGGCTATAGCCTGCAGCATACTCTGCTTGCCCTTCATTATGTTAAAAAAACAAACCCAACCAGGTATTGGTTTCATGGCACTGTCACTTACCACCAAAACCCAGTAAAAGTCAGGTGCATGACATGGAAGAGAGTGTCAAAGCTGTACACAGTAAATATACACGGCACAGATGTGACATGGATGGCTGCACTGTCTGCGTAAAAAACTGTTGGGATGGTCAGGCCCAGAGAGTGGTGGTGAATGGAGTTAAGTCCAGTGGGCAACTGGTCACACCTGGTGTTTACCAGGGCTCAGTACTGGGGCCAGTGCTGTTCAATGTCTTTATCAAAGATCTGGACAAGGGCATCGAGTGAACCCTCAGTTTGCAATTCAAACCAAGTTGGGTGGGAGTGTTGATCTGCTGGAGGGCAGGAAGGCTCTGCAGGGATCTGGACAGGCTGGATCCATGGGCTGAGACCAAGTCTATGAGCTGAACAAAGCCAAGTGCCAGGTCCTGCACTGGGGTCACTCACAACAACCCCACAGAGCATGACAGGCTGGGGCAGAATGGCTGGAAAGCTGCCTGGTGGAAAAGGACCTGGGGGTGCCTTTTGACAGCAGCTGAACCTGAGCCAGCTGTGCCCAGGTGGCCAAGAAGGCCAGCGGCATCCTGGCCTGGGTCAGTAACAGCGTGGCCAGCAGGACCATGGCAGTGATTGTCCCCCTGTACTTGGCACTGGTGAGGCCACACCTTGAATCTTGTGTTCAGTTCTGGGCCCCTCAGGACAGGGAAGACATTGAGGTTTTGGAACATTTCCAGAGAAGGGCAATGGAACTGGGGAAAGGTCTGGAATATGGTGTGGCTGAGGGAGCTGGGGGTGATTAGCCTGGTGAAAAGGAGGCTGAGGAAAGACCACATTGCTCTCTACAACTGCCTGAAAGGAGGCTGTAGCCAGGTGGGGGTTGGTCTCTTATCCCAAGTAACAAGTGATAAGACAAGGGTAATGTCCTAACATTGCAACAGGGGAGATTTAGATTGCATATTAAGAAAAATTTCTTCACTGAAAAATGTCAATCATTAGAACAGGTTGCCCAGGGAAGTGGTTGAGTCACCATCCCTGAAGGTATTTAAAAGACACGTAGATGTGGCACTTGGGGCACATGGTTTATTGATGACCTTGGCTGTGCTGGATTAACAGCTGGACTTAATTTTAAGGGTCTTTTCTAGCCTAAATGATTATATGGTTCTGTATGCCTTTCCTGGTCTTTCAGATCTGTATATGGAAGAAACCAACCAGTAGATAAATGCTCTTATATCTGGCTGCAGCCAGCCTGCCCACCTTTTAATAGAAGGATGCTACAAAATGCTCCAAGCTTAGAAACAACAGTCTCTCCCTCAAGCTTCCCAGGGAATCCACTGGAGAGCAAGTTACAGGCACGCAGAGCTCCATCTCTGCCCTCCTCTCCCCTTCCCCCTTCCTCTGTCCTCCAGAAACACACAGCCAGCACATTATCCAAATCATTATAGAGAAGGGCAAAAAATGTTTATTTCCATTAAGCATAATTTGTTTAAAGTTTTGGGGTTGTTTTTCTCCAGAACCCTGGCAATCCATCTGTATTGCAGGGACGGGGCGAGTGCCTGGCAGAGTGCCATGGCTCTCCACTGGTCCCAACTGCAATCCCACACAAACGCATTTCTGGAAGCTGTGTTTAAAAATAAAACTATGTCCAAGTGGAGAAAATCTGGATTTGTTCACTCAGGGAAAAAAAAAAAACAACAAGCCAAACAATTACAAATGCCGGATTTAGGAAAAAGAAATATCATTTATAATAATGATTAAAAATAGTTATGTATTGTTTGTTTTATTCAGTGTTTCCAGTCCATGGTATAATCAGCTGTATTTCAGAGTCTGCCTGATCAGGATTTATGATTTTGATTTTTTTTGTAAAGCTCTTCTTCCAAAATAGTTTTTGGATTATCATTCACATGAAATGAAGTTTTAATATCAACCTGTTATTTTATCTGAACCAAAGAGAGCTATGTCTACTGCTTTATCCCTGAGGAATGTAGAGTCGATCTCTACATTTCTATTTATCCTCACTTTTCTCTTATTATATTTTCATTAAAAACAAAAAGACTCATACAGCTATTCTTCAAATATTTTACTCCCATTCTCCAGTCTGCTAACAAACTCCACTCACCAGGATGCTGCTCTAAGTTTTTGCTATGTCTCTTGCTATGTTTTCATTTGATGTGCTGCTAGGAACAGCAGAACAGGAGTGCACGTCCCTTCACAGCAGCTTGTCATGCTGCAGGTGGAAAATGTTCATGAAACTTTCAGCCAAAAGAGATAAATGAAGGCAGAAGGCAAATCAGAAATCTAAGCCTTCTCACCAGGAAGATAGCACCAAATCATCAGACATTAGCTCAAGTGTTAGAAAACTTAATAAAATGCCACAAAAGGGAAAGAATCCATTCAACTTTCCAGTACGGACCTGTCAATGCTCTGCTACACATTTCACAAAATCACAGTCCAAAAGTCCCTTTGTGGTAATTTAACACTCTCCTCCCTGTCAACTGGACATACAACTTCAGCCCGACCTGACTTCCCTACTCCTTGATTCCTGAGACTGTATACAGAATTTTCTACACAAATCTATTATACTCTGCTACTCAGATACTCAGTTAAAGCTGTATTGATCCCAAGACATGTGGTGTTTATTTCAATCTTAATTCAGCTTCTTAAACTCCATGGCATGAAAACCTTCAGTATTTTAGCCCTCATCTTCCACTCTTGGGGCTACTTTCTACCCTGTATTTTCACCACATACGTTTATACCAAAAGGCTTGTAAAATAAAGCTTTTCAAATTATTCTCCCAACCCCATCCCCAGTGTTTACATGTGCTGTGCATCAATGCTGAGGAAGCCATAATGAAAAAAGTCACAAGCTCCAGATCAGAAAGTCAAGTTTTCAGAAGGCTAACCCTGACAACTCATGGACACTGTTCTCTCCCAAAAAGCTCAAATAAAGCATCTAAAAATATCTTAAGCACTTTGGAGAGAGAAGGGAAACAACAAGAAACAATACTGTCAAGTTGACTGTAAAATGTTTACCTTACTGTAAAAAAATAAACAAACATACAGATGACATTTTAATTACAGGAGAGAATGTGCTTGCTTTTGAAAGAAAGTGGGGAAATTTCCTGAAAGAAATCAGGAAAACAGTTGTGCATGTACATATAAGACCTACTTGTGCACAGTGGCAGTGACACAATAGAATGGCACAGAAGCATGACTGATCTTGGGACAAACCAAGGGAAATGCATATGACCAAGTAAGACCAGCACATGCTTTTTTTCCCAAATTAAATCCTTGAGGAGCAGTCCACTCCTGTCCCATCTCTCCATTAGGACTATAACTCACAAAAGCAGCTGTCAGGTCTGTGCAAGCACAGAACTGACACAAATGATTCCCTGCCAAACCCCATGGAAGGTAATAAAGTATGTATCACTAAACATTTCCTCATGAGGAAAGACATTATGCTATCTGGCATTTTCAGTGGTATACAGGCTCTCCATAGCTCCTAAAATACCCAGGGATTGTAACTAAGTAAAACTACAGATATTTAAGATATTTAGATTTCTCATCTCTCTGAGAAAGTTATCTGTGTTTTCATCACACCCAGACAGTGCAAGCGTTCAGCACTTGCTGTTGCTGCTAATGGGGCCAAAGGATACCAGAGGAGAACACGAACTTCCCTAGGCAACAAACACATTGCAAAGGGCAAACAGGGACCTAACCATCAAAGGGTGTAAAAAAAGAGCAAAAACTACACCAAGAGGTGCTGGTTTGTGTCTCCACGCCCTTCCCCAGCACTGCATTAACCTGCACATCCTGCTGCAGCACCGGCAATCTGAGAAAGGAAACGCGTGTGGTGAGGAGAGCTGCCCCCCTGACGCTGACGAGAGGCATCGCAGCAGCATCGCTTCCAGCCGCCCCCTCACATGGGAGCTCCTTCCCAAGCAGGGAGGAAACACCTTGACAATACCCTGCCTTCCTCCTGGGCTTTTTGAAATCACAGAAGCTAAAGATCGACCAAAGAGCTTACCTTTCTACACTAGAGGTTATCTGCTGTTGTTCTGCCCAGCTTAGTTGAACAGAACCACCAAAGGAGAAGGAAAGCAACTCCCACACTGATATGTCATGCACAATCTCAGGCAAGTATCGGTGATATCCCAGGCATCACGACATGCCTAAAGGTGAGGAGCAGCATAACACAGCCTAGGCTTCCCATTTTCCCAGATGGGGAAACTTTAACACCAGAGGAAAAGATTCTAGGTTTAATAGATGGTTTCTTTGTGTTTTCTTGCATTCTTGTGTTTACTTTGCATTCTGCTGGGCACAAGTTGACAGAGAGTATGTGTGAACACTTTTCACATTTTCAGGAGTTGCACACGGCTGCTCCTCTGGAAGCTTGGTATAATGTCTGAAACATCTGGGAATTTCTCACTTCTAGCTGTATTCTAGATAAAATGAAGGAAAATGAATCTCACGGGGCTTTTTTACACTTCATATGCTAACATACACAGACACCATTTATGGATCACTTCCCCAACCACTACACAAACTGACTAGCCCTTGTACACTCGCGGTTTGTCCCCAAGTAACACAATCCCCCAGGGCCTTGGTGAGCATCACCTCCCCACAGCCTGCTCTGCCCCCTCCCACAAAAGCAAAGAGTGAGCCAGCACTGCTCTCGCCTGTGCAGTAACACTGGGATAAATTACTGCATCCCAGTTACACAAACCTCTCTCACTGCTCCCCTCACTTCTCTCCTTACTCCTCTGACCCTGGTATACATATTTCCACTGAGCATCATACTCCTCTTACCACTAAGTTTTGCCCCTTCACTTCTTTAAAAGCAAGACAAGAAATCCCATGTGTGGGCTATGGCTGAAGCTCTTCACAGAAACTATTTTCCTTACCTAGGACTGGAACTTTGTTTTAGACTTACAGCCCAACACACACACACAAATAAATTCTAGCAATTAAAGTTTAACAGCTTGTTTTATCTCCTGTACAGTATTTTGGCAGTTGCAGAAAGTTCTTTCCAGAACTTGCCAAGATGTTGAAGAATGGCTCTTCTGAGCATGATATTAAACTGAGAGCTCATGTCCCGTTAGGAGTGGACTGCAATGAGCAGGTTTTGGTAGGCAAATGGTTAAGCAGCTCAGTCTCATTCAGGGATGGTTTGAAAGGCAATTGCTGATTTTCAGCAATGCAGGAGAAATAATCAATGCATCCAAATCCAGAAAAGCCTGTTGCCAAGGGAGTCTCCTGAGGTCACCAAGGCTGCTATGGATTAAGAAGGGCAGCAGAACAAATCCAGAGATTAGCAGAGGAGAAAAGTTGAACAGAAATTGTGTGACATGGGAGGATTAGTGCCCCAAAAATGAAAGCAAGTTATAGAAAAACAAGAACACAGGAGAATGAGCCTTCAGCATAACCTGCCTTGCTTTACTTCCTAGAACAGTCAAAAAGGCAATGTTCAATGCACCAGATTAAAAGACTATAGAGGAAATCTCACTAGTAAAAGCTATGGGAAAATTACTAAGTGGTTCACAAAAAAACCTCTGCCTCACTTCTGGAATGGGCAAATTGGACCCAGAAACCCCTATATCTTTTTAGACTTTACACGGCAGAATTTTAACGTTTTTTGAGCAAGCTGGGTCAACTGTAGCCCAGTTATTGAACTGACAGCTGAATCAACACCCTGTAGGAGAGCAGACAGCAGAGGGGCAGTGGAATGGAGAAGCTATCCATGGAGAACACTCTAGCTTATCCAGAACACAGAAATACAGCAGCACTACAGTCAGTACAGCCCAGGTAAGCAGAGGGAGGGGCACAAGAGTGGTGAACTTCACTCGCTAAGTTTTCAACACTTAATTACATCACTGTATATAGAATTAAAATATCAAGACCTTACAGTACTACAAATACTTCTGGTTGTTTAATATCTATTGGATACAGAGAAAGCTAAGATGAAGGAAGCATATCCTGAAAGTTTCTCTTGAAGAAACACAAACACCGACTGCCTAACTTCCTTCCTTTTGATCATGGGATTAGATAAGTAGAAAAGCTGATACATAAGAAACATCCCCCAGAAAGCCTGGCTACTACCCTTTATCCTAAGGGCTGACAAAGCTCAGCTCTGGACTTACACCACACAGCTCAGGCTCAGCTTTTGGATAACTCTTCAGCAGCACCTGTCAAACATCAAGAGCAGTCAGAGCTCCAGTGTGTGCAGCTGCACTTCCCATGAAATTGCCACCGTCTCTGCTGTAATTCTCCCTCCAACAAAGCTTCCCATCTGGCACAACCAGGCTGCCAGAATCCACTTCTGTTAGCTACAAGCCCCCAGAGAGCTGTATTTCTAGGTGCATTTCCCTTTCTCAAGAGACTCTGGATGATACCAAGTTGTAAGCAAATGTAGGTAGCACCAAAAGTACATTTAAACCAGTCTGCTCATCACTTTGCTGAATTTATGTGCTCTTTATTGCATACTAGGAAATTTAAATACATGTGGAGGGAGCAATAGCTGTCTGAGTAGAAAGTTTTTATGCTCTTTATTCACCTCCTGCCTAAACTAATTAGGATCCCTTCTGAAAAACAAACCAAAACTGAAACATACTTCTCTTAAAAAAAAAACAACTTCCTTCATCCAAATGCATTTTTGTGGTGCTGCTCATGAACACTGGATAGCTAGTAATGCTTGTGCAACTGCAAGGGATGGAGGAGGAGGGAGAAGTGCACTGGAATAAGACAGGGAAGAAACACAAAAGCTTTAGAAGACTTAGCCTAAAGGGAAAATAAAAATGCATAAGGTTGCTCTTAAACATAGAGACAGCCATGCTTAGGCTGATCTATATCATATCCCTGTACTGCATGAGCAGAAATCAGAAGAGAGATCATGAAGAGATTGAAGAGACTGTGGCATTCCTTTCTATTCTGTTCCAGCAAGTATTATTTATGAAAGAATGAAGTTGCCTTTCAATTACAAAGCCCTACTTCAGCTTGAAACCACTGCTCTCAGTGAGACAAAATGATTAAACCATCCTTTCCGAGGGTGAATTTAAAGGCATTTGAAATGGTCTGAAATGAACACAGCTGCAAGGTGAAACAGCTCATCATTTCTCAAACGGAGGAAGAAGGGCACAGGTGGAGATTACAATCATCCCTCACTGGTGCTGCACAGCTAGAAGGTATTGGAGAAAGGAGCAGAAGGTGAAGTCAGGAGAAGGTGGCTGGGACACAGGCAGGCTCTGACTGGAATCTCAGTGGGTCTGACTCATTGCATCAGCAAATACTTTGGCACAGAGATAGTGATCAATAGTTAATGGCCAACAGTTTGTTTTGCAACTGCAAAACAGATTTGCTTTTTACTTTCTGCCATGTCTGATAAAGTCTTCACAAGTGGTCCATGGCCCAGCCACACATCAGACATTTTTTCCAATGCAGGATAACAGTCTTCCAGTGCAGCACCTGCCTGACACAGATGGAGACCAGTGGCCCAGGCAGAACATTTTAAGTAAAATTCCTTTTAAATGAGAATGTAAAAGGCCTTGCTTTTGCTGTGTGGAGGTTGTCTGACAATCCTTCTGAGGTTATAGCCCAGCTATTTTGAAGCAGGAAAACTAACATAAAATTTAATAATACAAAGAATACTACATCAAGCTGTGTTAGTTTAAATTACAGGATAGAATGGTGTACAATTCAAGCAGATTTATGGCTTCAGGATGACAAATGTATAAAGAAAGTAATTAGTAAAGACTGCTGAGTTGTGAAAAGCTTCAAGATTTGATAATAAAAGATGCTTAGCATTTTTTGCCAGTATGCCAAACAGTGAAATGTATTTTGGAATACTTAAGAAAAGAAGAAAAATTGGGATCTCTGTGTAGCAAGCGTAGGCTTAATATTAAAGATAATATAGGAATAGCCACAAATTCTACACCAATGTTTGGCTTCAGCTTTCAACAAGAATAAAGAGGCCAGTCATGGGGGAAAGGCAAGCTGGTGAACAGAGATGGGTATAGATACATCAATGGGTACCAGCAGCCAAAGTCAGAACTCATGGAGTGAGATTCACAGGAGCAAATAACTACATTAATTTCAGGCTTCTTCCTGCAGTCAGAGAAAAATTAATAAAAACCTTGACATTTCAAATTTATTTAGCCTGTCTTACTTTCATGTTCTAAAATAAGAGGAATCACACCTGAAATATGCCTGATCAGAAGTACCCTAGTGCAGTGGCACAGATGTCAGATAACTCTTCAGAGTTAAATGTGCTGAGGTAAAGGGAAACTGTCTCTCTCCCATTAGTGGATACTTTAAAAAAAAAATCCCAAAAACGCCCCTCCTCCCATCTCTAGAAAACAAAATTCAATTAAACAAAACATTACATGGGAGATCAGAGGATGGTGATACAAGGGCTCTGAATAACTGTATCCTTTATACAGTGTTTCCAAAGAATTTAAATAAAAAAGGCAACTATATCAGGGAAAGATGACAGATACTTACTGTTCATCTGACCTAGCAGTATAAAAGCATTTCAGTACATCTGAAGATGCCATAAAATAATCAGATCTTCAGGCATAAATAAAAAAATGTAGTAAAACATGATATGACTCTCAAAAATCAGACCAAACCCATCTAATTGGCTGTATGACCAGTGATTCTCTAGACACAGAAAATGCAGCAAAGCTATTTTCTTTTTCTTTCTTTTTTTTTTCTTTCTTTCTCAGTAAAGCATGCAGGCAGGTGGAACTGGAGAAGTACAAGGACCCACAGAAGCACAGGAAGGTGAATGAAGAGTTAAATAAAAGAGAAGCTGACAATGGCTTGTATGCTGAAAGCAGCAGTGGCAAGCCAGAGAGGCTGTGCTAGTAGCGTTCCTCAGGCACTGGTTTTGTGACCATTTTATTTAATAACTTCATTAGTAGTCTTAGCACAGTAAATAGATTACTGATAGACCTTAGTATCTACACAGTCTAACTGGCTCCACCACTCAAAAGTATCATGCAGAAGGGAGAATCAGAAATAGAACAACATTGACTAAATACAAAATGAAAACGATGCATACTTCTCTATGCTTAGAGAAGTATGCTGGTATGGTAACTGAAGTACAGCTATGACAAAAATAAACTCAGTTTCACCAGGATCAGAGTATTTTGCCTGAGGTTTTTAGGAGTTAAACTAGTGAAAAAGGCACTACTGAGAGCCCTGTGGGGCAGCTTCACCCAGTTAGGGCATCCATGACTAGAAACAGAAAACCAAAATTTAAAAAAAAGGCTTAAGAATTCAACTAAACTTTTAAAGTTATAGGCTCAAGAACCTAGAAAATCCCTTCCACGCATTCCATGGTCATGGATGCTTATAAACTATGAATAGGAGCATTTGGCCTAATGCAAATTCTTAGAGTGTTAACCGCTTTCTGGCAAGAAATAGCTTACCTTAATCATACTGTTGCTGCACTGGAATATTGACCGATTTGATGCTATAAATGGGCATTCTGGGGTGTACAGCACAAACTGAAATCTGCTACCCAGGAACACATATGTTCCTGGAGTTCCCTAAGTATTCTCCGAGTAACAAAAGAACTATGAGGCACAGCAATGGAGATCAACAGAAGAATCTCGGGTTTCAGATTATTCAAACTTGCATTCCACTTCATAAACAGAGCACCAAGTCAGCAGCACAGAGGCAAGATGAAAAAAAGACCTCAGAAACATCACTCAGAAAGAAGAAGGCAAAGCAGCACCTTGTCATTGACCTGTAAATCAAGTCTGGCACACTCCCTAGTTCTGGTGTCTTCCCTCAGGCACCTGACTGACAAACCAACCCCACCAGAGGGAGAAAAAACCTGTAGCTCTGTCCTCAGCATGGCAGCCAGGCCATGCTAGACTTCTGCAAGGATCCTGCAGGTACCTTGTCTCACTGAGATGGCTGTGTTGGTTTACAGGAATATCAGTGACACAAAGTAGGTCAAAACTTCATTTTAATTGGTTAACAATATTTTCAAGTTTTGTCTCACCATCTGACTGTTGGGGCTTTAAATGACATAACCCACCCCTCACTACTCATTTTCTTTTTGTTTTTACTGTTAGAACAGGAAAATTACTTCCTATTCAGGGAAGATGGTGAATGCTGGGGTAATTAAATGAGCTAGAAAAAGAACAGCTAAAATTGCAGTTCTTGTTCTTCACTCAACTCTGTTTACAGGAATCTCAAGCTTTCCTGTCACAGCAACAGGTAAAACATCCTAAGAAAATGGAGTCTATAAATAGTTGGTATGCCTTCCACAGACACCAAATCCCATCTTCAGTATTCATACTGATTTTAACAGGCAAAGATGGGAAGGGGTAAAATACTTAAAATACAAGGACACAGCTAGAGTGTGAAAAGCCTGTGTAGCTTATAACCACAGGACAGAGAGTGCCAGACACACTCCTAGAAGGTCTCATGCTATAACCTAGTTTTCAAACCGTGTTTGCACACACTCTCTCCCTGAGCTCTGATTTCAAGGCACTTGTCTTGACTGTCACTCAGCTGTCTGTGAAGATGCCCTCCACTGCTTCTCATCCATCAGCACAGATGATGCTGCATTTGCTCTCTCTTTCCTTCTCCAATCTTTTGCAAGGGGGTAGCTCCAAACTCCTTCCAAATTTCACCATGGCATCACTTCCCCACTGCTTTCACCTGGGCAAGACCCATTCTGTCAACTGCCAGGGAGGGCTGGTCCCAGCTCCCCTATGCCCCCAGGCCCCTGCCCCAGCAGACATTCCCAGCAGCCTCCATTTGACACTATGGTCTTCCTCCCCTCAACCATTTTTCATTGTAACCGGACCTCCAGTTCATAATTCTGGTTTCTGATTTTCTGCTCTGGCTCTTACGTCCACCTCTGCTCTGGCTCCTGCCCCAGCTAGCTCTGTGAGCTCCCCTCTTATGTCAGTCTCGGTGAACATGAACACCAAACTACTGGGCCTGCTATTTAGAAGTCTTTATCAATTCTCTCAAACTCTCTCCTTGTTGCAATCCAGACCTTCCAGATTCCTTGTATCTCACCACATCACCCTTCCTTTGGATCAGAGGGAAGCCCTCCCCTATTCATCTTCAAAATTCTTGAGCTTATTCTCTCCCACCTCTCATCCACCCACAAAGTCAACTTCCACAGCCCACTTCAAAAATCCACCCAGCACCTTAGCATTTTCTTGCATCTTGCTACTTCCACTTCAGAAAAGCTTGCCATAAGCAAATACACAGCTCTGTCACTGCTGGACTTCACATCCCTTTTTCCAATTCCTGCTTTGCTGGAGTGACATAAAGTCACTCCTAAAACAACCAAATACTCAGGAATCTCCTGCCTTTTCTCCAAAGGTCTATTTGACTCCATCTATCAGCTTGACCACACCTAGATTTAGAGAAGCAAGAGTATAGGTGTGACACTGCACCTAAATATAGCTACACAGCTTTTAGCAAGGACACACTGAACTACTAAGAGCAGAATACCAAGCACAGAGACCAGCACAGCACAGAGGCATCTCAGCTGAACTTACAGCCTTGACCACTAAGAAAGTTGTTCACAAAAAAAAGGTAAGAATAACATACACATTTATATATTGTAAACATATTTATATTTTTTTCTTTACATATATTCCTACCTTTCCAAGAGCCCTTGCTGGAGAAGATATAAATACACGTTCTTCCTCCCCTTTGCTTCTAACTAGTTAACTTTCACTTAGGACATGGCAGAGAAGAAACCACCACATTGCCACTCTGAGCCATCTTCTGAAACCAAGAACTTATGTTGAGCTTCCACACATTTCCCTGTAGTCATTTGTCACCAATGGAGTATTTAAAAGCCTACATTTCAGGGTGAAAAGGGGGCTTGAAACCACTACATTGCATTTCAGTGACATCACTTACAATTAGAAGAACTCTCTGACATTAGCCCTTAAAACTAACGCATGAACACAAATTCTGTCCCTTGTCTGCTCCACCTGGGAGCCAAGCACCTCACCATACCCAGTCAGCTTCAAGTTCTCTGAGCAGGAAAAACTGAAATCACATATCCTTGCTGTCACAGCTTTTATACCCAGAAGTTTTAACATACAATTGGCAAAACAGGCCTGTTTGCTGACAAAACTCCTTCCACGTGCTTCCTGACCATTTGGTCTTCACTGCTAAGCTAAGCAAAACAGATTTAAACCTTTTGGGCACAAGCACACTTAAAACTTTCAGGATAAATCTATATTTCCAAATGAAACCCCCTTTCCTATTGGAAACAAAAGATGTGAACAAACTTTCCATTTTAATTTATGGCATCAGTCACATAGGAATCATCTTCATGTAACTTCAGGGAAAACTTCTATTTAATGAGGATTTTAATGGAACATGCTGAAAAATAGAGCAGAATTTTCCCCCTTTGCATCATTTGACTTATTGTACTCGCTCAACTCACTGGAACTGAAAAGCTGACTTAAAAACCTCAGACAATTGGCAAAAAGAGTTCTGCAGATTAAGTTCTCCCTGCACATCACAGCAGAATGAAAAAATTATTTCCCAGCAGGAGCTGGTAAGGCAATTTCCAAAGGCTGGTTCCTTTAAGCTGCATTGCAATGTGAGTACAGATGCCCTCAGCAGAGGACCCTCAACAGAAGGCAAGTGATCCAGAGCTGTCCAATTCCCAACTGTCACCTTACTTAGAGACATTAAAAAGTGTTTCTGACCATGACTTCCCTCTCCACTTTGCATCTCTCTACAAGCCTCCCTTATTTCCTTCCATCCCTGGCAGCTGAGGATGACTGCCAAACTGGCATCTCCCTCATCTCCAGCCAGTTCCCGTCAGCTCAGTCAGGCCACCACTCCCCGCCAGCAGCCCACAGGGCCATCCCTCACTGCTATTTACAGACAGGAAAGAGGTGTGTGACCCAGCTGGCCCCTAAAGACAAAGTTACCACAGCTCCAACTGTTCCTATCTACATCTGCTGGTAGGAGGAAATAATCAACTTGTCCAAGCTGGAGCGTGGGATGTTGGAGAACTATGAATCAGAATGCCGCTTGTGTCAGGAAACTTCTGACACAGGTTGCATTAAAAAGGATATCTTATCTATAACTGTGTAGTAAATAGCACCTTACCATTATTTCTACCTCTTTCTTCCTATTCATGGAAACAAGAGGCAGGGTGTAGAGCAGGTGGTGAAGGAAAAGGCAGAGAGCTTTATGTAAAACCAGAGATAAACCCTCCTGGTGCTTTGTCACAACTGCAGCCAATGCAATGTCTAATACATACAAGAAAGTTATGCACTGAAAGCATAACTGCTGGCAAACAGGAAGCAGTGCAAGATCTGCATGCATGCCCTGAAGTGCTGAACTCTAAGCCAAGACCTCAGAAAAACACTGACATTGCAAACCAACGGGGGCATCTTCCATACAAGCTTCCTACTGACCCACAGCTGCAGGGCCAGTTTGGTCCTGGATGTAGGCCCTGGGGCGTGCCCATCAGCACTGACCTTCAAGGATTTTTAATTCTTCACAGCAGTTTTTCAGAAGAAAAATACAGATTATAGCTGTGATGTTTTCACTAAAACACAATACACTATCCTCCAAGGCATCAGACTCACTTTGAGAAAGCCTGGTTTCTGTCCCTTTACTACCAGCTTTGCCTTAATAAGCTTTAGCAGACTGACTTCCTTAAAGCTGGAGTGCCTGCTGTGCTCTCACACCTGAAGTTCACCATCCATTTAAGCCCTTTCAAGTTATTTCCTCCACCATGCATTTTTACCATTATTCCATTTTACTCTGTCTTTAAAATATGGATCAGGAACATCAGAGACATGCTTATGAAGCTACAGCAGCTGTGAGCCTTACAAGAACAGAACTGACACCCACATTCTTCTATTATATTTCAACTCGTTGAGCTTTTCAGGTCGCTGCAACATCAGCCAAAGTTGAGGATCCTGCAGCTTGACACAGTAGTGTGCTTAGCACAGCTTCTTTATTCCACTTTTGCAACTAGCCAGGAGCAGAGTCTGTTACAACTTCCCAACTTCAGGAAAATACTGTAAGCTTTGACCAGCTCCCAAGGTATGGTGAAGGCTCTGGAGCTGCTTCTCTGTGGCAAAGTTTGTCAAAGTTCCCAGAGCTACCTAATATTCCTTCTTCTGCAAGAGAGCAAGAACCAATCTCTGAACGAGGCTCTTTAGGACAGTCACGGGTTGTACTGGGTTTGGCAGGGAGAGAGTTAATTTTCTTCACAGCAGCAGCCTGTGTGGCACTGTGTTTTCAGCTGGTGACAAAACCAGTGTTGACAACACACCCATGCTGCAGTTATTGTTGAACAGGGCTTGCACACTGCTCAGGCCACCTCTGCCTCTGAAGCTGCCCCTGCAGCCCAAGGATGGAGGTGGGCAAGAGGCTGGGAGGGGACACAGCTGGGAGACCTGAGCCCACCTCAGTGGGCAGGGACTTAGCTGCCAACTGGGGAAAACCCACCACACTGGTTTACAAAGCATCTTCCAAAATTGAGCTCAAGCTGTTGCTAAACTTAAAATCATGTGATAGGGTTAAAATTAGAAGTGAATAATACATTTTAGAATATCTGGCAGGCATACACCAGGCATTTCTGTTGTGCAGGTGAATGTCCAAGGTCTTTTTTAAAATCCCTTTCCCATCTTTAAACATGCATAAGCAGATATCCTTGTAAGATGAAGACATGGAGAGAGAAATTTGCAGTCACATTTAACATATTAATGCAATGTGACCTTTTCAGTTGTGCAATTTAAAAGAAGGAAAGTCATTTCACTATCAGTGGATCTTGAGTTTTACCATTACATTTTCCCCATCATTCCATTTTTTTTCCTTTATTTATTTCAGCTGTTCCAAGCTTTTCACATCCTTCGAGAATTATTTAAAATATGCTGACAGAACATGCCCTTTTCAACACCGGCACAGAAACAATTTCCCTAATGTACAGCTAAGAAGATGATCAAGATACATTCCCAATGTCCTGAGAAAATTAGTGGACTGTCTGCTAATCACTCTTAGCTAGGCCACGTCATTACTCATGGGTATGACTGCTAAATAAGGCCTGGCTGAAGAGAAGATAGGAACATGCTCACCTTAATTGAGAGCTACTCATGAAGCCTTCCAGAACATAAAGGGGGGCTACAAGAGAGATGGAGAGGGATTTCTTATATGGGCATGGAGGGACAGGAAAAAGGGGAATGGCTTCAAACTGAAGGAGAGCAGGTTTAGATCAGATGTTAGGAAGAAATGTTTCACTGTGAGGATGGTGAGGCACTGGATGAGCTTGCCCAGTGGATGCCTCCTCCCTGGAAGTGTTCAAGACCAGACTGGATAGGGCTTTGAGCACCATGGTCTAGCAGAAGGTGTCCCTGTCCATGGCAGGGGGGTTGGAACAAGATGATCTTCCAGGTCCCTTCCAACCAAACCATTCTGTGACTATGAAGCCCTTCAGGCTTTCCAAGGAAGGAGGTTATACAAGTATGTGTATACGAATCGTCAGCAGCGAGGGGAACAGTCTTGTAAAGCCACCTGCTATTCAGAGCAGTAACAGAGGGATCACAGGTGAAATTTTGTTTAAATCATCAAAGAAAATGAGCATTGCAGACACAAGGGTAGACAATAAAAACAGAGAAGTAATTTGATTTTGATGAGGGTGTGTTTACTCTGAAACAAATATTGAAGACATACATAAAAGTCTGGCTGAGCTGCTTGTTCACACTGTTCACAATGAAATTTGAGTGTAACAATTTACTCAAAATTGGTAACATTTCTCTTCTGAGCCAGACAATTTAAAAAACAAAATCATCTCAAAAATTTGCACAAAAAAATTAAACATTCTCTTCATTATTATTATAAAACCTCAAGCTCATAGTGTATTTTCTCAGGTTACTAAGGAGCTCATCAGGCTGGGCTGTCTCCCTTTACTAAGCCCAGGTGTCTAAACAAAAAATTAATGAGGGGGAGGGACATGTGGGGAGATGGAGAAGGAAAGGCTCAAAATAAACCAGTGTTATTCAAACACTGTTAGTTCCTAAATAAAACACAACAATACTGACCAAGTGGAGACACAGAAGACCTGGCATGGCTCCAGAACACAATAACCATTTGTCTTCTTTGCCAGAGGCAAGCAGCAGCTGGGGATGCCACTGGAGGGGGATAAATAGCACCACGCTACAACTGGAGGATTACTCCCAGGAACAGTGCAATACATAAGAATAAAAGATGACAAGTTAGATGAATGCTCTTCAAGAACTTTTTCAGAAAGGTCTAACTGTTCTTTAGAAGAAGTAGGAAAAATAGTTATGCAAAAAACTGCCAACATAGTTTTGGCAAATTCACTTGAGAATAAAAATGAATCAACATGCAAAAGGCTTTATCTGAATCAGCCTGAAATACTGCAAGGAAACCCTGGCACAGATAGATCTTGAACCAAGGGAAATTTTGTGAAAGTGGAGTACTTTCCTAAGAGTGAATGGGAACCCTTTGAAGCACTCTTCAGATTTTGGGGAATTGTTATACACAGCCCAATGGAAACTTCTGAGTGGCAGAAAATGTCTTGAAGGTTTCATAAAATAGCAGGGGAGGTAAGCAGAAATCCAGCAAGCAGTTGGTATTTATGTACTTATTTATTTGGTTTTTTACTGGCAAAACGTGCTTTAAAATTAAAGTTATAATACTGCCTGCAAACCTGTTCCACATCAAAATCACCTTTTGGGGAAAGGTATAAGACTGGAATCAAAACAGAAGATTCTTCACAATGCTGCATGGTCTGCAACATAGCAAACATCACTGCATTTCTTACCCAAGTTCACTCCCCACATGGCTGCCTCAATATAAATATACTGAGTGAAAGCAGAAGTGTAGGTGCCTCAGAAATACACCTTTGTGGTAATATAATCAAACACGCAGAAAGGACCAGACTAGCAGTACAAGAAACCTTTCTGCTGCAGGGTGTGGGAGCTACACTAGGAGAGTTTTCTCAAGTGCAAATGGGAGGGAGGGAGAAACAGGAGAACAAACTCCAATTGTATGAAACCAAGCTTTACATAAAGTAAATCATAGTCCTTCCCAAAACACCATTAAGTCAATATATGATATCCTTGCAAAATACATGGAATGGAAGCAATTTATTTTCTGCACCTTTCAAACCTGACAGGAAAAAGAGCACTGCACTGCTGGAAGAAACATTGAGACCAGCAAAAAAAACAGGCAAAAGGGCTTGATTTCCACTAAGAAGGCAAAACATAGATAAGATAGCCAAGAGAACATAAGGATTCAGGTTTCCAGGTCACAGCTGTGACCTTTAGGTACCTAAATTTCCTAGGCAGTTAGCTTGAAATTCTTAGGTTACATCCAAGCAAACAAGTTACCACAAGATAAAGGGTGTGGATTTACAGCTCATCAACTGCTGAAGCCAGGTAGCTGTGGAGCAGCCCTGTTCAGCCATGACAAACAGGTGGTAAGGTAAAAGAGTATCAGCATCTGAAAGGTACTTTGCCCTAAAAGAGAGGGAATGCTTAAGATGAGCACAATACAAAAAGGATTAACTAGGACTGATGGGTGAAAAGAAGGAAATGTATGGGTTGATCACCAGAAAGACTAGCTGGCACACAAATGTGTTAGACCATGGAGCAATCTCCCACGGGAACTGGTGGAAGTCCAGTCAATTTAAGCTTTATGAAAGAAACCAAACAACAGGCAAAACATAAGCAGTAATCCTGCACTTCAGGGAAACAGCAGAGGTATTTCCACATGTATAGAGCCCCCCCTCCCTAATTCAGCCAACTAGAAAAGCTTTACATAGAACTTTTAAACAGAATCCTTTCTTTGTCACAGCACTTTTGCTTCCAGCAAAGCAGGACACCATCACCGTGCAGGGGGATAGGACCTGTCCCTTTCCATAAGGCAGCACCGGTTCTGTGACCACAGAAGCCTGCCCAGCTTCTATTCCTGCACTGCCTCTCAGCTCAGAACCCTGCTAGCCTGCAAAATGTGAAACTAAGGCCAAGAAAATTATCTCCTGCATTTGAAAAGGACGGGCCTCTCCACTCTGTAGAGACTGCAGATGTTTGCCTTGTTGTTAACCCCAGCAGGCTTGCAGGGTTAGTGTTCTCAGTATTCATATATTGCTTACTACAGACATGTGTCATTCAAGCTTTAACTAGAGCTTTCCAAATAAATCTGTTCTGAGGTTTAAGAAGGTCTTACACAGCTCAGCTCTGTGGCATTCACAACGCAGTAGACAGCAGTACATAAGGCCTACCACAGCTAGAGTTCAGCCCATTAACTATCCCTTGGCAGCACGGGGCTGAGCAACCACAGGTTTAATAGCTGTGACCTGCAGCTATTTGCAGAGACATACCAATGTAAGTGTATTTTGGGAAGTGCTATGTGCTGCAATGTGCTCTGTGGTTCCAGGCACTTCCTTGCATTGACTATCAACAATCAAACAAATCAGCATTTTTAAAAGTCCAGCTCATTTGACAAAGGACCAATAGCCTCTGTTTTCACCAAGAAAAGGAAGTGACAGTTTTCAATATTTGGCAAGTTCATAGTCTCTCCACTATGTGCACTTCAACACCAAACAAGCTACCAGTGCAATTAGGAAACTCCCTTTGCAAACAAAACTGGTTTTATTTACTGTCTGATAAGAGCTTTCAGAGGCAACCTGGGCTCAGCATAAGCCAGGCAGCAAAGGCTACAGAACACTCACTTCCATAGCACATCCTGAGTCAGGTGTTTCAACACTGGGAGTATCTACAGCTGGTAAAGATGCTCTAAGATACAAAGGTAAGTCACAGAAAGGATGCCATGTCATATTATTAGTGCCATGAGTAACTGACAATACGACTTCAAGGCTTGTCATCATTTCTCACCACAATCTATCATCTTTCTTCCCCTTCCTCCTTTTAAGCACCCTACAACCCAAGATGACCCCAGAAAGCACAAAAACTAGCCAACTCATCTCCAGGGTGCACTGGCAATAAGTACTATGCTGGAGCAGTCTCACCTTTGGTTTTCCTGCTAACAGTAGCAATTTGAGTTTTAAGTATTTTGTTGCCTGTAGAAGAAAGTAAAATGGAAAAGTAGCTGAAACATGCTAAATACCACTGAATATATCCTGGTAATATATAGCAGAAACTGGTTTTATGGTTAAAACCAACAAAACATAGGTTCACATAGTTGGCACTGGTGGAGGCAAGTCACTGCAATCCAGCTGTACTACCACCATGGCAAGTGGGCTTTGCAGCAGAATTCACCTTGCAGCAGAAACTAAGAATATGCCCAGGAGAACTCAGCTGTTTTCTTCTCTGCTGAAAATAAATGCCTCAAATAAGTGCTTCAAGTAACTTTTGAGTCATAAAAATAGCTCATGAAAAATGGGTGCCTTTCAAGCTGTCTCCTTCTATGGGAAACATGATGAGAAACAACTAAGACCTAACAGCAATTAATTTCCAGCCCATCCAATAAAGTGCATTTTATCACTTATATTTATATCTCAGACTGACACAAGGCAGTTAGACATAAGCTAACTACCCACTATAAAGGTGACAGCAATAGAGTAACAATTTATTTCACTTATTCTTTTTTTTTTTTTTTTAATTTGGCTGGATTTTACTTTAGGAAGCAACAGCAAGGGTATTATTTTTACCAGGAGTATAAAGTTTTTCCCCTTCATCCTGTGCTTGCAGGAGGGTTGACCTTCATTTTCTCAGCAATAAAACTTTTCTTTTGCACTTTTTCCTTTTTTTAGACATTTCAAGCTCATTACATTAGTCTGCTATTTCAGAATCTGAAGGATGTCCTGAGTTCTGTAGAAAATGGGTGGTATCCTCAAAAACTGGTCTGGGACTGCTCTATCTAAAATACATGGTATTTTAAAATGCAATGGGAGGCGTGGCTGAGTCACAGGCCCACACTTGTGTTAGCACGAATCTTCCTAGGAAAATTAGGAAAGGAGGACACGCTGGGATTGACTTTGGACCAGATTAGCAACATAACTACATATTTCATGCTCTTTAGCAGATCACCCAGTCCAGGTGGAAAAGATGCTACCTACAAAGACTGCTCCTGCAACCCCACTTTCCCAGCTATACCACAGCAGCACTCCCACAGGTCCTGCCCAGAGCCACCTCCTTGGACTGCACAATGTACCAGACTACAGAAAAGGTTTTTATGAAGTCTCTCTCTCTCTCCACTGTTGAAGAGAGCAGTCTCTCACACTCTCACCCCTTCAGACTCTTTCAAAAAAGCATACTTTAAATGCAGCAATAAGCTGCTGGTGTGTTTGTTTTTTTTATTCCATAGGGGCAGAGGCTCTCCAAGTTGCCATGCTACTTCCCTTCTATATTTATGTCTGCTATATTTGACCGGTTCCCACAGAACCAAAATCTCTCACTGAATACTGAAATTATCTCATTTAAAAAAAAAAAAAGTTTTCATCCTGAAATTAGTATTAGAAGCCTTCTTTCTCTACCACATACATAGCATGCGTATGGAGTAGGCATGTTCCTTTGCATATGGTGTTATCTCATTAACTGCAAAGGAATAATAGTGTAATCACCGAAACATTAACAGAAATTCCTCATTCTGTAAAACTAATTTTCTAAGAAATATAAAATTAAAAGCCTGTAATTTTAGTTTTCTTCTACTACACTGCCAATAAGTATTACGATACCACAGAATCTCCTGAAACAGAAGGGACCCACAAGGATCATAGAGTCAAATTCCTATAGCAGACTCAGAGTGCAGTATTGTTTTTAAATAGAGCCATGAGAAACACAAATAGTGAAATGATGCTGTTTTGTAAAGCATAACACAGGCTACTGCACTGTATTATAGTTTGCTCTGAATTTAGAAAAGTCCCTCAAAATGGCCAAAAAAAGTACAGCAATTTCCATGAATGCTCACAGAGGGAAGGACACCAATGGATTAGCTTCAGTACACAGACTGAGAGGCTCTGCCTTCCTGTGCCCCAAAAGTACAAGTCTAGAAGAGGTCTAGAACAACCCAAATACAAGCAGTTTAACAGTAAAGATGGTCAGAAAATCTGCCAGCATTCGACAGTGGAATTTGTTCAGAAAAAAGTTTTTCAGCTAAGATTCTCTGGAGGATGGGTGGACAGATAAGATTCACAGACACACATCTGTGCAGATGTGATATGCGGTAAATATGAAATGCTAGAGGCATTTGGTTTTCTCCATGAACCTCAACAGCAGCTTCTCAGCATCTTTGAAAAGCAGGCTCATTACTTAGCAACTTACCTAAGACTTCAGATACAAGAAGGACCAGTATGGTCACTCATCTGACTTGTCCAATGGCACAAGCCACAGAACTTCCCCTCACCATGGTCTCCATCATAACTGAAAACTCAACTGAATGTTTATCTTTGTGCAAATAATAAAATCATGACTTTAAACAACTTTTACTAACTGTGAAACTAATTTGATACCTAGTATATATTTTAATATATTCCCCCTTGACTACAACACCTCATTTCCATTGTAGTGCTGCAAATTTTATGTTCCCACTACACCTTCTATGCCATTAAAAAAACCAAAAACCCACACCTTTCAAAATCTAAAGGAACATGAAAAACTTAGTGTTTGCAGCTTTAGTTCTGCCGCACTTGTCTTTCAGAAGATTACAGTTGGAGTCAAGCTGTAATTCAGCATTCAGCAGTGATCCAGGAGGCAGGACTCCTCACTGAGGCTGACTGCAGGACACACAGCAGGAGTTCAAACACTGAGGCTGCCACCTCCAGCTAAGAGCTAGCACCATAGCTTACAGCCCAGAATGTGCTGCAGCCACACCCCGGTGGCAAGGCACGCTTCTGCCTGTCCCAGTGCAGGGAACAAGGTGTGACAAACACAGCAGTGTAAGCTGGTACACAGCTAGCAAGCAGCAGAAGAGACACAAGCAGTTTAGAGGGAACTGTCCTAACAGCTCATCACAAAGCAGGAGGCTTCTCAGCACCAGTGCTCTCTCTACAGAAACAGTCATTCCAATGCTGTACTTGGATAGATTAACACATTTTGGGTAGGTCTGTGGTCACATACAGGCAGAAACATGCACAATTTGCCTCTTCTTTCTTCACAGACAGAGCAGATGGACCCTGGCTCTACTGGGGATGCTGCCTGGCCTCACTGATATGGCACAGGGCTCAGGAGGCTAGTAAGACCCATGGAGAACAAAGTCAGTCCCCTGCCACACCAGCACAGTTTTGCAACCTTAAAATGAGGAGCTGGCTTGCTTCCAGACAACTTCAAGTACAAGCACAGGATGGGCTCCAAACACAGGTCCTTCAGTACAGCCTGTTCTGAACACTACAGCGCAGATGTTTGTGAAGGGGAGCAAAGGAGGAGGCAGAGCTGGTGCAAAGAGTGGCCTGAAGTCTGAAATTTGCTCTTCAAAAGCTCTGTACTTCAAGTTTAACCTGCTTATGTTAACTGCAGAAACATTCAGCTCAAAAGTAAGTTCCATATGCAGAGCTCAACAAAATGAGCCAGTCAGTAAAAGCCTCTAAAACAAGGGCAAAATGCAAACCACTGACCAGCAAGTTGTATGTATCCTTAACATAAATACATGTTTTCAACATGGAGATTAAGAGACTTGAACTTTTTGGTAGACATGCCATTATTCTCTTTTGAGCATCTAAACCCCAAACTACAACACAGAGAAAAGCAGCATCTATTGGTTTTACTGCTAGCCTTAATAAAACACATCTACAAATACTATTTTGATGGTCTTCAGTTTTAGAATTAGCTTGTAGAAAACTTTTTCTTTTACTCATTTATTCTTGGTCAAATGCTTTTGAAACAGGAGAAATGACAAATGCATGAAGCAGTGGATATTAAAGTAGAGAGCGGGAAAACAGAGAGGAGAGAAAAGTCTGTGATAAAGTTCCCAACACCAGACTGAAATGTTAGGAAGCACTGTATGTGGTCTACAAGCAAACAATTGCGATGGGGGCACTTAATTCAAAGCTCCAGGCACAATTAATGGTTTCCTGTTCTGGTAAAATGTAAGTCCTTCAAATCCCTGGCTACTGCAATCATCTGCAGAAATGACAGCACAACCTTAAATAATCTCTTTATGCTTCCCACAGAACAAGACAACCAAGATGGGTTTGGTTTGTCCTACCTCGTCAGCTTAAACAAACTGTGATAACCTTGCCCAAAAAAGACCTCATGTGGCAATTCCATGCCCCACCTCCTCGAGCTGCCTCATCTTGCAGAAACCCTGCCTGGGTGAACACAGTGATGTACGATTTTCAACATCTGTAGTGTTTTGAATGAAGCAAGCATACAGCAAGACTACCTGCAGGTCAGTCAAACATGCTACACCAGAAGATCTCATCCCTCAGTGTTAAAATACATTCTAGACACAGCTTTGGTTCTGCAAACTGAAAGAGAGAAATCAGCACTGTTTTGTTGTTGAGCTGTCCCAGCTTATAGGTTTGTTGTATGGCAGAACAAGATAGCAACTGAGGTAAGACCTGAGGTCTTAAAGTATGATAGCCTTCCCATTTTAGTAGAAAATACCACCAGTCATGTTTAGCACTGTATTTTCATACCTTCCTTACTAGAAGAATGTATTTTACATGGGATATTTTTCAAAGAAAATAATAACATTCCCTGTTTTTTCCTTCTTGAACACTCCAGATTCTAAGGTCAGGGAACTAAGAATTTTTAGCAACTTCAAAAATACCAGCAACAACAAATTCAATTCCACCAAAATCTCAGCTTTTCCATTAAAACTTGGATTCATATTCAAACTCCTTTAAAACTCAGTTAAATAAAAAATTTAAAAAATAGTAGAACTTGTTCAGTGCACATTCCAGAATCGGAAAGAATACTTACAATAAAGCATTTCCTTACAATACTTAACTTTTCCCACACCTCCTATGGACCCCTTGGGCCACTAAGATCCATAAACACAATGTAATCTGTGTTCCTGTCAAATTACTGTTGTACCAAACACAGATGTGGGGCATTTACTACTTACTTATTGTCTATATTGCCAGACCCTGAGGGCAAAAATAAGATCTTTTCTGATCATGTTCAGCTTTCACCTCCAGTGCAAACTAAGTCACAGAATCATAGAACCACAGAAGGGACCCATCACAATCCTTGAGTCCAACTCCTTGCCCTGCACAGGACACTCCAAGAGTCACACCATGTGCCTGAAAGCGTTGTCCAAACACCTCTTGAACTCAGGCAGGCTTGATGCTGTGACCACTCCCTGGGGATACTGTTCCAGTGCCCAACCACCCTCTGGGTGAAAAAACTTTCCTTGATACCCAGCCTCAGCCGCCTCTGACTCAGTTTCATACCTTTCCTCGAGTCCTGGCACTGGTCACAAGAGTGAAGAGATCAGTGCCTGCCCCTCCTCCTGCCCTCACAGGAAGCTGTAACTGCAGTGAGGTCTCCCCTCAGTCTCCTCCAGGCTGAACTGACCAAGTGACCTCAGCTGCTCCTCATGCGGCTTCCCCTCAAGGCCCTTCAATGTCCTCCTGGCCCTGCTTTGGACACTCTCTCATAGTTTAATGTCTTTTTTTACATTGTGTCACCCAAAACTGCCCCAGCACTGGAGGTGAGGCCGCCCCAGTGCAGAGCAGAGCAGGACAATCCCCTCCCTTGCCGGGCTGGCGATGCTGGGCCTGATGTCCCCAGGACACCCCAGGTTGGCCCTCCTGGCCGCCAGGGCATGGCTGGCTCATGCTCAACTTGCCATCCACCCCCAGGTCCCTTTCCATGGCACTGCTTGGAAGTCATTTAAGTCAAACCCATTACTGGTATCAATATACAATAACAAAAGGCTGAAATACGCAGCCATTCAGACCTGAACTTATAATTCTTCTTGATCAAAGAGAACCCCAAACCTAAACGAGAAAAAACTCCCACCACAGGAATAGAAACATCGATTATTAGAAGCAGAAGAGTCTTAGAGCTGTACACAAAGTTGTAAAGTTGGAATACCAGATCCTAGACCCTTCCAGGGAACTTTTATTCTTTAGCTATTATTTGTTGGAGCACTAATTAAGAAGACTTAACAGATTAAAGTATGCGTTGTTTCAATATCAAATAGTTGCTTCTATTTTAAATACTCAGGAGATGCTCCATTATAACAGGTGGAGATATCCCATGAATATGAACATCTACAAAAACAGAGAGTATCATTAAATTAAGGTTACAAATGTGTGAGTAAAGTATTTTACAAGCAGTGCCCCTCCACAGCAATGTGGAACTGTTCAGTAAATGAGCTGCTTTGTTTTGCTTTAAATTTCTATTTACTTGCTGTTTCTGGGTGTTTCCTCATTGTTTTATGCTTCATCGTACTAGCATGAGCATGTCACTGCGCCATGGACTGTTGCTAAGTGATCCTCTGCAAACACACCAAGTTCTTGAGAAAAAATCATAAACAATCCTGAGAGATTCAATAAATAAAGTTGCAGCACATCAATCTTAAGAAAATTTGTAAGGAATTAAAATTCCCAATCATCAACAACTATGCTTAGTAATTCTCTCTACTGAAGATGAAGTAAACTCTGTCAGCTCTTCTTTTAAACATCATGATGGTATAACTGCACCAAAACTTGGCTACAGACTGACATATCTGGGCAGTAACAAAGTAGACCATCAACACAGCATTACCATGGACAGATTATTTTTCATGCATGATTATGCTGCATTTGCATTGTGATTCCTTAAACAAAAAGACAGCATAACATTACTTCAAAATCACTTTTGCTGTAAGCAGAGTTACGATGTACCCACTCCGGGAGAGTCTTGGACAGTAGTTATAAAAAACAATCCTCCAAAACTAGGTATATTCAGATTTATGGAAAAGGTAAAAGCAGTCAGATTCATTGGTTTGAAAAGAACACATCAAAAGTGTCATGAGCTATGAATACACCAAGAGACTGCTTTGCCAACTGCTAAGAAAGTACAGGACACCTGACAATAATCTCCACTGATTTGGGACTGCCACAGTTCCTGGGATGTGACCATGGCTTAGCAACCACATAAGAACAGCTTTCAAGTCCCATGTGGTTCAAGGACAGTGGGCTATTCATGCCTGCCTTTGGTTTGAACTCAGTCCTTCCAAACTGAGCAAGATACTCTCCACCTGAAACACTAGTGCTTCCAGCTGGTGTTTCACCGGGGCTACAATTGGGTAAGGCACTCCCTGTTCCACTCCTGCCTGGGGAGGTCCTCCTTGCACAAAGGGTATGAGCTGCTTGGCAGTGCAGAGACACAGTAAGCAAAGCCAGGAGTATGGTGAAAGCAGACTTGCTGGAAGCAATATTTAAACCTTTCTCATGTCCAAGTCAGCACTTTGCCACTTCAGAAGAAAGGATGTTGACATGGGAGAAGTTAAAGAGACAGCTAGGAAAATGCAATTTCACTTGCCTTCTAAGCTTCCACTACACCAACTACCACTGGCCATCAGGGTACCTCACTAGCCTCTTTCCTTCCTTGTGCTATTCTGAAGTCAAACCTACTCTGTACTAATACAGAAGTAAATATAATCCACTGAGCTGCTGTACAAAGGGCTGATGCACTAAACTGGTAAAAAGACATTATACCAACAAACGTTTAAAAGGCACTGCAAGGCCTGGACTGTACTGTATAGACTGAACATGCTACAGCACAAGCAGCAGCACTGTCCTGGTCCCTTAGAGTGCTGTACCTGCTCAGGCACAGCATAATCACACCTATGTGGCACACAGTGCTCAGAGATCCAACACAGCTTTTGTGTGCATCCATTTCTACAGGCTCACTCGAAAAGATTCAGACTTTTTGAAGCACAGAAAAAGTAATAATGTGTGGTGATCTGTTTACCCACTGCTCTTCTGATCCCACATTGTTGTTCCCTGCTTTCCCCTGCCCCTAGCCCTGGCTGCTCCCTCGGGCTCTCCCTGTTGGTTCCTGCACCCCAACTCTGCCCATGTACCACCCCAGGCCCTGAGAAAACCCCCTGCGCCTGGATCACAAGGTCTCTCTGCCTCTGGGGGTTGTCAGGACAAGATGTAACCATTAAAAGTCCTCTGAAACCCCCATGGGGAGACCCTTTTCACCTCTTTCACTGTCACTGTGTTGTAGAGCTGAGAGCTACTGGAGCAAGAGTGCAGAGCCATCCAAAAAGGACTGCGGGAGGGCGACAGTGGTCACACTGCCCCAAGGAGCTCTGCTGAACTCTCAGGGAAAGCTGCAGCTGGCTAAACTAAACCTAGCACTACAACAGAAATGCTTTGATTTAATTGTACAAGTAGGTTGAAGAGGCTAAGAAGAGATCCAGCAGGCAGCTACCTCGAAGAAAAGCAATCAGAGCATTTATCAAAAGACAGCAGAGAAGTGGATCATTCCACACACCTGTTAGACAAGACCAACCACCAGGGTGTAGTTTCCTCACCCAATAGGAACTGAAAGCAGAGTGAGGACATGGCCCTTTACTGGCCGGAGAAAGGTCCTCTGGCCAATGGAGGATCATCAACTCTAAGCTGCCCTTTTTGGCTCACAAGTGGAAAAACTATCAAGAGCAGGGACCAGTGAAGGGATCTGTCACCAGAAGGGAACAAGTGCTATCTCTACCTCTCTTTTAGTCACTTAGTTCACTGATAACTAGCTATTAAGTCTTGCATGGTATGTAAGTCATCACAACAGGCTCATGAACATGTAATCTGCTTTGACTCAGTTTCAAGCTACTTTTTACTTAAAAAGTTCTGTTTCCCTCTCTATAGCTACCGTTCTTTTTTAAGCCACTTAAAGGTTGTTATCATAAAAGAAAGGGTATTACAAAACAAGCTCATCTAGGTCACAGGAAAGAACATTTTCCAAGCTAACCTGAAGTACAAAAGACCTCTCTGCAATCAACATAAATTCTCTACAGAAAGCAGTTAGCTTGTTCTCTAATCTTGCCATCAGTAAGGCAATGAACAATTTAACACTGGCTATGCTGCTGAGGTTACAGGACACTGCAGCTGTGCAACGAAGCTTCTTGTACAAGAAAACAATTTCAGATGCACTTAGACCTTTAAGTAAAGGAAGCTCTTGGCTCCAATCAACAATTTATGACAAAAACAAAGCTAAAAAGCTTCTCAGATTGCAAAGTCAGCCAAAAATTCCTCCACAACAGTTGTTTTCCTTACATTTCAGTCTTTTACAGTATTAGCTCAGTCCCAATGGCATCTTTTCCATCCCGTCCTGGGATGAGTCTGTCAAAACACTGTAAATAACTTCTTTGCAATTTGGCAAGGTACCATGAGGAGGATTACTTTTTTTGTAAAAAAGGCCCTCACTAACTACTCAGCACTGACCTTAAAACACACACTCAAACAAGGACATTATGTATAAGTTAACCTGTAACAACTTTAAATTAGGCACGAATTTATTCAGGGAAGCATGCCAACTGGGAAATCAAATGAGGCAACTACGATTTACTGAAGGAAGCTCAGGTTGAAAAATTGATCAGTAAATTCTAGTAAGACGCTGAACTATCATGGATCCTAAAATAGCAGCCAAAAAACAGTGTAAGATAAGTCCATTGCTCAGCAATGACAGAAGCAATCTGTGGTTTGTATATAGGTGTATTTTCTGCTCTCCCATCTGTAAGCTCTGTTGTTCCCATTTTCAAAGCAGCACCATTCTCAATTTGATTTTTTTTTCTTTAAATCATGACTGAAATGTGAGATACCTTACTGACCGGTTAGCTGACAGCATTGCCTTATCATCATACAGGATGACGAGCAAACTTTAACCAAAAGCATAGAGAACAAGCTCTCTTGACAGGCTTTTATTCACCTATAATATGGGCAAAAAGTAATTATTTTGATCCTTTTTGACAAAAATAACCTCAACATAAGAAAAGAACCATTAAAGGTAAAATTTACTATGGCATCACCATTTCAGTGATGGATCTGCACACTGAAGTCAGGCTTGGGTTTGCTTTGTTTTTAATCACAGCTGAGTCACAGAAAGCACACCTGGATACGGAGCGTCCTGGGAACAAAATCACCCTGCTCTATGGGCAGGTGAGCTGGAGGAGAAGCAGCAGAGCACAAACTGTGACTACCATGAACAAAGCTGCCTCACAGAACTGCACAAAGCCGGGTGGCTTTTGTGGCTCCTCTGGCTTTGGGATTTATACCGAATCATTACTATGTCAGTAGCACACTATCTTTAAACTAAGTTTCTTCCCAGTATAAACCTGAGCAACAGAAAGAGTCACAGGAACCTGTTGGAGAAAGCTTCTCTCCAGGCTCCCACCAGTCTATGGGAACAAAGTTAACTCTTGCTCTCAACCCTCTCTTTGAAAAGAGCTTTCCAAAAGGAGAGTCTACTTCCTCACTTGCTAAGGGACTGCTGAGGGCAGATCAATGCCCTCAGGTATCCGGTGACTATTTCAATCCATTTATTGTGTGTGGTTACCCACCTTTGCTCCTGGCATAGCCAATAAAGAACCACAGTAATCTCATCTAGAAACATGCACCAGCACTCTCCTTTGTGACAAGTCATATGAGGGAAGAGGGTTGGAAAAAAGAAACAAAAAAATTAACATACTACAACTCTCTGACCTTATGCTAAAGAAACACATTTTGGATAAACTACTTCTACCTCACTTTGGAGAAACTGTGCTTATAGTCCTCTAAATTCTCCTGGTAATCTCCCATCTTCCTCAAAGTCCTTCCTGAAATCCTAGATTCAACAATTTCCACTCTACACTATTAATTGCACTGCTTGTGGTACAGTGCAAAATTACCATTAGCAGTAAATATTACAAAAAAACTGACAGTGATTAAAAATAAACTGTCAAAAAGTCCAGAAGTGTTTTCCATCGAAAGGTCAGTATGAGAGATATTGCAAAATAGACACAGAAAACTCATACAACATGTGCGGAAACCCTTTCTATCTAATCTGTCTGCATTTAGACATACAGCAAAGAGGTCCACAATCTTGCAAAAAAAAATTAAAAGAAAAAACAGGTATATTGCTTTCACTAGAAATGCAGAGTTAAAGTGAAAAATAAATATTCATTCTAGAAAAAGACACCATCCTTAAAACACAGTGCCCCTTGGAGAGAAAAAATGGGGGTAGGATGTGGACAGAAGTTCAGCTGTTCTAATTAAGTTGAAGCCCCTCTTCTGTCTTCTGCTATATTTCCATGAAGGCAACGAGGTTCAGGAAAACATTTCCAGTTTCTGCTGTATTTGATTGTGCTCTGTTTCATATAGAGCCAGCTTAAGTACATGCACTTGGAGTTTCTCTAGCTTAAGACTGAAGACCAAATATAGGAAAACCTAAGAAACTTTAGGGCTTAATGTCTTTAAGCACCAGGTTTTATCGGACCATTCAATATTGCAACATGAATATGTTTCTCTCCTTTAATTGTGAAGTGCCAGAAGAGCAAACAAGCATGCAATATTTCCAGATACAATTATCTCAGGTCACAGATCAAAGGAGTAAGCAAGTCTTGCAGAAGCTGAAGAAAGAAGAGTCAACACACTGGAAAGAGTTCCTCAAGCTCCACTGATCTGCAGCTCAGACCTACCAGCACCCTCACTGAGGAAGACAGGCATACAAACAGCCTCCTTCACTGTTCTGATGATACTCTCTCTATAAAGCTTCTGTTGAAAACAACCAAGTCTGAGCTACGGTGGATACATCGAGTCACTGCTCCTAAAAACATCTCTGTGGAACTAAACGCCTGGACTGAAGACAAGGTTACAACTGCTGTCACAAGAATGAGCTTGCAACTCTGACAGAGCAGAGAACTGCATGATTTCACCCACAAAATACACAAGGGAAGGGGCATTCATCTGGGAGAGGACAGGGTCAGAGATACAGTCACCCTTGTCAAAGTATCATATTAACTCGCCATCCTTCCTACTCCAAAAAAAACTTCAGAAAAGGTCAAAAGAGCTACATGCATATTTGTACTTCAACACTGACTTTGCAGTTTCAGCAAAACTGCAAATGAGACAGGTTGGTTTTAAAATAAGGCATTTCCTGAGTCACATGTCTCTGAACACACTCCATGTGCCTGTTTTGATACCATATCACAGCACCTGCATCCAGTGAGACAAATAATCCTATTGTTAAATGCAGACTCAAATTAAAGCCAAGTCTTTGTTGGCCAACAGGCACAGTGCAATAATGATTATTCATAAAAGCACTGTCTAATTGTCATTTTGTGCAAAGACTGTGACTCTGTGCTCCAAAAAGAGGCAAATTAAGAGTTTTCCTTCACACACTCATTTTTCTCTAAATCTATACACTTTGATACCTGAAAGTAACTTAAATGGCATTCCACTATGTGGAATATTACCTTTATAAGGAAAAAGAAGCAGAATTTTAAGGGGCTTGCCCAAAGTGGCTGCAGTTAAGTGACAAAGCAAGGCAACTTCTCACTGAAATTTCAATCCCATTACAGCCACCAAAATCTTTGGTAGAGGTCCTACAGGGACTGGACTTTCTCTCAGGACTTCCCAGCTGCCAGCCTTTAGCACTGTTAGGAATCACTGCCTCAGCACTACATACCAAGGAGTGGGGAGAGGACAAAGGGGCTGGGCAGAGCTGGCTCCATAGGCCAAAACAGTACAAGCTCCAACCTGACAGCCATCCATTATACATTAGTTACAGATTTCTAAATCTTAGTAATGTTTTCACTCACACAGGTGCTGTCGGCTGTGTGCAGAACCCACACCTCTCTGAGGCTACTGGGACTCACGATCAAAGGAAAGCAGTCAAACCAGTCAGTAAGAAATTCTCTCTGAGACACAAAAATTTCTTCATGGTTCTCTCTCTCACTCACACACCAAAAGTGAAAATAAATCTAAATGCAATTTGATTTGCTTGGCTGTACTCTGTTTAATTTTTAAGAATAAGTGTTTGTCATTTATTTAATCTGCTTAAACCGCACAGTGAAAATGTTCCATAGTTTTGTCTTCCTTCCCTGCCCCAACAGATGTGCATTTATTCTTCTTCCCCAGTGGACCAGAAAGGCCCATGCTGTACCTAACTGACCAGCGTGCTGATGCAATATAATGCATCGTGCCAAAATCATCTCTCCCTGCACTGGAACCTGTGCTTCATTCCTGCTGGGCAATGCTGCTTCTCAGCTACTGTGAAGGTCTCACATAGCAGGATCTCCCCTACTGAGAAGGACCAGACGGAGAATTTTGCTTGGGATTTGTTCTTCCACACTATTGGTGTTTCAGGGTTTGAAACTGAGATTAATGCAGGTTTTTGGAAAACCCTACTTTGTGATCTTAGCACATCCTTTGTAGCACTGACACTAAGAAGAATCAAGATCTTTCCAAGATTTTAATCAGTGCCCCCCCCCCACCTTCAAACACATGCAAAGTACCTAACACAATCCAGACTGGGAAGGGCTGGAGGGCCTCTGTAGCATCATTTCCAAAAATGAACTAAAGGCAAAGCAGGCTGCCATTCTCAGGAAAACATGCATTTTACTGAGGGCCTGGCATGCATGTAAAAATAAACTTTCTTCTCCCAGTACCAGAGAGCCAACTCTCCAACATCTCAACAACCTTGCTTGCTTTGGAAGCTTTCCAGTCACATCTTTCTGTATATGCTATCAAATATATATTTTACAAGCTCTTTTCCTGGGTTAGAACACTGCCATTTCAAGCTTATTCCATTAATATTTCATGTGAAAATAAACCTCTTCTCATTTCTAGAAAACAACAGTTCCCTGGCAACAAATACTAGAAACTGTTGTCATTAGAATTTCACTTTGATTGAAGAATTAAAAAGTGCGGAGGGCACCCTGAATTCTCCTTTACAGGTTTCAAGAAAACCCATGTCTCAAAGGACAGTTTTATTTTCCAAAGTAAAAGATTTCAAATATCTTGATTCCCAGAGAGCTGGGGGGGAAAGGAAAAACAAGACAGCAGTCAAGACCATTGTAACTACTACAATCAGCTGTTCCTCATCGGAAAACATGTTCTCCTTCATATCTCACTGCTATTAAAACATGTGCAATTTGAAATACAATGACTAATCCCACTTTTATAGCCAACCGACTAGAACATCTTTCTAAGATAAAAGAGCATTAGTGTTCATTTGAACCAAAACCATCCACCAAAAATAGGAAACCTCCACTATTTTAGAACTAAAAAATACAAGCAAGAGCTCTAGGAAAGTTTGAGAGTGGAAGTGCTTGAAACAGCTTTGAAGTCACGAGAAATATGAAGGCTCCAAACTTTGTCACACAAAAACCAAACTGGCAATTTGTCAGAAGCCAAAGGGCTGCAGCTGATTATTCTGGTTTTGCATAGCTTGTGAAACAAAAATAAATGCATGTCTCTATCAGAGGTACTTGTGATAATTTCCACTTCACTGCACATGTTTTCACTCTTACATTCTTCAAACTAAGCCAACAGATTTTTCCTGAAAAACAAGGTAGATGAAGATGTTCTTTTTCTCCCTTGCCAGCATACAAAGCCATGAGAAATTGGCTACTTCATTAGCTAAAGAAGAACTGACAATTTTCAATCCTAAATTTGGCCCTCCACTAATTTGGGTGATGGAGGGCTGGAAACTGAACAAGATCAGGAATGCATTTACTTTTAAGACACTACATAATACTTTTATTTGCTGGATTCCATTATAGAAAATAGGTTTTTTTTAATAAACACCTCATCAGCCATCCACTGCATAACTTCGTAGCCAGTCTTCCCCTTGAAACAGTGATGAAAGAATTTATTAAGAAATGCTTCAGTTTGAGCATTTTCTGGCAAGTCATCCCAATGCCAGCACAAGAGCTGCTCTGCCTCAGCCTTGCCAGCTGCTGCCTGCCTAGCAACTGCCTGCAGGCCATGGCAGATGGGCTCCAGTCATGTCTGTCACCTGTTCAGGGCATCTCTACCCTTCTCTGGCCACCAGCTCAAGCCAGGCCAGCTGAGCAGGCAGCTGTGAAGGGTGGGAAGAGTCGGTAAGAAAGGAGAAGGTATGCAACTGCCACAGAAACCACAAGCATTATATTCAGAGTACTTTAAATGCAGCCTGAAGATTAAATGCAGCTGATTGGTGCTGCCTTTCACTGGAAGAGAGCCAGCAACCCCAGCCCTGCTGGCAACCTTTAATTGCTCTTCCCTTCGTGCCCACACAACAGCACAAACTAGTGGCCCCACAGCTCTGCCGAGACAGCTGCAGCTGTAATTCCTGCAGCACAGATCCCAACAACACTGGGGCTGGTACTGCAACAGGTTCCCTGGGGAAATGGAACACGTCCTTCAGTCCTTCCTCCTGCAAAACTGGAACAAAAGTGCTTCCCTACCTTATGGGTAACAAGTAAGCACCCTAATTCAAAAAGCACCCTGATACTGGAGTGATCCCTGCTAAAAAAAAAAAAAAAAGCAAATGCCCTGTTACAAGGTAAGAGATGCAGCACAGTATTCTGTTAAGAACCCATCTTTAAAAGCCAGTAAATCAGTTACAGAAAGTAAATCCAGATCCAAAACACTGCCGGATTTTAAGGATGCTGCTACTCAGAGTTCTGCCATGCCCACTGGAAAAACAGAAATGAGCTAATCCTATTCAGGCTTCCAAATGTTTGGGTGCAGGCTCAGACTCATACTGTCTTTGGAAAGTTCATAACCTTGAAAGCTTTTTATTTAATTAATCTACTGTACCATCTTCTAAGCCAGCTAGCTTGATGGATGTTACTCAGTTGTACTATATAATGTTGCACATTTCAGCTCTTGTACCTTGAGTTCATAGTGAATTCTTATCATGTTAAAATTTAATCAGTATTTTTAAAAAACCCCAATTATTTATCATCACACAAGTTGAGAGGTTTTCTGTTTGTTTTCAATGTGATACTTTAATTAAGGTCTTACTGCTAGCAAAGGAGAATGCCTGCTTAGCATCCCACTTCCAGTCCTATTCTTGCTTTATTTCTCTTTGGAGAATATGCATTACTTCCCCACTCAATAAAAACAGAAAGCTGGAAACACTCTTTCTGCTGAAAGAGAGAAGACAAAACACAAAACATGAACACAAGTCACAAAATGTTAATTGCTGTCTAGCAGCAGCTCACTGAATCTGTACAGCACAATTAGCTCTAAGAAAGCAAAATAGAAGAATTTAATCTGTCTTGCTAAAGAAGTGAGGACTATTCTAAATCCTCCCTGCAGAAAGGAAACAGAAGTCACACAGGTGCTTATTTGAAGACTTCCAAGCTTCCCTTTAATAATAGAAAATCCTTTCCTGCTCCTGTGAAACATCTCTAGAAAAGAATAATCTGATGTCTGTTCACAGAAGTCAGCACACACCAGTCCATCGTGCTTTCCTCTCTAGAAGCCAGTAACTAAACCTTACCTTACAACTCCCTACTTATTACTGGAAAGCAAGTCTACATTCAGAAAAAATCTGAATTTATGTAAAGAAGGAATTAGGTGAACACCCTGTGTATCTTGGGTTTTGAGTTACTGTCAGAGATGGTTTCTCTCTAACAGGACAGGTTCTTTAAAGGAGGAGAAGGGGAAGCAAATCAAAGAAATGCTGCTGCTTGACACAGGAAGACAATATTCCCTCTGTCAAATAAACCTTGTGCACCAGATGGACACCAAGACAATCCTTCATCTGGAAGCATGGCTAGGGGGACAGATCGTGTGAGGTGCCTCAAGCAAAGGTTTCTAGGAAGAAGGGACAAAGAAAGAGCCCATTTCTGATACATTCCCTAGTGGCTGAAGTACACGCATCGGGGTGTATAAAGCAACACACAAGTGATAGGCAAAGGGGGATCTCACACTTCCATCCATCCTGTTCCAGCAGAGCAGCAGGCACCAGTGATCGAGGTATGCCTTTGGGGCACAAATTCCCAGTATAGCTTAGTCTGACATCTCAACCACACCATCAAATTTAAGCCAATAAATTATGAGACCATAAAGCGTTTTTATGGGGAAAAAGTCCTGTCTAGTTCTGTCCAAATGTTTCCCAAAATGCTCTTAATATAAATAAATACTTTCCAATAATTTTGTGTCTATCTGATGACTAGCCATTAAGCTACATAAACATCAGACTAAGAGGTAACCTGTGAAAGGTCAGCAACTTTAATCCGTAAGTAACATGGAATTTGCCTTCTGCTAAACTAATGGATGCATCACTGAATTCATCTCATGTGAGCCCCTTGCTGCTTAAATGTACAGTGCAGGTGCATATATAAATATATCTGTATGCATAAAAAATACAGGCTGTAATACACTGGCATATTATTAAAATAATAATGTCCCCTCGACAGTGGCACAAATATGGGCTAACTTTCTCCCTGTGCTCCTGATCAAGCTGTGCCTTGCAAATGCTGGTTTGTTTTTATCAGTCTGGTAATGCCATTATCACAACTGATGAAAGAAGCTGCTGCTTAGCTCTGAGCAATAGGAGGTACAGGTAAAGAAGATCATGTTGTAGTGGTGAAAGGTTAAATGCAGCCAGTGAAGCATATGCCCTTTGTCCTAGCACCATGCAGGTCTCAGACAGACACTCATAACTGAAAGACATATTCTCCATTTTAACTAGCAATGAGAAATTTTTAAGTCTTTTCTGACAGTGGATGCTTTAAAATAACATGGCCTGGTTTTTCTATTTATTTTTTGTTAAGTGATTTTTTTTCTGCTCCCTGCTGGTGTTGAGAAGCACCTTTCATATGAATTTAAGAGCAACCACAATTACCAGTGGCTGACACACCATTTTCTCCTCTCTTCTCTCTTCTCCTCTCTTCTCCTCTCCTCTCCGCAGTTTCATCTCTGTTACTAAGTGAGGAACTCACTGACCACACCAGAGTTCAAAACGAGCACCAGGTAAGTATCAGCAAGACTGAAACCTATGACATACAGTTCTTCTAAGCACACAAAATAAGCCAGAAAGAAAGAGCATGCATCCCCCTCATCTTTTAGGGCTTACAGTGCTCTGTGTTCCAGCTGACAGGTAACATAATTCTTTCCACAAGCTGACACTATCCTTTAAGTAACATCTTGTGTGAAATATGACCATTCAGACCTGGGAAGGAACAAATGTAGCCAACACCTGAACTGATCTGTAGATGGACCACAACTCAAAGGCACTTTAGTATCATTTCACTGCTCAGTGGGCTACAAGAACATTCCTTCTGCCATAGCTTTTTTTTCAAAGGGCAGATCCTGTTTCTGTTAAGCCTGACTGCCTGTGAATGCAATTAAAAGAGTAACATCACCTAATCAACTATCAGATCTTATTAACTGACAGACACACAAGAAAAGCCTAACTGCATTTCCACTTTCACTAGGGCATCTATTAAGCTGGACTGCATGTAAGCTCAGCACATGCTTCATAAAAGGGGAATCCTGTCTTTCCAAAAGCAGTATCTATTATAGAGAACCAAATGGAAAGAAAAATCATTAAGCCCAGGTCATATTGGCATCCAAATGACAGCATTTAAAATAAGTAAGCCTTCTTTACAAGAAAATAGAGTTTTTACTCACCTGTACTACTTCTACGCCTCTTTTCCTGAAAAAAAGGAAGAAAGAAAAAAAAAAAGGAAAGGTTAGTGTTGGAAATGTGGGGAAAATGTAAAAACAAAAACTAATGGAAAAGCACTGCTTCATACTAGAATGCAAACAATAAAAATCTGCACTACTAACCTGATTCAAATTCAGGAAAGCACTTGTTCAGTTTCATTCCCTGTCTAGGAAGCACTTTGGCAGATTCTGAATCATGGCCCCAGAAGTAACCCAAGATGAATACTAAGCAGCTGCAGTGCTGGGAGTGATAGGGCTGTCAGGTAAGCACAGGTAGGAAGTGGCTGATATTAGGGAGGGAGCATCTCAATTTTAATTAGATCTAGTTTGCTTTTCATTTCTCATTTGCCCTCAGAGTGTGCAAACTGCACCACAGCACATTCTGCATGCTTGACAGATCTTTTGTTTTGAACCAAGGATACATGTATAAATGTCAGGGAGAATGAACACAGCACCTCACAGCCATTTATTCTCTTACAACTTAGTCCTACCTCCATCATCTTGGTACAAAGGATGCTACCCTGGACTTCAGTTCAAAGACTTGCAGTCAGTCTGACTCCTTCACAAGCACAGTTGAAATACTTGGGACTCAAATACTACCAGAAAGGCCCAAGCCTCTGGCCATATGGAGAATCCAGTGATCCTGGATCGCCAAGGATAAGAGACTGGAGAGGCCTGCTAATTATACACCAAAATGTTAAGAACTGCAATTGGTAGAGCCAATTTAGGCAGATCTGTAGAGATAGCTGTCTACTGTGCTGGTATGAGAATTGAGATTCAGGTACATGCAGTCAGGCAATGCTCAGTTACTGCCTTTGACAAGTTATCAAGCAAAACAAACCATTTCTGCACTAGTCTTGAGAGCAGAACTGAACCCCTGGCACAAAGCCCAACCATTCCTGCTCCATGCCCTCCTCCCAATATATGCAGGGTATTTAAGTAAGTTAGAATCTTCTCCTCACTTTGAAGACATAGGAAATTTAACTTAAAAATAAAAAGCCTCAGCAAGCACAAGGCAGGAATCTTTCTTCCTTGTTCCTACTAGCCCTGTATGTGAAAATCAAAGCCCCTTTTTTGGGGAGGTCATAGAACAGGACCGCCTAACTCTGCCCTCAATGCTTTTCTATCTAAGAGCGTCTGTGTTGTTGTCCATAGTCACAAATGCTGCACACTGCTGAATACACAATGGCTCCTCCAGTTTTCCTCCCAATACAGTAGGTCTTTCTTTCGGGAGGCCATTACAAAGATGCCCAAAGGGACAGGCGATCAATCAGCATCTATGACACAAACTGCCCCCTCTTCCACTTTACCAGTCTGGAATCTCTCTGGCTTAGAAGGAGCATTCAATGCACAGACACAGGAGAGAGCTTGTTGTGAGAGCTCAGCAAGGAAATAAAAAAGAAAATGAAACCAAGCACCTCTTGCAAAGAATTTCAAAGCCCTCTTGCAGATAGCAGTAGCTGTAAGTGGTGGGTGATTAATATACTGCCATTATGGTGTGGGAAGCACTACTGTAGATCATCACCTGAGGCTGGCCAGATGCATTCCAACTCTGTGGTGAGAAGAAAATATGAAACTTGTAGAGAAATAGTTAATAGCCAAATTGTTGAAACCATAATTTTCACAGAGCTAAGCAAGAAAAAATAGGAAAAATCAGATGAGGAACGCTGTTTTGTAAATTAGAGCAGCAGACTATCAGAAGAATTCCAAGTATTGTAAGCTAAAACTTAAAATAATCAAACATTTTTTGCTGTGTCTGCCCTGGAGTAAACAGAACAACTTAGAACTACCATGGAAATACACCAGGCTTCAGACAAAACTGCTCCACAGTCCCTGGAAGAACAGTGGCTGATGGCAAAAGCTGCATTTCTTGTCATGCCTGAGTACACACTGAATAAGCTTTATTCTACTTTGAGGAAGATAAATATTTGTGAGCTGGGTGCCAAACCCATTTGAGAAAGTCCAAATGGGTTCTGTAATCCCCCCCAAAATGAACTTTGTGACTTACTGAAACCAACTGCACTGTCCCAGCAGAAGGGAAGAAGCCAGAACAGCACACAGGCAGGGAGAGAAGGGGTGCCTGCTCTTAGGTATGATGCCACACATGCTTAAAAAGGTACAGGAAGAAGGAAGCAATTACCAAAGCTGGCTCGTAGTCTGGTCTTCCCCTTTTCAGAGGGAAGCAGGATGTCCTTTTTGTTACCTGAAATATGAGAACTTCTTCAACTTAAACCCAGGGGACAAGAAACCACAGAAGCATGCGTATTTTGAGGACTAGTTAACTGGGGAAAAAATCCTCTACCAAAATATCCTTATTTGAAAATAAGTTATTTTAAAAACAAGAAGTATCCAAACAACCAGGATGTCAGGCAACCACACACCTCAGCTTTGTCATTAGCTGCCTCTCTACCCAGAAGATTTCCTAAGCCAGTGACTCCAGGCTTTTCAGGCAGGCAGTTCAGAGTTGCAAGCTCAGGGCAGCAAGACACCCCTTATGCAACCAAGCTTGCAATACCATCTAACCACACAAACTGCCCTACGTCACCTGGGAAAGGGCTTAGGGTCAGGCACGGAAAGAAAGCTGATCCTACACACAAGAAACTCTAGGACCTTCAAAAAAAAGAGTAAACAGAAAGAGCGAAGCATTTGAATGTGGGCCACAATTCCCCAACCAGGGGCTGCCTGTGCAGGACACACAATGGAGACAAGACAGTTGCTGAATGAACTGTGTTGGGAGTCTGACAGAGACATGGACCAGCTACCACTTCTTCCTGTTGTGCTTTAAAAAGCCAGTAAGAAAAATACATCCTACAACCCTGGTATACATTCTTTTGGGCTGTTTCTTTAGCAAAGGAGAGGCAGGGCATGATTGACAGGACAGGATGGGATGACTATTCCACTTGGTGTACTGACCACTACTCTTGTGTCCCTCATGGTGCTCTCCATGACTCTCTTGCTTTCCCATGCAGTTTGAAAGTGAGCCACTGCCTAGCAAGGGAAGGGCTCCCATTCCCAGCCGGCCTAGCTGCCTCCTGAGAAATCTCTTTTTCTGAGGAGAAAAGAAAGATCTTTCTTAGCTGTATTTCCCTTCTGCCTTCAAAGAGACAACTCAGCTGCATCAAAGAGAGACTGCATCTGTCCACTTTCACCGAACAGATATTTGAAAGAAGGTCAGTTCTAAACTACATTCCCAGAGGTCACTAATTTTAAAATACATTTAATTCCAAAGACCATCTAAACACTGCAACACTTCAGGAAAACCAGAAACGTTTAAGCAACTGCTGCATTAGCCTGCAATACCAAATAAAAACCAAAAGCTTGTTCTGACTTATTAGATCTGTACCAGAAACCAGTGAACAACTTTACTGGATAATGAAAGCCTCCCTGTATGCAATAGCAATTAAAACAATTACCATGCTAGTTGACTTCATCTTTAAGTTGGAATGATGTATGGATTTAAAGAAGAATTCAATATCAAGTTACTAAAAGCACATTAATTGATGTCTTGAAATTGATATTTTGCCACAGCCCTAAACTACGTAGAATAGCTGGCTTTCAGGGTTGGGGCTGGGTTTTCTTTCAACATTCAAAGTAAACAGTTTGGACTAATTCCCCACAGCATCTAGGACCTGAACATTATAGTGAATGACAGTTAAAAGAGAAAAAATTACTATCAGGTTATATATCATAGTCATGGTTACATTAAGCAACTTATGTTTGCTGTATGGTCTGAGTGACAGACTGAAAAATGCCAAATGGAATTGACAATTTCAAAAGTAAAAGGTAATCTTTCTATCTGTTTTAATAGCCTAAGAAGTTATTAGTACATGCAGTGAAGTTAATTTTCTCAGATACGAGAATGTTTCATTTGAAAATTTCCCATGTAAAGAAGTGGCAAATAATAATGATAATGTATTGCTTTAATATTTAAAAAAAAAGGCATTTTCACAGAAAAGGAATACATTGGCATCAAAGGGAGCTTATAAATATTAATGCATCAAAGCAAAAACCTGCAGCCACTAAGACTTTCCGCCACACCAAAAACCAGCCCATACTGGCCAGCCACAACCTTGCAGACAGCCCATTTCCCCTCCTGGCATAAAGGCAAGCTCAGCTGAATTGCCTTAGCTTTTCCACCAGCAGAATACTCTGCATTTTTGTTATTAAATATTTGTGACAATCCTCACTTTCATTATTTTTCATCACTGATGGACTCCACCTCATTGTCTATCAGGGAAGCAACCAAGCAGCAACTCCAATATTGGGGTGCTTGCTGTCCAGGGGCTCCAGCTCACAGACACAACCATCAGAGCATGTGGAAGTTACCTGGGGGCATCTGAAACATGGCAAGACTCTGCTGTAACAGGGAAACCTTTTGTGGTTTGGTTTTTTGCACACAGATTATCCAGCAGGCAATTAATCAGTTATTTTTACCAATTTATATCCAACTACACTTACCTTTTAGCAAGCTTTTCCCCACTAATCTGTATTCTGGAAAGTTTTATGTCTGAAATGGATCTAAAGTTAGCATTTGGGGAAGGGAGTTCTCCATTCCCTCAGTCTGTAAAGCATCATAGATCCAAAGGAAAATGGAAATAGAGTGCATCTTTATAGTCTGGTAGGTACAGATAATGTAGTACAGGGCAGAAAACATCTCACTTCTAACTCGAAGTGCTCTTTGGGTGGGCAGAAAAAACGCCAAGACTTTGGGCTGTCCTGGAAGACCTTTCAAGTAAGATAAAATCCCATGGAAGGTTGCCACATTTTTGCATTTCTTCCTTGTTTGTATAAACAGGGAATGGTCCAAGCAATAGGAGCCCTCATACATCAGACACTACAACACCGTAAGTGATTTTCACACCACCACTCTATTCACATGTGACATTTGGTAGAACCATCTTAAGTTTTCCACATCTTCAAAGCATTATACCATCCCATTTAAAGCCACAAAAATGCTTCTAAAGAGTGCTGTATCAGAACAAAGTGCCCTGAAAGGGACTAGAAGATAAGAGAGGATCTTGATAGACCAGCAGCAGCATCACTCTGGTATTCACCTGCCGTGCCATGAATTCCCACTACAACACACACAAACATTCACCAGCATTTCACAGCAAAGATCCAGCTGGAAACCCACTAACCCCCTATCCTGCAAGAACAATGACAAAGTGAAGCATCCAACAGCAATGCTTCATTCAAGCAGAAGGGAGGAAAAAGCCATGAAAGAAAGAAAACAGGCACTGTAAGAAGTAACTAAAGGAAATAAACTGCCTTTAATCACTAAATATTAAGACGAAGTTTCTGTCTGTTTAATGAAACGTTACAGGGCTATTAATTTCAGCACTAAAAAACCCAGTTAGAGTGGAAATAACATCTGTGCATCCTAAGTTATAAAAACCATAAAGCCAGTACATACAAACTCAAAAGAATCTATTTTCTTTTTAAACTAGGCATTTAAGATGGATCAGTGCTGCTGAGCTCTGCCAGACTCTTTTCTTGGAACTAGTGACCCCAGGTTCTGGGAGCTTCTACTCACTACTTTCCCAGCAAGGACAGAAAACCTTTAACCACAGTCTCTTGAAAGAAAAAAAGCCTTGAAAAATCATCAGTGGGAGGAAGGAATGATTAACAGCTGCGCAGAAAAATTATTAAAGGCAATGAGTTATTCATCCTACCAGGCACTCAGAGACAGATTTAGTACCTGATGACAATTATAAGCAATTGGGCAGGGCTCAGCATTTAGCCATAGGCTTACCCCACCAGACATTATCAGTTCCAGTTCCCAGCTATGGCAAACAGCCACACCACGTGATCTCTTTATAACCTTATTAAAAACCAGCTTCAAACCAAGCTGTTTTGGAACTTTATCTTCCATTACAAGACATTCATTTCCCAAAGGTCAGAGTCCTTCAAATTTGCAGGCTAAATTGCTCTAGCATCATCCTTTGGCTTCAATAAACTGCTTGCTTCCTTAAGCGCTGCAAAGAGCACACATGTCCTCTCTGCTCCCAGTTCCCTTTGTCTCCCCATGACCCCAGTCACCCCAATGTTAATATGACCCTTAATATGCAGAAAGCAAACACATGACCCATCCCTTTCAAAAGCCTTTCTAAGGTCATGAGACACCAGTGATGACTCAGAGACCTAAGAAGAGGCAGCAGAATCACGAGGCAGAAGACAATATCCCTTCCAGGGAGAGACATGGTATTCATCTTTATAGATAAAAAACTCTCACTGCAGATGCTATCAGAGGTTTCTAGGAACATATGAACATGGTGGGACGGTTCCTATGACTGGAGAGCTGGAAGGGGAGGATACCAGCTCTTTAGGAAGGACAGGCCAGGGAGACAAGGACAGGCTGTCACCCTCCATGTCAATGACCAGCTGGAGTGCAAGAAGCTCTGCCTGGGAAGGGATGAGGAGCACACTGAGAGCTTATGGGTCAGGCCTAAAGGGATGGCAGGACAGGTGACACTGTAGGGATGGTCTGACACAGATCACCTGACCAGGGAGACCAAGCAGATGAGGCCCTGTGTAAACAGATAGGAACAGCCCCACATTTACAACCCCTGAATCTCACAGGACAGTTCCCAGCAAGATCATGGAACAAATCCTCCTAGAAACTATACTTAGACACTTGGACAATACGGAGGTGATCGGTGACAGGTAGCAAATTGTGCCTGCCAAATTTGGTGGCTAAAGGAAGAGCAACTGATGCCATCAACCTGGATTTGTGCAAAGCATTTGACACTGTCCCACGTGACATCTTTGTCCCTAAACTGGAGATGTGCCTTGATGTTCTGAGAAGGAGCTTCAGCTGCTCTCATCTTCACTGCACAAAGAACATCAGCTCAGTGTGGCCAGTGAGATGAGGCTCTGCTGGGCCCCAGGCTGGTGCTGCAGGTTCTGCAGGTCTCCTGCACACCACAAGGGAAAACAAATGCACACCTCCCCTCTGCTAAAGCCAGGGGGTACAGAGAGTAAGGCATGTCTGCCAAGCCAGCTTTCATCTAGAAATGGCTTTTAATCTACTAACTCTGAAACCAAAGGCTGTACATCCTCTGCAACTTTCCAAGACTTTGGCAAACAGCCTTGAATAAACCTTTTGGGAGGTTTTATAGAGGCCAGACACCCACTGAGAAATGTGCAATACACAATTTTTTTTTTTTTTTTCACTACTTGGATCTCTAAAAGAGATCGGGCATTTTTTTGGCAGAAATTACAGACGTATTTAAGTTCAGCAACTTGCCATGCAAAAATGAGTTTATTCATCTCCAGCCAGGCTTCAAGTAAGATATATAGGTGTCTGGGGCTTTCTTCTTTGTGCAAAACTTTATTATACAAACAAGAGAAAGTTACCATGTCTGCTCAGTGAAGAAACCTGATTGCAACTCCTTTTTTCCTCTCTGTAAGGGACTGTGTTTTGGCACTGTACAAGTCAGTCGACAAGCCTCCCTTAAGTTTCATCACCTTTGAGAACCCTTGTGATTTCTTGTCTTTTACACTCACCAAGTGACCACTGTTTGCATATGCATGAAATAAATTTTCCTCTATGGAACTGCAGTCAGCCATAGGTTCACAGACAGAACAGGAGCGTATGCAGGGAAGTTACTGTGGCCAGATAAACACACTCGCACAGGTAACAATCAGGGTAAAAGGACATCCATGCAAAGGTTTAGAATTCCTAGAAAGCTTTTCCCTTCAAACTCTGCAACCGTTCAGACTCACATAACTCATCCAATCAGCTCATTTTGTTTGTGCCTTTGAGAGGCATTTCAAGCTTCAGCCTTTACTTTGGGGCACTTAGGAATACAGCTGTTATTTTAAAGAGCACTGGCTGGTTAAGCCTCAAATAAAAAGCTGATTAAAAGCAGTTCAGTATTGGATGAAATTGGATTTCACCTTTATTTCATTATGCAGCTTCCCCAAACACTGTATGAACCACATCAGTGGGAAACAGACTAGCACTTAGAATCCAAAAAGTGCACTTCTGCAGTCTGGTACTCTATTTGAGAGGAAAAAGATGTTCAGCAGAAAATACATAGCAAAAATTAAAGAAATGTGAATTGGATCGCTTTTCTCCATTTGAACAGATGCAAATGCCAATACCAATAATGGGAATTTCCCACCACTGCAACTGATTCTTCTGCTCGAGTTTACTTCAACATAGATCAAATAAAAATTATTTTACTTTATTTGGAAGCCTCATTAGAAAGGTTTATAACAAAATTAAATCTTAGCTTCCAGCAAGTGATGATCATACTGTTTGAAAATATTCCATTTATTGACATGTGGCCAATTTCCCTGAGAAGCAATAGGATACAGCATTTGACAGTGCTGCAGTGAATATTCTTGATGGTCTACAGAAACTACACACGATCCTGGAAAAGAAGTAAAATTTCTGCAACATGCAATATTTGAGTAAGGTCCTTAACAAGAAAAAATATCTAAATGGAGAGACAGCAAGTTAATAAATGTTCTTTATTATAAAGCATACAGAATCATTTTAATAGATGACATGAAAATTGGGGTGGGGATCAAAAAGAAAAAATTTTAAAAACCCAACACACACACCCTGGGCAAAAAAAGGTCAGGTAAGAGAACAGAGTTTTCCACTGATCTCATTGGATAGGGCTGCAGTTTGAGAAGCTGGAAATCCAACAGAGCGAACAATATACTGCTGCCAACCTCTTAATATCAAGGCAATACAGATCATGAAGATTCACAGAAATACACCAAAAGCTTTGTGCAGGGATAGGCATAGGATCAGCCAAGGTCAGAAAATACAAACTTGAAGCTGGACCAGAGATTAGACAGTGAGGTGAAGTCTCCCTCCTTTACCATAGTTTCTGCGCCTGAAAAGCACAAAACACCATCTTCAAGAAATCTCCACCTTAGCTGGTATAAATTCTGTCATGGTGCTTAGATCACTTCAGAGAAGCACATCTATGTATGTGCTACAAATACATCTATTTTATCAGGCATTTTATCTGCTCTACACTACACTGAAGTTTGCTGTTAGAGAAAGATTAAAATTCTCCCAATTTCTTCCAGTCCATAGGGTTCTTGCTTTAAGCAGTAGCATATGTATAGGTTTGCCAGAACACCCATTTTCTTCTTTGCTTCAGTGGGTTGTTAACAGTGCAGTAAGAGGAAAAAAACCCATCCCTCTGATAAATCATAAAACACAAATACTGCCTGTTTTTAAGCTCTTAGAAAAACATACATCTGTCTGAAAGGTGAAGTGAATGACAAAGAATTCAATACAAACCCTGTTTGCTTGCAATAAATTTAGAGCATCCCATCTCTGTGAACCAAACATTCTTCTTCTGATTAGCTTCAGTCCTTCTGCAGGCATGACTTTTACCCAAGAGGTCCCTTCAGAGCTCTGCCTTGAGCCACAGCACGTGCCTTGCTGTCTCCCACACCCCTGACCTTCCATGGCACACATTGCTCCTCTCTCTCACACTGACACTGGGCTACACATGAACACAGAAGGCCCTCTAATTCATCCTGGCCTTGTTTTTTTTTCTTGACTCAGCCTAGATAGCAGCTGTTACACCCATCATTTCCATCAGTGACTGAATATATGTGTTTTGAGATGACAACTTTCCAAAATTTGGCCAGGGCATGCAGGAACTGATACATACCCCCCAAAAGGCTGTTACATTTTCTAACCAGATTCCACTCTGGCCCAGCTGCACATCTGCTGGGAGGTCTGCTACACTGCATAACTGGGAGAGACAATTTCTTGAGCCTCCTCAGATTTTCTAGAAGCTGCCTCGACAAGCTAAATCCTACCATTGTACCTGAGCTCTGTTACTCCCACCCTACTTCTTCCTCTCAGCAAAAAAAGGCCTTAGGCCAATAGTTCAGCAGCATCTTTTACATTTGCTTCCCTTTATGGACTTACCGAGATTATCTGGTACCTGCCCCTCCCCATTACAACACTGGTGTGATCACAACACACCGATGACTTTAAAAGATAATCTAAATTCCTCTTATAGGAAAAGGAAAAGCTACATTTCTATTCTAATCTACCAAATTACCATTGTCCTTATCACTTAGGAGGTGGACACATGAACAGCTGATCCAGCTTTAGAATGGGATCTGGAGAGACAGTCACACAAAGGCACAGTAGCAGCTAGTTGTTTTCCTCTAGGTTATATTTGTTCGTCTCCAGCCTGAAACTCACTCTTCAACCCCCAAAACTGGCATCAACTAGTTAGAAGGAAAAATACAAGTAGATTATTATATGTTTGATTACACGTGATCACAGAACAAATCTCCCTTGGACAAGCATAGTCATTTTCTCTTACTCACTTCTTTAGTTTGTAGACACTGGAGATAAGCACTGTGAAGATGCTGTTGTACCATCCACTAGGATTTCAAACCTATAGGTGACTGCACAACACAAGGCAAGAAGAAGCTGACAACTCCTCTGCTGTTTCAGACTGATTTCCACATTGCACATTATTGGATGCACACTGCTGCACCCCATGCTCTCTCTTCAGGGCTTTCACATTCAACAGCGTTATATACAGGATCAGCTCAAAGATACTGCCAGAATTACATCACAGGTTAATTGGAGATACAATCAACATAAAGGAAAAGGACTTGTTACAACATTTAAATTGCTGAAATTCCAAAATTTATATAAGAACTTGAAGAATCATTATACATAAGAAAAAAATCTGCATTAAATTACAGCTTCAAATGATGTCAAAAATCCTGAATGTCTTAGGTCTTTGAGCTATAAGTAATGTACACATTTACCTCGCAATCTCTCAGTAAATGAAAAAATTTACTCCAAATATTTTCCATGAATTCTTGTTTGTGAGAGCAAAAGAAAATCCTTGAACAAGTGACTGCTTTTACACTTCACTAGCACATCTATCTGCAACAGCAGGATTTCTTATCCCAAGAAGTCTTTTTCCCTGGCAGCATGTTTTCACAGCTCTTTGCACATCAGATCCTGCAGTCAGCTGTGTTTCATGGCAAAGGAGGCTGCTCCACACCCAGTTTTACATAACCCCCTTGCACGCGGTTTCTCAGCCTTGCTGACTTCACACCTGTTCTGGGTGGGTATTATGGACTGGCAGGGTTTTGTGCTTGGTCAGTCCAAGGTGCCAAATACACAGGCATCCCCTTAAGGGCAGAAGCAAATCCAATTTAGCAAAAACATTCCTCTTCAAAATCATCGCAGTTGATCATAAAAATGTCATGATGGTTATAAAATGAGAATCAAAACCTTGCAAAAGTTCCACTTAAGAGACTGTAAACTGTCATATTATTTGGACTACTCCCCCACATTTCAATGAAACACTATGTCACCCCTAATTATTTTCTCTAGTTTCCAGATAAATATAAAAAAATTGCTAGGTTACTTTTATTTTTGCAAGAATAATTAGAACACCTGCCTTTTCCCCTCCATCTGAATTTCAGCATCAACATCCACATTGCATTAAAAAATCTTCCTCCAGCCTGGCTTGCATTTCTCCACATCACTGCCCCAAGGCAGACACCAGCCAAACATCCCCCCAGTCCCACAGACAGCACTCAGACCTGGAAGGCTGCAGACCAGCCAGCACAGCTGACAACAGCCCACCCGGTCAGTCCAACAGCACCAGAGCCAGCCTTGATGTTGCAGCAGGACCCTCTCTCAAAGCCTGGCTCATACCAGTTCTAGTGTAAAGTACTAAAGTGCAAATTTTTTGAACCAACAAAAAACACTGACCTACATATTGGTCAGACATAATACCTACTGTTCCAATTACTAATTTCCAGTGGAGTTTACAACAGCAGCCAAGTGCTCCCAGGCACTTTTAAACCACAGACCTTGCTTACAGAGGTACACTACATCTTCATTTATGTCCCTGTCTGTCTTCAGCACATTCAGTCAGAAATGACACAGGAAAGGTAAAAAATCATTTAATTATGATTCCACTGTTTTCACATTGTGGTGTTTTCATTAGAAAAATCCTAGTAAAGTCACACCTAGACTTTTTTCAGAAACTTTTCCTGGTGAAAATTAACTTCTCTGCTCACACCACTATTGAGAGAAAAAGCCTTATAGACAAACAATTAGGAAACGAAAGAAAAAATGTAAAACTGCATTTTTGGCCATTTAAGGCTATGAACCGAGAATGAATAAGCCCTTATGTGAAAACAAAACAAAATTTCAATATTGTTAAAAGCAGGAATATTTCTCTTTTTCAAGTAATTCTCTATAAATATGCCACTATAATTAAGGCACTAACCCACAAAGTCTTGCATCCTATCTTACAGTAAACTGCTTACACATGATTCCAAAGATAACCTGTGTGCTGAACTTGATATTAAATTTCTCCCTCTGCTCTTACACAAGAGAGAACTAGAGAGAACATAAAATCAAAGAGTTTCTTTTAATTTCTTCCTGAAAGTTTACCATTGCCTCAGTGCTCCACTTTCTCAAGATCTGATGTCTCTATTCATCTACAGCCATACAGTTCTTGTGCTGTAATTTAATGGCACCAAGCCAAACATCACTGGTCTTGCTCCTTTCTAGTAGTGTAAGTAGGCAGGGCAGGCTTATGCTGTCGAGTACCAAACACCTACAGTGATGATGAACATGCTCAGAAAATAGATGCAACAGAAGTTGTGGATGTGAAGCTTGCCATTACAGACACTTCATGCACATAACACAAGTTTGTATTTCTTCTATAAAACCAGATAAAAAGGTATTTTTAAAGAGCTAAAGTTAGAATTCAGTTTTTCAGTGGAAAGATTTTACATGAAATGAGTTTTAAAACTGCATCCTCTGAGGAGGATGCACTGAGTTCCACCAGTGCCTCAATCAAAACACATTCTAGGGACAGGAGGCTAGAACTGTAAACTCTGCCTCTCATGCTGCCCCTCACTTTTACTGCTGGTGCTCTTTACTCTCTCACCCACCTCACTGCTCTCACTTGGAACACTGAGGCTTCCACTATCTGCATCCCACAGGCTCAATGGTTACCCTGGCCACGTCTGTGTCTCACTCCAAAGGCCCATCTGTCCTACACTCTGCACAAAAGCAAGGATGTCCTCTTGAGGCCTTCCATGTTTATCCTGCAGTACCCACTGCCTTCATTCACTGTTATCAGAAACCCTGAATGTGACACCTGTGCATTCGGGGACCCAAAGACAGAGGGCTAGAGAGTCCCCAGCCTCCCCAGCTCTTGCCTGGGAGGGCACTGCAATACTGCAGCCATCCCTGCTGCTCTCTCTCACAAAGACAAGGTGGCAGCTGTCGTGCTGTCCTTTCTATCCTCCACAGCATGGTAGTATGGGGGAAAAGAGAAAAGCACCTGCTAGGGACCATCATATCTTTCATACCCAAAGCAACCAGCAGGAAGTTTTTGAAAATCAGTGAGCATTTTGGACATTGCCATAAACTGGTACCTGCATAGCAACAACAACCTTGAATTTCATCACTTCTGTGCACATGCTCAAAGCACCAGCTGGATTAGCTGGACAGCGGGCCAGTACCATCATCAAGTACTCCATTCAGAATGGAAACTACTCCAGCAGCCCTTAACCACTCACCACACAGCTGCAGAATGAACAAATCACACACAGAATCCCAGCATCAATTAGGCTGGAGAAGTCCTCTGAGATCAAGCCCAACCTGTGACTGAAGGCCACCATGTCAACTAAACCATGGCAGCAAGTGCCACATCCAGCATTTCCTTAAAGAGCTCCAGGGATGATGCCTCCACCACCTCCCTGAGCAGTCCACTGCAGTATCTTGTCACCCTTTCTGTGAAGAATTTCTGCCTAATGCCCAACTTAAGCCTCCCCTGGCACCCAGTCACAGGGTGCTTAACATAATTTCTTCAACACAAGTGGGACTATACAAAAATTTTTCCAAAGGATTTACAAAGTCAAGGGGGAAAAGACCACATTTAAATCTCCTCCTTGAAAAAACAACAAAAAACCAAACAAAACCCCACAAAAAATCCAACAAACAAATGACAAAAAAAAAAAAAAATCATACCTTAGAGAAGCAAGGGAGAGAGACCAGAAATGCACTCTCCAACAGATCAACAGCATGGGAAATCTATGGCACACTGCCAATCTGAGTATAAAATATGAACACACAGAGTAAGGATCTCCTTTCCCTGATGTAAACATGCAGTTTCAGAAGCCAGTACTGGTCCACAAGTCATCCACAAAATCATGGTAAAAACAGTCTCACACCAGGACAACTCAACAACATGAACTTCCTTCAAAAGGAGTAGAAACAGCACCCCAACTTAAGTGCATGCATGACCCTTGTGCTGGCTCAGGAAGGGTGCTTAGACCAGCTCAGGGCATCACAGCAGGCAGCCTGCTCTGACTGCCACATCCATCTTCTTTCCTAGATATGGCTCACAGCTGTCCATTTGAAAAGCAGCCAGGAGAGGAGGCACAGGGCCTTGTAGTCTAGAAAGGTTTCATTCTGGTTTAGCATTTTATTCTTTCCTGTGAGAGCACTCCTTGAAACCTTTACATACCCAGAGATTAACTGAACACACTATGTTCTGCAAGCACACTTTTCAGTCCTGTCACTGAGACAACTGACATACAAGAGCTCACCTTATTAACTGCCCCCTTTTCTTCACTTGAGAGTGTTTAGATTACACTGCTCCACTTTCTCTGTTACGATGGGGTCTGAGGCCAGAGGTTCACACAGCTACATCTTCACCTGTAAGGGAAGACTGAACCACTGCTGTGTGCTGCTGGCTGGCCACTGGGAAGAGGTGTGATGCTGTTTCTCAAACATCCTTTTAGAAGATGCATCAAATCATCCTATATTTCAGAAAATAACTGCAGTCTTCAAATCTCCTAGGAGATCCAGGCCTCATTTAGAAGGGAAAAAATAGTTTCTTGGTACAATGGCAGCTTCTTTTAGAAAAAAGAGGCTGCAGACTATACCTATCTTTTAGTTTTTAAATAAGCATGACAAAACCAAGCTGTTACCACTGTTGATACAACCCTCAACCAGCCAATCATTTGAGCCTTTCAGATGTTTAATACAAGTAAAACTGTGTAGAATAAACACAGAGGAGTGCAGACTTCCTGAAGAGCTGGTCCCAGTAAACAACATACAGATGTGAAAGAAAATTAATCACTTCTGAAAAGTGATTATTTCTCTTTTTATTTCTTTTTTTGGTTCACAGCTAGATGAGTAAGTTATATAGTGCCTTCATAGATAAGCTGCTGTAAGATTGGGGTATTTTTTTTTCCAAATTTACTGTGTTAGGTAAACCTTCCCATTAGCCTAAGCAGGTTTATATTCAAGATCAAATTTATTTGTAGATTCCAGAACTTTCATTTTCCCATGCAGGTTTCATGTGCACTTGGAAAATAGCAAGTACTTGCTCTACAGAGTTACAAGGGCCTTCTTGGAACTCAGGCAGCCACACTAGTACAGAAAAATGTAAGCAAGAAAACAATCTTTATCACTGTCTCTTCTGCACTGGATTGGTACACAGCCTCCCGACTCCTCCTCTCCGCTTTACTTTTCAAACCATGGTTTTATTTTCACCACAAATTAAAGTTACCAAGTTAGTAAAGTCAATGCAAGAAGATGAAATCTTAGCTTGGTAAAAACTGAGTAACTTACTCTGTATATGAACTGAAAACATTCATAAGCTATACAGGTCTGAAAGAGAACAGCAGTTGAGTGAACTAAAATTGTTAAAACATTTTGGCATCCTCAACAACTAAGTCCAATGATATTTCTTTACAGAAATCACCAATGAGAAGGAGACAAATTTTAACAACTTTAATTTTTAATTTTGAACCATGTGTTGGAATAGCTAAATGTAAATTAAGAACTGCTGACAAATATGATGAAGTAATACACACACTGGCTCTTCTTCGAGATCCAATGATCTATGAGCAACACATACAATGATAAGCCACTGAACAGCATTCTGACAGGTTTGTATTATTTCAGACATGCAGAAAAAGTACACTAGAAAATTCACTAATTTACTTAAGTTACAGCTAAGCCTACTACTGAGCCAAAAGCCAACCCTATTTTGGCTGCCAGGCCTATGTCTGATTCAAAGGTCTTTAGTCTCTCTTGGAGAGGGGAGTATTCCTTGATTTGGAAACTCCCTGTAAAACCCCTGTCCTATTGAATATATGGAAGACATCAAGATTTAAACACATTGCAATTGTTCCCAGCTCATCTACATACACCTAAGACTCTACTCTTATTTCAAAGCTGTCTGGGCAGTGTGCTTCAAAAACTCACAGCCAAACTATACACTTACAGTACAGCAGGAAACATCCATCTCTCAGGCTCTTAGGGGATTGGCCTTGCAGAAATACCTCCGAGTTCCTGTAGGCATCCAACACCGACAACAGGCATTTTAAACAAATAATTTAATTTCCTGAAGTGTTGGAGGGGAGGAAAAAAGCCAGGGAAAAAAATTTCACTTTCAAAGACATACAAAGAATGAGAGAAAGTTAACCTTTTAATAGTTTCGATTTCATCAAAAGGAGGTGAAGTTTTACTGAAAGAGAACCTTCATCCCTGCTCCTATAGAAGGCTCCAACAATTATCCTCTCAAAGCCAAAGCAGCCCTGCACAGACATTACCTGTTTCAAAGACTGAAAAGTATTAAACCAAAAGCATTCTCCAGAATAAGCCTTTTAATATTAACAGCACTGCTAGACTGCTCCATTCTGCCTGGATCAGCTCTAAACAACTGGCAATCAAGTTCAATTTAAAGGGAGAGGGAACCAGGAGGTTTCACATGGACTATGCACATTTTCCAGAAACAAGCACTTTGTGTTTCAGGTTTCACTACCAGCAGCAAGTGTGCTAGAAGTCTATTCTGCCAGGGAGCTTTCACACCCACATATCAGTCCACATAAGAAAAGGTGACAACAGCACTAACAAGCAACAGGAAACTCAAATACTATACTTGGTCCTACAAAAACAAATTTCAAATTACACTACCGGATAACTCCCTAGGCCAAGCAGGCATTTAGTGTACTTTCAATGGCATCATGATTGCATTTTTTAATTTTTAATGGTTGCATTTTTAACTACTACCTACCACCTTTTTGATTCTTGGCCATCATCTGTTGTTATCAAGCCATGCCATCTTTTAAGTGCCTGCTGTCAGTAGCTATGGTACAACAAGGCAAGAACAAGCCAATGAAAGAAACCCACATGGTGATCTAGGATTGCCATCAAACTTGCCCCAACATGAACAAATTCAATTTCCATTCCAAGTGTCTCAGGCTTTCCATTAAAAAAAAGAAAAAAATCTGAACACCAGTTCAGAATATGCAGTTCCCATGAAAACCAACTACAGAGATTCCTAACAGCTTCAGAGTAAACTGGATTAGGCCAAAATCTGCAAACATGACCAGTTCCCACCTAGGTCAAAGAAACTCAACACCTTAAAAAGTAGGAGCTTTTCTGAATCTCAGCCTTATTCATATGCAAGGATTACTTTTTCAGGAATAAGCACTCGTACAAAGAACTTGTCCCCCATCTAATTTGTTTAAGAAACAAGATTTAGAGATCTTGATCTTACACATCAGGAAACAGTTCTGCAGCAGAAGAAATCTTTGGAAAAGCTAAGAATAAATTACTTTGTTTCCAAAGTCTTGCCCAAGCTACGAACCAAGCATTTTAATTAAGGTCTCCTAATTGCAGTTAGTGTAATTTGGGGTAGGGGGCAGGGAAGAAACATGCTTTTCCACAGTCTGTGAGTACCAAAGTGACTTTAAAAACACACATTAGCTGTAGTAAATGTTCTAACCATGTTTTGTGATTTCAGAAACCCATTTCCCTGTTTGAAGAAATTTCCCAATATCTCTTTCTACGGAACTTTTTCACAATGGCAAACGGGAGAAAGTAGGAAGCAGGGAAAATCGGGGAAGTTATTTGTTAACATATGAACAGACAGTGTGTCAGATTGGAGGTCCAACCTACTCTGCCTCAGGCTGTTCTTTCCGTTCTATAGCCAAAGCCACAAAAGAAACATCCTAAAATACTGTTTTTCTTCAGTGATTCCCTTGCAAGCACAGCTACACTGTTTCATTACTACTGCAAAAATATTAAAGCAAAACCTGCCAAAAAGGAAAGGGATTAAGCATTACATTTTAATAGATTATTCAAGACAAACCAGGGATCAAATCACAGCATAAAAATATTGTGCCAACCCCCACCCAAACAATACCTATTGTGAGCCAAGATGCAGCCCCTTCACTGATCAGGAAACCACTGGACACAGCAGCACAAAAATGAGGACAGACTTTTACCTCAAGAGCTGGTGGTCAGCACACGCAGAAGTGACAGTCTGCTGCAACCTTAATTCTCTGCTATGCACTTGGGCTTATTTTACTCAGAGAAAAAAAGACAGAACTCCCCAATGACCCTATGCTTTTCTCAATCAATCACTTCTCACTCCTCACAGTGTCATTGGGGGCTCCACTCCTATTTGACTCAAATGAGCACTTACATCCCACCAGTCTCTTAGAAACAGTCACAATTAAAACACAGCAGCAGACCAGCATCAATCAAGCAGTCTTCTCTACTCTCCAGAGCCTTCTCAAGGAGACATGAGCTAGATGCTAAAGATCCATGTGGTTTGATTACAATATCTGGAACCAATGATAACCTGTCAGATACTTAAAGATATCTAAGAGAGCCTTTAAATTACATTTAGACCAGACAACAGCAAGACCCACTATTTTTACAGAAAAAAGCAAGTTCTGATCCACAAGAATGCTCCACCTTGAGGTGCAATGCTAGTTGAAAATGGACAACCCATCACTAGTAAGCAATAAAAGTGATGAAGATCAATGCCCTATAGCACACAAAGACTAAAGCTAGTCACAGTGTACTAACAAAGGAATCAGAAAGGATACTAGCTAAGAGTTCTTGAAACTAAATTAGCCCCAAACAAAAGCAATTTAGACTGGTGGATGCCTATAACCAAAGATTTTTCACTCTACTGAATCACAGAAAAAAACCCAAAAAACCAGAAACCAAAATTTGAAGCACACATCCTTCCAGATGCTAAGAACTAAGGGCCTAAAATAGCATTAGAAAGAGAAAGAAAAACAAAATGGAGTTTCAATCCCCTATCTAGCAGCAAGTCTGTATTTTCTATTCAAAGCATGTTAACATTTTTGTTCAGGAAAAAGGTCAAAAAAAGATTTACACTTTTCAAAATTCACTTCAAGCTTGACAAAGTCCTTGGACTTTGATCTATTTCTTGAGACAGAAGGAAAGGTTACACCAAAATATCAAGCCACAAAGTCAAAAAAATATAACCCCATCCAGTGCTTTTTCACTTGCAAATAGATCTTTTTTCCTCCTATAGCCGCAGTTCCCACTTGCGGTTCACGCAACCAGGAACAACTAACGGCGTAGCACAATGTATTTTTCTCCACAGACTAAACAAGCTTTAAAAGGTGGCAGTTTTATAAAAGAAAACTTCTACCAAGGGACAAAGGGTGCTGTTCAATTCTATCATCACGTACTTTTCCCCCAGCACACAGTGCTCCAACCCAGTATGCCAGCAATAATACTTCCCTTTTACTCTTATGCTTTCCCCTTTTCTACTAGATACAGTGTGCAGGTCAGCAACTACAATTGTGGGGGGATTTTTATATCATCAATCTTTCATCAAAATAGTAGAGTTGCTTAGTTTCTTTTTCCCTTTCCCCCCTCTTACACACAGTTTTACAGGAGTTTTCTTTCAATGCTTGAAAACTACCAGATTGACAGCTCCAGTGAATTAAGCTCCCTCTTTGTCGACAAAACAAGAGCAGCACCACAGGCAACCTCAGAACAAGCTCCCTCTATCCTTCTCTTCCCACCCCTCCAACTAGCAAGTGTATCTGAATGCTGAGCTTCACACACAGCTCTATCATGCCAGGGTGCCTTGTACAGAGTCTCTGATACCACAGTTTACCCAGACTATCTCAGATGACACTTATGTTAAAGCTGCACATGCTGGAAACATCATGACTCAACACATTATCGGTGCATACCTGTTCCAGACAGCACAGTAACTCTAAAACCATGAGGCTGGCTGAGTGCATGCACATCTGTGTTTAAAGACTGACTGGCAAAGAAAAACCATTTTAGTCAATGGGGTGAAAGAATGCAGACTTGAAGCAACTTAAAGTCATTCTTGAGACCTGAGAAAGGCAATGTTAACTAAAAAAATCAACAGGAAGATCAGAAAAACTCAATGCTCTCAGTATAAGACAAAAGCCAGGTGCAGATTTTATTAAAAAATTAATTGCACATTTGGCATAAATGCTAGAAAGACAGGAGTTCTATTACTACTGCAGTACTAATCCAGTGCTTCACTTTCTGAGAGTGCCCCTCTGCTATGTTAGCACTTAACTTCATCAGGCAGCAAACGAGGATCTGTACACTCTTCCCTCTTCAGTTACAAGGGGCTTTTAAGTTCCACAAACCCCTCCACTGTTGGTTTCAAGTCATAGATTACCATGCACTAGATTAAGTTAGAAGATGGCTTCTAAATTGTACTAAACTCTTAGTTCCTCCTCTGTCTTCTAGAAGCTATTTTATTTTTTGCAGGAAAGTGTTTTCTTTTTAGGAAGAACTTTTGACTTCTGAACTTTTCAAGACATCTTGACCTATTTTTTTTTTTAATTAGTCAAGAGCCAGAGTGTTTTTGTAAAATGAACACCTAGACATACACTTAAAAATAAGTAATACATATTCCTTTACAGGCTTAAAAAAACCCCAAACAAACACAAAAACCACACTAAAACCAAAACCCCAAAAAACACCCCCCCACAACACAGCAAATGCAACTTTGTATTTGCTTATGTTTTCACTCACGGCCAAACTAGGGAACTGCCAACAAAAGCCAACAGCCTCCCTGTGCTCCCCTGATGGCAGAAATGAAAGTGAGTTCAAAAATGCATTAATAGGTTTATATGGAGCATATCCATCCATAGCTCTGAAAGGTGGTACCATGGACACAGCTGCTGCCACCAAAGTCTCTAGAAGTGACTGATAGAATGCAAGGAGGTTCTGCCAAGGGGAAGGTGAGCACATTTGCTCTGTGCCTCATACTTTCCCTAAGCATCTGCGATAACCATCCCTTCAGGTCCTGGCTGGCTGGGTTCAGGTCTGTTTGGCTGTTATCACATTCTTCAGCTGGCCTGCCACCCCAAACAGCTCCAAGCAATTTCATCCTCTGCTACAAAGCAAAACATACTGATGAACTTGTATGGGAGTAACCTAACCCCTGCCAGCCCCTCACCCTTCAAATGGCACTAAGGAGAGCCCATTCCATCTACACTGGTACCAGACTCCAGTGACAGCAGTCAGAGGGGGCTGAATCCTCAGCCTGTAAATTCCCCAAAACTGAGATGAGATTTTGTAATCAAAGGAACAGCATGATCCTGAACAAAGCAGCATCTACATGCAGCTGCATGACATGCAGATAGAGCTGAAGAACAAAAGTGTTCTGTATTTACATTCATCTCTGTGGTTTGTTTTTTAACTACAAGGAAATAACTCCTTGAAATACACATACCCAATTAGGTTTAAGTGGTCACTGCTGGACTCACTAAAACATACCATATTGCTGAAACAGGCAGTGTCTCACAGCCCACCACTACAAATGATGACACTTCTCATCCTTGTAGGGAAAGCAGGGTGACAAGCCTAGTCATCTCACCAATTTTTTTAACCACAAAAGTCATTTCAGAATGGCAGGGAGAAAGGACTGTGGCACTGTGGCTGCCAATGGGTCAGGCGTGGCATTTTGTAAGTGAACCTTTATGATATCATTTCCTTCCAGCACCATTAATCACCCCAGACATCACTTGTTCTATCAGCTATTAACCAGTTGCCCCAACTCCAACATGAAGATAACTTTATCAAGGTTAGGCAGCAAGAGTCATTACTAAGCACTACAACACACAGTGCTAAGGGCCTTGTTTCCAGAGAATCCTCTGAACTACTTCTTCCTGCTGTAACAAAACACATTACAGCATTGCACATATTTATCCATACCTAACATCAGGGAAAAAAATTACAGAAAGTACAAAGAATCACCAGCATGTTAAAACAGATTTCAGAAAAGGACGCCTATATTGCTTATGGCCAAAACATTCAAGTCAAACGAGGTCTCTTAAAACACTGATTTTTAGCTCATTAGTACTCTTGCAGGGAGACACCCTCAATATCCATGAATGTTGGGAGTGTAGTCTGATGAGACAACCATGGGGCTTCAGAATGACAGGCAGAAGCATCATGGCTTCACAGCTCAAGATTTAGTATTTCATATTTTGCTACAAACATGTCTCATTTACTTGTTTTTCTTCTTGCCAGTGGCACCATGGATAATTAAGTTTCACGAAGCAGTGCCTCAGGACCCAGACTGCACATGCAGAACCAGCATGTCACAAAAAGAAAGAACCAAAGATGCCTTGTTGACAAGGAGAAAGAAAAGTCTGTGAGGAGTCTGATGAAGAGCAAAAATAAGCCTGTTTATGAGGAGGAAGGACCAACTTCAATTTCTTCCAAGCAAGCAACTCCGCAGTATGTTACAAGACAAGACATGTTACAAATCTTCACTAACTGGCATCAGAGGGGAGAAGATTAAACAGCTTGATTGTGAACTGAACCTGCTTCCAAGCCCTGTGCCTGGCTCTGCCAATTACTTCCCTAAAAGTGCCATTAGATCTGGAAGCATGATTTTCTCCACTCTACAGATGCGAGCCTCGAGAGCCCTCAGAGCAAGCTCTCAATGTACATACATCCTGCTGCCTGCAAAGGTAGCACCCCGGCGGTGGGAAAGGGCAGACTTCTGCTTTGGTTCCCAGCTCACAGGAATTATTTTACATGAGTGGTAATCACACTCCAGTCAAATTAGCCCAAGCACTGCAGCTGGGAGGAAAGAACTACAAGTAAGGACATTCTGCTTGGAAATAAAGGACACTTCCTTCAGTGAAACTCAGTTATTTTGAAAGCCATTCCAAAAGAACATGGTTGTCCTCCAAACAGGATTTCTCTCTGAATACTAACTAGCATTTCTGTAGTATTTGGACAGTGTGGAAGTATCAGCAGCTTCCTCCTTGATCATATTAACCACATAACTCCTTCTGAGCAGAGTTAAATTCCATTAGTACAAAACAAGCCATTGTTTCAAGGACTGAACATTGAACTCAAAAATGAGAAAATGGAAGACAAGAGAGGGTTTGTTCCACAACACTGCGGCACAGATGTGACCAGCCCAGGTGCTTATTTTACCTATTTTCACACTTATTTTAGTGTGTTTCACATGCACTGCTACCTTCTTTCTTTGGAACATATTCAAGAATGTCATCTCACCAAAAAGTGCCAACTGTTGAGATGAATAGCACATTATCTGGCCAATATCAGGAGATATGCTATCAATTCCCAGGTGCAGCACATTAAGACAGAGGAAACACTTTCTGTCATCTCTGACACTTCACGCACACTGAGCCTCTACATTCAAGAGATCTATACACATTAAGACTCTGTGCTTAGACTTCCCAAGTCATGATTCTCAAATTAATTAAGGGACTTCAAGCTACTTAATGTACACCAAGAACAATTTCTCAGGTACCTTCTGCACTATTACATACTGAACCAAGCCAGGAACAGCACTGACTTCAGGAGAGGTCAACATCTCTGCCTTGAAACAGCACCACAGGCCTGTATCATTCCCAGCATATTTGTCCAAGGTGGTTGTAGAGCTCTCAAGCAAAAAATTCCACTGCCTGCCTAGACAATTACACTATCTTTTTCACTTACCTATCATCCCTTCTTGGCACAGTTGAAGGCCACTACTTTTTCTTTTACCTACTACCGAACTGGGGAATATGCTTGGTAGAGGAGGAGGAACACATGTTGGATTTTTGTCTTTTCTACAACAGCTTTTTACAGACAAGATCCATCTGCAGTCTCTTCTTTATGTTGAATAGCACAATACAATACACTGTATTTACAAAACCTCCAATTCTTCTCACTGCTCTCTTTTGGGCACTTCCCAGCTGATGTGCCTTTTCCTTGAAATGCTGTGCCCCAGACCAAAGGCAGTAGGTGAGGAGGCTACTGCAGCAGTGTTATCAGTGCTATGCAGAATGGAGGCATTACCTCACACGCCTTGCAGGCTCTGCTCCAACTCACGCACCCCAAGATGACATTTGCTTGGTCTTTTTGGGGGCTTTTTTTTTGGCAACACTGTCAATTTGTATTCTCCCTGTGATCTGCAAAAGAATGCACACCTTTCTCAGCGAAGCCGCCACATGACCAGGCTTATTGTTCCTTTGCTGCATATCAGTTCCAACAGGTTGTGTTAAAGGGATGTGCCATAAGGAAGACACAAACTTCCTGAACCTGAGGTAAATGATTACTAGACCACGAAGCAGAGTCGCTATGAAAGGGTGATTGTTACAGTCACTTCTGTTGTCCAGCAGCTGTGCTGTGTTCCCATGAAATGGTTCTGCAAGCATAAGCTCTTTGTGAGAAGAATGCCTGTCAGTAGGTGCTCTCAGAGATTAAGAAAATGCACACATCTAGCTCTTCTGGGATGTAAAGTCTCTAAACGTGACCAGAAGAAGGAGCAGGAATCCAGAAATAGAGTAAGCTTCTCCTTCAAGAAATACACCTTTCTTTGCTACTACCTTCAAGATTTTTTCATGCCTTAGTAAAATTTCTACCATTAGGCCAGTTGTCTTTGTTAAGAGTTGATGTCAAAGAAACTTACCCACCCATCTGGCCCCCAGTAACTTCTCATGATATAGTATTTCAGACTAACACAACCAACAATGAGACCTATTGATCAACACACATACATTTTATTTTTTATGGCCTTTAAGGCTGTAAAAGCTAACTGGCACAAGCCAAATATTTAACAAAGGTAGTATTTAGGGGGTTTTGTGGGGAATTGGGGTAAAAGAAAGTCCCCTGAGTTCTTCCTGGAAAAAAGATGTAATATATTTCATGCCTGCTATATAAAGAAACAGATTACTTTAATACCCTCAAACCAGCATTATTCTTAAATCTGTCTTAAAACTCATGTTTAGGTTCTTGTGCACAGGCCATGGCACACAAAGGACCACAAATAAAGTTTAGAAGAGAAAAAGAACCATATAGATCTACATCACTGACAACAGTGCTTGCCATTTTATGGTAGATTACTAGATAGTGTGATTTCTCATATGTGCTGACGTAATACTTAACTATATCACAAAAATTAAATGGACAGAAGTTGAAGAATCAATTTAACCTAAAGAAAAGGAAAAAAAAAAAAACCAAACAAGTTCAAGCCACACAGAAATTTAAATTAGGCATACTAATATTTTGGTAGGAAAAAAAAAAATCATTGGTTGCTATGTTCAGCAGATCGACCTGGTATCAGCCTCAAAATAGCTTCATCACAACTCAATGAAAAAAAAACCCAACAAACCAACACACCACAGTGACCTGTCACAACAAAATGGTCTTCAGCACAGGTGACATGCTCTGTTGGAGCTACATACCCACAGTTCTGTGCTAAATCCCAGGCCTGCTGAACTGATGCAGGTCACCATTCAAGAACACAGCCTTGAGTTTCCAGTCTTCACCAGTGCATAGCACCTCAGAATCCAAACTGGACCATGACAACTCAGCTTCCTGCATGTCAGGGGATGCTATCAGTTTGTCATGGATGATCTCTCAAGTAGGGAAGATGACAAGTTGGTTTGGTCACTAAATATCAAGACAACTGGGGTTTATAAAAAGGCATAACTCAATCACTCCCCTTCCATTGTGTTTTGTGGGCAGAATTGAGTTTCTCAGCATTTCTATCATTTCATGAGAACTTCTTCCTCCCAGATGCCCACCCTGTTTTATAAAAAACAAACAAACAAACAAAAAACCCAACAAACAAACAAACAAACCCCAAAAAAGCACCACACAAAACAAAAACAAAATGAAAGCCAAAACTGACTAAATAAACAAAAAACCCCACAACAGAGTAAAATCTTACCATAAATAATCTGGCCATTAGGGTGTACAAGCACTGTTCTTCTATTAGTCAAATTGTGGGATTTATTATGACATGAATTACATCTTCAGATAACTCTTCAACTCCTTTTCTATTTATTTTCTACATGCCATTAAGAGGAAATTCTGACTTTTTATGTATATAGCTACACAGAAAAGCTACCACATTACCATGCAAACTTACAAGCTGCACATGTGAATGCTTTTGTCCAAAATAACTGAGAAGTAGCTTATCCTTTAGAATTAGGTGACTTTAAATGACCGCCTCTTGGATGAAGCGTATTCCACTTCACATCACTATAACTTATTCATATTGCCGTGACCTTACTGCCTCATATCTCCAGAGCTCCCAGAAGAGACCACAGTAACAGCTGACAAGCAGAACAACTACCAAGGAAATGGAGGCTTTTGCAGAGCAAAGAAGACATTTGTAAATGGCTGCACCTCACTAATCTTAACTGGTGCCAAACACACTCAACTCATTTACTGAGTAGATATATGCATTTTTATGCATATATGCCACTCCTCATATGGTATGAGCAGGAATCTTTTTATTCAAAACATCTACAGAGACCCAGCAGCACGCAAATTTTACAAAATGATAAACATGGGCATCCAAGAGTCCTCACCACCATCTGATATTCACACAACAGCTCTCCCATCTCTATAATGGAATGTGGCACCTCCATTCCCCTAACCTCGTATTAGTGCTCATGCACCTGCACAGCGACAGCCATTCCAAGGTCAGTGTGATGAGCATGGAACTGATTGGATTGAGAGTCTTTGCCAACTGCATAACCATTAAACCCAGCTTGAGACAGAGGATGAGACCCAGCAGCTAGAGAAAGGAGGAACTGTTCCTTTCAGCAGCAGCAGGGACACATGACAACATCAAAACTACACACTTATATCACAGGCTCCTAAATTCTCAGTTAGGAGTGCCTAGAAACCTTGCTTACTTTTCAGTAGGGAATAGATATTCTATATTTTGACAACAGACAGCAACCTAAAGCTCTGAGACTGTACCCCCTTAGAGGAGCAGAACAGAAAGGCTCACAAGAAGGTCTATTTGAGATGCACAACCCAGACATTTGCATGCTGCGGTCCCACAAGGACCCTACACTCAGGGAACTGCAGCTGCAGCATATATGCTGGAATGCAAATAATTCCAAGTGCAGCATAAAGCATGGTGTTCTAGCAGCTTTACTAAAAGCACAGGACAACCTGGCAATAGTAGTAAGTTGCCTGACTAATAAATTCACTGACAGTATAAGAAACATGTACCAAGTGCCCTGTTCCACATAAAAGAGCTCAACCCCGTATCACAACTCAAACCAGAATGCCTTCCTATCAGCAAGGCTGAGACAGAAACTCTCTTCTCACCACTGAAACTGTACCCATGCACAGAACGGAACGTAAAAGTCTTGCTCCAATGCCAGCTTACAAAGCAGCTTATACAGAAAAGAGCTGCTGGGCAAAACCAAGAACCACCTCAGGAAACAGACCAGAACAGAGGACACACCTCATCCCAAAGGAATGCCCCTGCCATGGTGCTTCAGACATAGCAGGGAGAATGACTAACCTGGCACTGGGGAGGGAAGTCACGTTCCTCTCTATACACAGTGGCAGGTTCAGCCAGCAGATTACAGTGAGCTTTACCTATCTTCAGGTTTGGTCTCCCTTGGGTTTCAAGCTGCAGGCTTGAAAACAGGTTTCCCAGGTGACAGGCCAAATGCTCTATCCTCCAGGTCAACAGCTCTTAAGGCACTATTCAGGGATCACTGCTTCTCTGCAACAGACCTGTGAAAACACACTGCCCTTTTTGTCACCACTCTGCTCAGAAACCCCAAGGAGATGTAGAAGCACTAAAGTCTGCACTGGGCTGCAACTCACAATTTGGGATCACTGGTCTGGTCTATAAATGTGAAGGTAGATACAAACACAGGCACTACCTTAATCCCTACAAAGTTATGCTCTACTAAGAATACAGCTCAGGTGGGACTTATCTAGTCTGTCTCAGTGAGGACCAAACGTGCAGGTGAACTCTAAGGCCTTTGATAAAAAGAAGATTCCATTGTGGAGAAAAAGATTAGGCAAAAATCCCAAAACACTATGTTCAGACAGAATAGCTCCCATGTCAGTCATACGGGAAGTTTAAAGATGGATACAAACAGGAGGAAAGTATTTAAGGCTCCTGCCAGTGTTTGTGCAGCAGAAAGCTGAAGGCAGGGCTGCCTATGCCCAAAGCTGCACCTTAACTGCTGGTCTGCTCACACTGGCTCATGTCTCCTTTCAGTTCAGACAATCTAACCTAAAACCTGGAGCTTAAGAAAGCAGTCCAGCACTTGGAGACCATCTCTCAGAGAATGCTTTGAAGAGATTTTGAAACGTCTGTCCATGACCTCTTTCAGATGTCAGTGCTTTGCAGAAGAAGTGGCTGCCCTGGCAAACTGTAAAGAAATGAAGATTCTCCTTATCCTAATAATACCCTTGATTTAAAGCCAGCATGCTTCAGGAGTTCATTAGGAGGCTCCTCTTACTTTCCTGGACTATATAACTGCTTCATTACAAACCCATACAAACAAATCTGAACTTTGTAGTCATCCAGAAAGTATATCCCTAGGCAACAAGCAAATAAATTCCAAGTAGCAGTGACCATAAAGCACATAGAGTAGACAGACAGACACGTAGTCCACTCTAACACATGAATCACTGTACAGGAATGAGTATGCTTGCCTTGTTTTTTTACCATACACAAGATTTCTAGTAAGATGTGTGTTGAGTTTGGCACAACTTCTTCTATGGAAAAGAAAGTTTACAAACATACAAGTTATCAAGTAGATATTATCCATAAACACTTGAAATCTTTGCCTAAATGAATGCAGCCTCCCTTTGGTAGAGGGAGTAGAAGTTACTGGGAATGAAAACAGAGCATCCAAGATATCAGCAGAATGTGCTCCAACGACTGTACTGATACTTAAATCATTTAACTCTGCTTGTACAGAAATGCTAATAATGCTTTTTAAAGTACCAAAGCATGTATGAACAGTCAACCTCTATCCAGTGTCTGTCAATGGTATTCAAATTGAGCTTAGTCTTACAGGATGAGATAGCCTAATTTTCACCAAGAAATTAGTAAAGTGTAGCAAGAGAGACACTTTGGGGTCAATTTTCACAGCAGCATGAGGACCCAAAACTATTAATAAGTTTATACAGTACACAAAGAAATTGTGGATCCATGTTATGTAACACAAGTATAAGGAATTTCTGAGGTAGAGAAAAATGAAGCAAAGCACTTAGTCAAAAAGAGAAACAAGGACAATGGAGGACAAAAAGCCAGTTTTGGAGATTCCTAAATACAACAATGTACAGTACATAATACCAAGAAGTTTTTAATGGATTTTCTGAGATTCACTGTAGTTTCCACGCTTGAAAAACAGACTATAGCAAACCTCAAGGCCCCAAAAATTACATTTTTCATATGCCTAATAGAGGTAAAAGTGTATTTTTGAGCATCGCAAAAACTAGGCTAAAATCTCATGCAAGGGCAAAACTTAGCATTATCCATCGACAAGAAACTTGCTTAGAGAACCATGTGAAATTAGACATTAAACCAGAACCTGTGGCCCTTTCTATACTTCAAAAAAAGTCTAGTAAATTTTGCTGAAATTTGATGAAGGCAATACAGAATGCCAAGTACAAAAGTTGATGTAAAAGCTTCTGTCACTTTCTTGAAATAGTTCTCTATTTTGCCTCCTTCACCTCTACAGAAAGAAGCAAATGCTGTCAACAGGGACCGGTGTATTTAGAATGACATGCTTTAAATAAAGTGTATGTGACATCCCATACAATATATTCTGTAAATTTTGCAGCCTATTTTCAATTATCAAAATTGATTTAGTATCCTTGTTATTAACTTACTATTAGAATAAAGTAAAAAAAAGCTGTTATTCAGTAACAGAAATTGTGGTGCATATGTCACAAGAACTTGGACCCACAAGGAGTTTAAACCCACAATTAAATAATAAAATTGTGTCATATACTGCATAAATTATCCTCTAAGCTATACAGATAAAGTCTAATTACAGCTTATCAAACTAACCTTTACCTCTGGGACAGCACAAAATAGACATGGTTATACTACCTTCAGATGTCTTATTCACATCTCAAATGAATACAAGCTTACTCAAGGGTTTATAGACCCTAATTTTACATGTTTTTACACAACTTGAAGGAAAGTTATTCCCAGACGTTTGACTCTTGCTAATAATAACTCTGTTTCGTATGTCCGCAGAGATCCCAAATTACACTATTTCAACGGGAATACCAGACACCTCTCGGGAAGCAGGGGGGCAGAAATGCACCCGGGCGGGCAGTAACGTGCGGCTGTGCGGGGCCCTCGCACACCCACGGGGACGCTGCACCATCCCGGATAGTGCTTCCCTGGAGAGATCGGCAGCGCCCAGGTGAGCGGAAGGCAGCAGCGCTCAGCCCGGCCCGGCGGCAGCGGGGCGGGGGTGCCCGGGGCACTGCGAGCCCCGCGGCGCCAGCCCTGGCGGGCAGAGCCGGCTCCGCGGATCCGCGCACCGAGCGCGGTACGCCCGGGGACGGCGCGGGCCACGGCCGAGCACGGAGCAGCCCCAGCCCCATCCCGGGGCCACCGCCTGCCCCGGCGGCCGCCCCGGCGCTCTCCGCGGCGAGGGCCGCCTCCTTACCGGCACAGCTCGGCGAAGGCCTGGAAATTCAGTTTCCTGATCTTCTTCTCGCTCAGCCAGTATCCCACCCGCTTCCCCTTCAGGAAGGTCTGCATGGTGCCGCCCCGCGAGCAGGGGACCAGGGCGGCGGGGCAGCGCGGCTGACGCTCGCACTCGGCGCCTGCCAAGCGACGACTGGAAGAGAAGCAGAGAAAGGAGGATCAGCCGGTTGCCCGCGGCGGGCGCTGCCCCCCGCCCGCCCGCTCCGCTGAACCGCCGAGCCGCGCCAGGCGCAGCCCCCGGCGGGCGGGCAGCCCAGACAGGCCCGTCCCCGCACCGGCGGGCAGCTCGCCGAGGCAGAGAGAAGCCGCTCCCCGCACCAGCCCCGGAGCGCCCAGCAGAGCAGGCACGCCGCCGCCCGCCCCGCGGCACGCCCGCAGCGCCCGCACGCACGGACCCCGCCGCCGAGCTCGCCTCCGTGCCCACTCGCCGCCGCCGCCGCTGCTGTTGCTGCTGCGCGCGGCCGCGGTGCTGGTGCTGCTGCTGGGGCTGCTGTAGACGCTCAGCTCCCCATTTGCCCGCTATTCGCAGCCGCCTCCACTTCCTCCTCCTCCGGGCCGTCCCCTGCGCTCCGCTCCCACCCACCTCGCGGGGCGGGCACCGGGATGCTCCCGCCCCGCCGCAGCACCGAGGGGACGCGCCCGCCCCGCACGCTCCGCGCCGCCGCCGCAGGGGGGCGCCCGCGCCTGAAAGAGACAGCGCCCCTGTCTGGGCGCGGCCCGTGGATGCGCCGTGGGATTTTGGGTTCCTGGGGAGGAACAGTTTCACAGAGCTGCTCAAAGCGGTGGGTCAGTACATCTTTCACAGAAATAGATTCTAAGTGAACAGGAATCTTCACTGCAAAACGATCTTCCTTCTTCCAGCATTTGCAAGCATCTGTAGGCATTAAACAGAGTTTTCAATAACAGCTATTTCTTATTTCTTTTGCAGGAGGCAAAAGGCAGGCAATGCAAGCATGAGCTGACATTCTAATTTTTAGATTATGCATCCCTAAATACTGAGGCAGCTGTTCTGTGCTTCATTTCAGAGGAAGAATCAGTCTGATTTACTGTGCTGTCTCAAAAGACAAGTATCATTTCCCCATTTTTGTTTCTCCCCTTCATCTGAAACGATCACCATTTCACGCTGAACATTTTTCTCTGTCTCTCCAAGAAAGGAAAGCATGGCCTTGACAATAACGATGTCCTTCACAGAGGGGCTGGCAGTACCTGAATCCTGAACAGAGGTGCAGATGATGCTTCTATGAAGATGCTCTCTGTGAACCAGCCCTGGAGCCCTGTGCAGTGGGAACTGCTCAGCAAGTTCTGCTGACTCACAGTGCCACAACAAATGTGGTTTTATAACTTCAGCAGAGTAGTGGAACAGTGGTAGAAGTATCCACGTGAAGGAAGGAAGGGAGAAAGCCTTAAGAAATATGAAAGGGGCAATTGATTTAGGGAGTTGGTAGAAAGCGTTTTACATTCCTGTCATTATTCACATATACAGTGCAGTCATCCTGACCCAAGGGTATATTGAAAAGCAGGCAAGGAATGGAAACACCTGCAAACAGCTCATACCAATGGTTTCTGAGAATTTGTATCATAGCATTTTTTCTCTATTTGTGATTGCTTTAAGAAATAAATATCCTTATTTGTCTCCTTCAGCTTATTTGCCACTGATATGTTCTAACCTTTATTTTACAGAACACTTTTTATCTTAATCATATTCACACATTTTTTCACAGTATATTAATTAATGTAATTAGAATTAGTAAATGTATTTTGATAGCATGATTTCTGCTGCAGAATATTTCACTGATACTAAAAGATTTTATGGGAGTAAGGTAATTTTGGAAAAATTTGTAACTCAAAAATACAAGACTTTATCAAACATTATCAAATTTATATACAAATCCTGAAACAAATTGACTTGGGGTTCTTGTTATGAAGTGTTTCATTTTGCCAATATCAGTGCTTTATTTCAGCTATCATTTCACTGGACTTATATTAGACTCAGTATATTAAGCTCAAAATTTATATTTGTATCAGAATAGAATATGAATGTATTGAAATATTAAAATATTGAAACCAACTTCCTTAATTATTTCTTTCTGAATGTTTTTTTCTTTAAGAAATGTCACAGTTACAGACCAATCTAGAACACAGCCTGCAGAGACAGAAATATTTATGTACATTTTTCTGGATGCAGGAGAGCAGGTTTTTAGAGGTGTTGAGCATTCCTAGTTCCTGTGGAAATGAAGCACAGGCACTAAAAAGGAGGAATTTGCTTTGCTCCAATATAGAAAAACTTTAATGAAATATATCAACGACCAGATTTAATCTTAGGAAGGAGGAGGCTGGTAAATGCCTTCATTTTAAACTACAATTTTTGAATCTTAACCCTTGAAAAACTGCAGATGTGGGAAACATATTTCATCTGGTGTGCCACTGTACTGCATCTTGCTGTACAATGTTGCTAAATAAATACAATCCTCTGTTTACATTGCAGAGCTTGTTCAGGCAATGCCAAACCTGTGACCACAGGAAGCCCCAGGGTAAAGTTTATGCCATTCCTGATCAGGAGCAAGCTGACTGTTCTGTGGCCCAACTCTGTAAGCTGCAGCTCATGAGCTGCTTCATGCTAATTAAAGGGCTGAGGGTTGATTAGGATCTTGAGCCCTCCGGCAATCAGAACTATCTTCCTCTTCATCTTAGCTTCAGCTACAGGCCAAAGCAGGTTTCCCTTGTTGAGCTGGAACTTCTCACACCTTGCCTTCTAACCCTTTCAACAAATACAGGGGCTCTGACAAGGCTGGATACTTGCAATGTGGCACAAGTTAGTAAAATTCCATGGAAAATAATTTTAGATTAATATGAGGCATCCCCACTTACTTAGTTATCGAAGTATATTTTCTCAGTATTTTTTGAATTATTTTTTCATGGCATGAAAAGTCAGGATATTTTGCAATGAGTGAAAAGAAGGTGGTCATTGCCTGCAGTTTAGAGTTTTTACTTTTATTTGCATTTTTTATCATTACAGGATAGTTGTTACTCTGCTGCAGATGGGCAGGAGGATAGGCTGAGCCTCCTATATCAGAACAGGTCTCCCCTTTCTCCAGTCAGTCAAACCACCAAGTCAGATCATGTGCTAACATGGCACTGCTGGAATGAGGCTGTAGGTAGGAGGGAGCACAAAGAAAACCCTGCATGTGCTGCACTGCAGCTTCTAGCCCCTGAGAGAGGGACTCAAAGAGGAGTCCAGGTGCTGCACAGCATGTGGAACTTGTCATCACCAGTGAGGCAGCCAGAGAGAAATGTACAAAAGGCATGGTGGGCTGCCATTTCCTCAGGTTTCTGCTATAACTGATACGTCACTGCAAGATTCATAAAAAGGCCAGATAGGACTTCTTTCCACAGTGGTTAACTAGAGGATGTGTGTGACAGAAGCTGAGCTTCTATAATTTATGGTTGTTTTTTGCCTCTGAAACTATTGGATGGATTTGGTTGATTTGGTTTTTCTCTTTAATACACTACAGTTAGTTGGCTTTGTAATACTGCTGGCATGGGCTTTGAAAATGCTTTTCTACAGCTATTCTTTTTGAACCTGTAAGACTGTACATTGTGGTAGCTTTTGAAAAGATGGAAATTGCTGCTCTTCCCAGAGAGCAAAAAAGCCAGTGTCTCCTCATGGGACTGTGCAAAATCAGCAAGCACAATGTCTGTGAACTCTAAGGAAGCATTTACACAAAACAGGAAAAGGGTCCTCAATCACTGGAGCCATAAGCATGAGAAGAAAGTGCAAGTGATGATGTGGCCCACATCAGACTTCTATCTTTCCTGTTTTCTCAATTTTAGCAGACTAAAAGATCCAACTGTTAGCCACAAACAACCCATGGAAGTGGAGAACCACTGGAAGGAGGACATGTTCTTGTGGTCACCTTGAACGTGTTCTTAACATGAGAAGCAAATACAGATGTAAGCCAGAAAAATAAGGGGGAACAGTGGTAGGATTAATGTATGTCCATGTCAGTTTATATGACTTTATATGCAAGAGTTACGTGTCCATGTCAGTCTTTGTACATTTCATCATATTAAAAATAGTTACATTCTTAAAAAAAAAAAAAAAAAATTACAGCAATGAAAAATTTTTTTTTTTGTGGTGAGATGGCTCATTTTGCTGGAAGCATGCTCCCAGAATTGTAATACATACTTAAAACTACCTGATCAAAAAACCAAAAATACCTATAAGCAGAATAACTCCCTCAGCATGAAACCCTCCCGCCATCCTTGGCTTTTTCCCACTCAGAGTGTATTTTGAAACCTTATCTAATTCCCATACTCAATAACCAAAAGAGGTTGGGTTTTTTTTCCTTCTTGCTTGAGTACCGGTCTCATATCCAAAGATTAAACTATACATATATGTCTCCTCCATGTTACCAACACTCTGTCCTGTAACATCCCATTTTTACCTCCTACTACATGCAGCCCTTCTGAAGGAAGAAGATCATGTAGAAAAGAACTGGAAATTCAGGAGACAAGTAAGTTATGGAAAACAGGAGCTAATCAGCTGTAGTGTAAAAGGAAAAAGGGAAAAAAAACCAAGCCAAAGCACCATCAACAAGAAGAGCTGGAATAAATCAACTGAGACCACAAGTTGGTTATAGCTCTGAGCATTTACTAGATGCTCAGGCTTGTAAAGTGAAATAGATAGCTCATTTAGAATCACAAACTTTCAGGTATTTCAGATCACCTAGATCCTGTAAGACACTTGTAGTTGCATAGATGATAAATTCCATTAATACTTGTTGTATCACTGCACTATTAAATTTATCATCTCACATACTCAGCGCCTGTCAGTGTGTAAATAGGCTTAGGCAATGAGCACATCTGAATGCAGGACTTGTCATAATCCCATAATGTCATTATGGAGCTGCCTGGACAGGTACTGCTTCCCAATCATTTTTCTGACAGCTAAAAGGGACACTTCCATAGACAGGATCACAGCAAATATTCCTGGTGGTTCTGAACAGGCCGCTTCTGTGCTTCATGTCAATGTACCAGATATACAAGAGCTTCCTTTAGAGTTGAACATACAATGCCAATGCTGCCCTTTGGGGTTTCCCCTTCTCTCAGAGCTTCCAGAGAGGGGAAGGAATGTCAGTGATTGAACACATGAAGGCTGCTTGCCATGAGCCTCAGTTTTCTGATGTGACCTCTGAAGAAAGCTTTTCACATGGATGAAAAGTTTGTCCTAACTTGTGCCTATGAAGATTCCCATTGTTTGATAAAGGGTGAGCTAACATTCTCCCTTCATCAAACCCCAGTTTTCATTATCCAAGTGCCAACTGTGCCAATACATATAGAAACTCAATGCCTAAAAGAGGTCTGTCTATGTACTTGTTTTTGAAACTATGCAATTAATACAGATACATATACGCTTCTTCTTTTATTTATTTGGGGAAACAATCTAAACAAATCAGATAGAGGACAAGTTAGAAGAATGTTCTTGAACTCTCATCACTTTGAATAGTAGTTATTTCTGTTTCATTTGCACCAGGCCTATGAAGTGGGGTTTTTTTTTTCACATGAAGGTCTTCCAGGAGAAATCATACAGGGTGAGAAACACCCTAAACCAGAGGAAAACACTCATGACAGCATTTAGAGAGCAGAGGCCTCAGGACATGCCAAGGAAATGTCATAAAAGTGTTTCAAGAACTTAAGTAATTTTTCAGCTACTTGGACTATAGAGTTCTCTAAAGAAAATGGTTTCATAAGCCAGAGAATTAGAAGCTAGCCCAGATATCTTGAGGGTAAAGTTGATAGTGGTTTCAGGTTAGATTTTGGCTACTCTGCAATAACAAAAGAAGCTGTCAGAGGGATTTACCACAATTTGTAGGACATCATTTGTAGATGATGCCTAGATTGGGGTAGGGGAGAATAATAGGCATGTGGATCTTGTCAAAGGATCTCACCTACTCAATTTTGAGAGCATTCAAACCTGAACTCTTCTTTGCTAATCATCTCCACTTGCTATCAATGACAACAGTCCCAAAAGACTGGTTTACCATCACTCCACACAGCTGGGGAAAGGAGAACTTGCAGCTGTCACAGACTTTTCTACAGTGACAAAACTTGTGTGTTGCTGGCTAACCTCAGTGGTTTTTTGGGGGCCTTATTTGTGCAGATTTTCAGAGAAGGGGCATCTACACCTTCTGTTCTGCTGTTCTTTCTGATCCTCCTGGGTTAGAGTGGCTGTTTTCACCCACCAGTCCAGTGCTGGTTAACCAAGTTTCCAAGCATTTTCACTGTCTGAAGCCACTCCAGAAAAGTTCCAGGCGGCCAACCAAGCTAGAGATTTTCCACTGCTTCAAAGGCTATTTTGACAGACCACTTGGAACTAGCACTTCAAAAATTTGCAACAACCTGAGAATTATAGTGTCTAGTGAGTGAAAAAAAGAGTTACAGAAGATGAAAAAACCTTGAAATTGTAACCTCTGCTTCAGGACTCAGATCAGGATAGGTTTAATTTTGTGTCAAAATCCATTGCAATATCATCATTTATGCACTGGATTCACTGGTGAAACACTTTGACTGGTAACAGTTACCCAGGACACTATACATGGCAAACAAGCTCTGCACTATGTAAAGGCATCATTTTAGAATGGAGGTGCTCTAAGTTCTATTAAAGTAATGCAGAAGTGCACCCACAGTGACACACTAATTTAGGCCAGATACTTTCTTGTGTGGAGAAGGTGTTGATTTGGATGCACTTGAACTTGCTACAGTCTCATAGCAGTATATTTCTTTACCCTCCCAGTATCTTCATGTTGTTATGATAACTATGTTTACATTCTGTTGGTGAAAAGCAAACCAAGCATACATTTGTGTGGAAAAGTGGACATTTCCCCTCTTTAAGAATGCCAAAAAATGCAGTAATATATGTGCTAAGCTGGAGACATTTAAATATCCACTTGGAATTACAGGACAGAGTATGACAGTAGGCATTACTGGAATTTCATTTTATATAGCAAAGAGCAGCAGCTTAAAAATTCTGCACAGCAAGGAAAAAATGTAATGCCTTTTGCTTTAAAGATTTGTAAATACTGCTTAATGTGCTTTTATTAAATGAAATGCAAATACTTACTTACTAATAAATTATTGAAATTTTCCCTTTGAGAGTAATCATCAACTGCTATTAACATCTCCATTCAAATGTTTGAGTCATTCTGGGTCTCTCTGCTGATTTCTGGTACAGACCTCTAGCACGGGCTTCAGAATAAGGCAGTTTCAGGTACAAGGCTAGGTGAGTACTTAAAAACTTCACAACTACAGTGAACTGACAATTTTATCTTTCACTAAAGATAAACAACAGGACAACAACAGGAGCCCTCTATACGGATGAGGATGAAGATTTACTTCCAATTAATGACATTTGTATGAAAGCCTTCCCTTTCATGCCAGCCTCTCAGCTGAGCTGACCGTGTGCACTTGTGACAGCTGAGCTGACATGGAGCACTTCAATGGGTAACAAGGTGCTCTGCAGCTCTGGAGCTTGGATAAACCATCAGGTACTTCTGTCATTCAGCCTGCCTCTGACAGTGACTTCCCATAGCCTCAGACAAGTTCTGGTTTTTTATAATCTCTACAGACATTTCAGTGGCTAAGAACCTATCAACCCACACATTATATGGGTATTATCTTACACATATGCCTCTTGCAGTACATTTTAATGTTAGCAACTATGGGCTAATTCCTAAGCTCAAACAGGACAGAGGGAAGAGGTTCCTAAAAGATACAAAGACACACTCTCTTGGGATGACTTTATGATGTGTATCCCCTATCACCACTCTATGCCCAGATATGATTCCTGTACCTGTGTCTTTAAAAATATGAAACCCTTCACAAATTTTGGACATTCCTCTGAATTTGCCTCAAACCAGGACAGGCAAACATGAATGTTTTTGTTTGCTTTTTGGGTTGCGGGGAAAGGGGGAAGAGAGGAACATTTTTTTTGTTTGTTTGGGGGTTTTGGGGTTGGTTTAGTTGTTGGGTTTTTTTTTTTGAAAGGTTAGATTCTGCAAATCCTAAACAACATGCTGTCTACCTCCTCCAAATCTCCATCCTGGTCTATGCAAAATTGGGATCCTTTGAATTTGGGAAAAGGCCTGATATGAACTGAGTTCTTTCACAATTTGTTTAGTAAAAGAAAGTTATGCTTCTGTAAAATACAGTTTACAGTCTACAGCAAGATAGGTACAGCCTAGAAACTGGGAATCTCAGAAGAGACAATAACTAAATCTCTTTAAAATAATTTTATGGTGTTACTGACTTGCTTCACATAAATATCACTGAAGGAGAGAATTAGTAGAATTTTTTTTACATTGCTCCTCTCATGAGGATGGAGCAGTCACTCTCTGAGATGGTCAGATGTTTCTCTTGGACCATCTGTATGGACAGAAGAAGGATTCTGTTTTTATTTTTAACATGGGTGATTTTTCAGTTAACTTGTTTATATGACCAAACATATTGACAGCAGCAAACTCAGAATGGAAATTCAATAGCTGCTCCTTTCTGGCAGTATGAGCTCGCTTTAGTTGAAAACATGGAAAAACAGAATTCTCAGGGTTTTAAGGGCAGCTTTGGAAGTGGACTTGGAGTGGTTTTTATATTATTTATGGAAATTTAATTAAAAATAATAAATTGTAATGAACAATGGATTTGTTGAAAGGAAATTTATAACTGTAAACTGGTTTGACAAAAATTCTGCAGGAAAGCTCTCTTTCCTTCAAGGTCAGTTCAATGCTGGGTCTTATCACTGGAGCTGTGAGATCAATAGCTGCATTGCTTCTGCATAAATTGTACTAGTCCTCTGTTTGAGTAAATGGCACGGAGAGGAATAGTCAGTTACCAGACACCTCTGCCCCAATCCTTAAAGTATGTTTTGTCAGTTCTTGCTCAACTTTGAAGCAATTTTTTAATTGGCTGAAAAAGAGAAGGTAAAAGCAAAGATTTTATCTCTTTCCTGCTGGAATTGTTTCACCGCAGACAATGCAGACATGAGGCCATTCAGTGGCAACTAATTAACCAGGAGCATCAGTGTAGAGAAGACTAAGAGTGCAGCCTAACATACCAAGGCCCTTCTTCATAACAGACTCAGTTCTTAATAGGCACTTTGACAAAGGGTACTAGTGTATAATTCTTCCTTTGGCAGATGTTTACTGTGGATGTTTGAGAGAATGAGATAGCTATTCCATTTGTAAATATCAAAAACTTTTTTGGAAAGATGATAAATATTTCTATAACTAAGAACAAAGTATGGATGGTATTCAAAGAATCTGGTTAACATGATTGCCTGAAGCTTAACTCACATGTGGCTGCTGCTAATAAAACAGTAGAAGCAGAATTTCAGGAACTGAGAATTAAAGATTAAGGTAATTTAGGGTCCCAAAATTTCTAAGTGTACAAAGCAAATACACTATTTCAATTCAAAATAAGAAGAAATAAAATATAAAAATTCCATCCTATTGAAAAGTGTCTGGCATGCTTTCAAATATATGTGCTACACTCTATAAGAAAACAGATGTTTCCAACAAGAGTTCAAAGAAAGACAACACTACAGACAAAACAACCACTCAAGAAAAAAAGGGGATCAGAAGATTATCAGAAGATAGCCTTATTTTCAGAAGAAACAAAACTTCTACAACACAAACTAAAGATTCATAAAACACGAAATAAAACATATGAATTGAAACAAACTAATGTTCTTGACTCATACTAAATTATAAGAAACTGATCAAAACAACTTATTACACCACAACAGGATACTATGAAACTCACTGTAACTACATCTAATAAATAAAACTGCTATAAGCTGCAAAAACACTGGACATACAAGCACTCACTGATAAAAATTCACATGAGTGCTATAAACCTTGTTCTGAGAAAAAAAAAAAAAAAAGGCGGCATTCTCTTTTCCCAATATACATCCTTGTTTTTTTCACAGGTTACTTCAAATTCACGAAAACCCTTTCCCTTCTGTATTTCTTTTTAAACATAGCACTAACTCTGCTTGTAACACAAAGGAGAGTTTCCCCAGCTGGGGCTGAGGGTAGATGTCATGTGAGGCTTGGGTTTTCATGTGTGTTTTCTTTCTCCAGTCAAAACACTGGTCCTTCAGTTTGCTGTGTGCCCTACCTTTGGGGTACCAGGAAGAGATGTGAACTAGTCTAACTTGCTTGGCTTAAGGTTAGGTGTGATCTTCATAGGACCAACACGTGTGCTCATGCCCTGTTCTCCTCATTTATGCCAGTTTTGTCCTTGGAGTCCCAACATACATGGAATCTGTAGTGACCCCAGTTTTGTAGCCAAGAGTTTGGTTTAGAGTTAGGATTAAGAAGGAAAAGATCTGGGAATGTGGTATTCTAAATGAATCAAAAATCAGTGTCCTACAAAGTGGAAGGCAAATGCCATCTTGACAGAAATGTTTCCATTATTAGATTCTTACTTCTCAGTTCTTGTCAGTGAGAACCTACTTCAACTCTGCTAAATATAAACCTAAAATACACTCAAAAGGATGCAAGATGCTTTCTGTCCTTCAGCTTCTGCCTTCCATTTGGAAGGCCAACTAATTTGGTTTTCTAATCATCTCAGGTCTTCTACTCTTGCTTTTCTACTTTGGCCAAAATCTAACCCAAGGCCAGACTTTCTATTAATACTCAGTGAAGAAAATTTTGACTCAAACATTACAGCTAACCCTTCCGCTTCCTCTTGTCAACCCCCATTCATCCAATGTAGTTTGTCAGGATCCTGAGTGCACTAACAGGCTTTAATAGCCCCAACAGTCCTCACCTGACCCCTCCCATGGGGTCAGGAGCCCCAATTTAGCCAAGCCCTGTGCTTTCAGTTTATGCCTGACCTGTGCTGTATCACTCTGTGTCCCCAGATCAGCCACGACTGCGCCAAGTCATGTTTATCCAGACCTGGAGTTACAGACTGAATTCCTAGTTTGACCTCAGTCTTTTCTTATCAGTGTGGACCTCCATGGCAATTGTTAGGTTATGTCTCACCCGAGTTCTTGCTGGACCTGACCCTAGCCTGTGGGCTGCCTTCACAGCTTGAACTGGGACCTGCCTTGTTACTTGCCCGATGCTATGTACTCCTGACTGGATCTGGTGTGCCCTGCTTGCTTTGCCCAGGCTCTGTGGGACTGGGCTTGGGCAGTGAGGCTCTGTCCCATCAGCTGTGTAATTATGCTTGGCTTCTGCCCCTCTATGGAGCAGCAAGCTCTTGCTGCTCCATTGCTTGTCTCTTTTACCTTCAAAATAAACCAAATATTTCTATAAAAATACATTGCATGTCAAAACTAAGTGAAACACTTATTTTTTTAATTTCTTTTTTAATGCCACAAAATTCCAGGATTAATTTTCTGATTTTGTTCCTTAAATATTATTTCCTTTGGATTCATCAGACTTCTATCTCCTCCTCTGGTTTGCCAAGCTGAATATTTCCCTTTTGAGTCTCACTAGGTGTATGTTCTCATTTCAATATGCAGAGTTATTACTTATTATTACCAGCACTTGTGACTGGAATGTGTCTAAAGCTGAGAACAGTTGCTTCTTGTTCTACTAATTTTGGTATTATTTCCTTTCCCCTCAAAGGCCTGCTGCTAAAACTAACCAACCAACAAACCCTCAATTGAGCTATTTGCTCTTTCCCTTCCTGTACTATGCCAGAGGTTAAGCATAACACTGAATTTAGGCAGATTGAGATCTAGCCCAAAAATACTACAAATCACTCTGTCTGCTGTTATGCCTTAGCTTTCAAAGGCAGCTTGTGATTGTTATAACAACTCTTCAAATTTTTTAGATCCTTCTCTTCATAACCACATCCTCAGGCTTATGGTTATCACAGAAGACCCATGGCTGGGTCTTTTAACCTACTTGGTTTACAAGCAGGTTAAATCCTATACCATTCTCCCTTTCAAACTCCAACCACTCAGTGAAAAGACAGGCTTCTTAAGTAGGAATAAGTTCCACATTTCACTGGTTTTTCTTCATAATCTGAAGTGCACATGCAGGCTTTACAGTTAGCACATGTATCTACTGCCAAGCCATACATTTACACTCACATATTAATTTGAACTGAAACCCTTCTCTTTGAAATCTAGGTGGGTATTTTAAAGAATCTGGTTCATTTCCCATCATAATCTCTGACCTCAATATAAGAAAATGCAATATAGCCATGCTTGAGTGGAAGGTCTGTCAGCCACACAGGAGTTTTACTCACTTTTAGATCACTTGGGACCCTACCACCTCTAAGAATGGAAAGAATGCCATTTGGTTGAGAGAAGTGTCCCAGGAGTAATTAGAGGTATGTAGCTATTCATATCTACATTTGTCATCACAACTACACTAATAGTTTGTTTGAACTTCAGGAAAGATAATGAAATCTTGATTGAACTGAAGTAAAGTGTAAAATCTCTGACCTGAGAGTCAGGCTGTTGCTCAGGTTGGCTCTGCCTGTGGTGCCGGGCGCCATCTCGTGTCACTTTTGGGCCTTTAGTTCAATGAGCATTAAAGCAACAATAACATTTTTTTAAACACCCACAAAACAACAATAACAACAACAACAAAAAACCAACCAAACAAACAAAAAAAAAAAAAGAAAAAAACAAAAGAAAAAAAAAAAAAGAAACAACAAACCAAAAACCAAACCAGCACGACTTAAGGTGAAGTTGCTCTGTGACAGAGGGGTTGTATTTCTGACTCTTCTGGACTCTCAGTAGCGTTGGTTTTCTCTACTGATATCTGCAGCTTCACACATTTTCTCATCAGCTGTTCTGACTATAATCCAAAACACCAGCTTCTAACACTTTTCATTGAAATACCAAACATAGCAGGATAAGACATAATAAATTTGGTTTTGCAGCAGCTCTTATATACTGTGTCACATGCACCTACTACATCCCCTACTACATCCCCAAGAAGATCCTATGCCTCTACAAAATATCATTGCTTTAGCATCTTTCATTTCTTATTGGGCATCCCTTTTAAAATCCTCTTTTAGCCTCCTTCTTAAGGACAGCTGCATGAGAGTGAATTGTGCCCACTGCTGCTTTCTCCATGAAAACCTGTAGTTTCCTCACGACTTTGGGATACAACAATTTAGCAACAAGTTTCACTTCCTACGTAACGCGATTCGGTTTCGGCATTAACCGGCACGGAGTTCACGTCACACAGTTCCTGCATGTTCTGCAAACACAAACACGTTCTGCGCACACAAACTCTCCCAAAATCATTGCTGTGCCGTCATTGAATGGCACACACAGACCGGATAGCTTTGCTGTCCATTTAAATGACCTTTTAGCTTCATTAAAAGCTTTTCCCCGGTAGAAACATACGGACCTTAAAGATCATCTGGTCCCAACCCCTGCTGCCACGGGATGATAAGCATAAAATATCTCCTAATACTTTAATTCAATAGAAATAATCCACAAAGTCTTGCTTATATATAAGCATATAGCTGGTTTTGACTACACGTTTGCCAATCCCTGGAGACCGTTTCAGTCTCTACAATAACATCTCTCGTATAATCTTTGCTGTTACTTCTCCCGACCGCCTCACGCGGCCACCCTACCCAAACACCCCATCCCGGGCCTGTCCCCCCGCCGAGGGCCGAGCCCCGCCTCAGGGCGGCGCCGCCATTTTGGGCGAAGCCACCCCGGCCACAGAGGGGCGCGCGCCCGAGCCAAGATGGCCGCCGGCCAAGGCGCCCGCCCCGGATGCGGCCGCGCGCCCCGGCAGCCGTCGTCCCGTGCCGGAAGTGCCGGTGCCGGCGGGCGGCCATGGCGGCGGGCGGGCAG